>LR994548.1:22696487-23296487 GCA_905187585.1 Cyaniris semiargus
ACATAATTATTTTTGATGCAAATTTTCTTATCGCTGGGTCAGTTATCGAACGTTTCTAAAGAATTTTGTAGTAGCTACTTTGCTTGATTACAAGTTAATGTGGAAAATATACGAAACGTGTCGTGATGCAGTTAGTGGCTTTAAAATAACACCTACGTTTCATGGTAAGAGTTATCTTTTAGAACTGTATCTAGCTGCGTAGCGCTGCTCTTTTTTTATTGTTTATTTGGGTAAAAAAACAATATCACAATAAAATACAAGATACACAGTCTTACTCTATACATACAATTGATTGTGATATCCACATCATTTACCACATACATATTGATCCTTGTTAAAAATAAAAATACACGTATTTTTTCTTTTATAGTCACTCAGTACAAAATAATTGAGAAATAGCTTCCGAAAGTTATCCTAAAAAACACTACAATTAATGGACACGATGCGTCGGCCGCGCGTGACGTGCCCCCGCGCGCGCGCCTCATCCCGGCTCACCCCCTCTCATTCCCCCGCGCCGCGAGTGACCGTTCTGCAACGATTTTAAATGGGATAAAATATGTCATTGAAGAAAAAATAACACCCAATTTTTTTGGTTTAATGGACTCTCCTAATGATACCTAAGCCCTGGAAAAAATTTGGCAGGAAGGTTTAATTGCACCCTGTATATATAATATGTAAAACGTTTTTAAGTTTAATTATAAGTAGTATTAATATCAAGTTGAGATTTTAATTTAATGTATTGTTACAACTTCTTTTTTTTTAAAATTTTACATCAAGTAAGCTCTTGCAAACAAACTGCATGTTATCATAGTTTGTAAACTTATTATTGGTATTTTGATAAATAGAGTAACGCCTTGCGACAAGGTGTGAGATGAACATAACATTCCTCGAGTCACATTAAAATTTCCAACTGTTTTATACCAGTCATTTTACGCGATATCTCTACATGCTTTACGTCAATGTCTACGATGACTCAAGGGGAAGTTCAAACATTACTTTGTAAAAAGTGCGATATCTTTAGATATTATACGTCGATGTATAATACAATAAAATACTTCAGAAGCAATTAGTCAAGTAGGCCGTGCGATTGAAAGATTTGACTTAATCCTGTTAGTTTTTTGTCGCATTACACTTATAAGATTACATTTGCTCGACTCAGCAGGGGTACTACTGTGCCTGTACTGTGTAATATTTACCGCAAATTTAAGATACATAATATTGTGATAACCAATATGCTCTATCATTTGCCATGATCTTTATTTTATTTCATTTTCTATGCCCATGCCAAATCTTATTTATATCGTCCGACTGTTTTCAATATTCAGTATTGCATTCTACTTATTTCTTAATTCATATTATGTACAATTTCATCGATTTCAGCACAATTTGATTTCAACCTATAATCACTGCACATAAACAGTATGTTCGATATCTAATATTATATACCTATTACGTAATGTCAGGTCATAACTTATTGGTAGATTAAATAAAAGATTCAAAGATAGAACTCCGATAATATATTCTACGAATTTTACAAAGTATAGTGGACGTGCGCCAGCGCCGGTCGTTCGGGAAGAAGAAACCAGTTCCCTCCTTGCCCCCGACACCCCGCAGGTCCGCAAGGTCCGTGCGCTAGGGATGTCGCACTCTATGCGATGTCCATACCTCGATACGTAACACACAACTACATAGCTTAACTTGTAACAGTAAAATGCTTAAATAATACTCAACCAACAAACGGATTTTAAAAGTTCGTTAATTTTGAGTAAATTTATTGTCCTCGTCTGTGCCATTAATAGCGAATTTGTCCCAAATGTACGAGCACAGTCGGGAAAACCTGAAGAAACCTCCTTTTGAACACTATTCTTAAGGTATTAAGGTCGAAAAACGGCGGCACAGGCTTCTCGCGACTGTACCTCAGTGGCTTCATTATTATAATGTTCTCGGCCCAGCAAACACGGTTCTGTGAGCTAAATCGTAAATAATTAAAACGCCGAATAATTTCACTCAAAACGCTAAGTATTTTGATAACCGCCTTCTAAAACTTTAAGTAAGTGGCTAGGGGCTAGATCATTAGGAGGCAAGACGAGTGGCGGCGATCCATAATAAATTCTCAGGCAGCAGCTACTTGCCATTTTTATTTTGTATTGCTTCTATGCATTGCCTCGTTATACAAGCATTGTTACATAGATAGGTATGCAGCGGTACAAAAAGCGCTACAGTTCTGCATCGCGCTATCGAAGTTTTTGAACTGCATTGATATATAATAATTATGTCAGCTGAAATCAATCACGTGGGCTTCAGCTTGACCGAGCATACACCTCGCTCGGTCGGAAGATCTTCCTTTGCGACCATCACGCATTTACCCACAGTTATTTGTGGTGCAAAATGTATTTTTATTAGTGAGGGGAATTATAAACAGCTCATTTTTATGCAACTGTTAAAAACAGCTCGGTTATGTCGAGGTTTGGTGCTTTTTAGCGAAGTTTGATCACAGTAGAAATATTGATTCAGTGACCAAACTGTACACTTTCATCGTTACTTGTAACACAACTTACACAACCGTAGCGAACTCCCGTTTTTCAGGTCGTAATAGGTCGCTGAAAATAGTTTCAAAAAAGATTCCGAAATGGAATTTGCGCAGAGTAAATGTGTAATGTGTGGGTAAAGAGAACCGCTTAATATACCAGCTGCACTCCACCGAGGGAGGCAAATATTTTATATTTATCCTTGACACACAGTTGAAACATGGCTTTTGGTTTGAAGATAAATCAGTTTTGCTGCCGAGTTTTTGTGTTATACTGTTTTATGTATCAGGGATCTCATAAGCTGGTTGACAGAGATAATTAATTTGTGGGGATTATAGGCAACGTGCGGAACAATGGTGCTGCGAATTGGTGCCATCCGAAATTTGTTTTCTATTATTTACTTTACACAACAACAAAACAAAATTATGAAATTAATTTATGTGACTAAGCTTCAAAAGAACAGGCAAGAAGAGATAAAACCATTGTCTCAGCAAAAAGCGGCATAGCAAATCGATTGCTTTATGTTCCTTGACTTAAAACCTTCGACGTGCATAAAGAAGTTTCTGTTTCAAATCTCCACACAATATTAAATACAAAATAAAGTCCATTTGTGTAATACGGATATTGTCTACCCAATAGAGATAAGGCCGACAGCGGAGTCGAGATAATAGCTGCCACAGGTTCACCTGTTGAGAATTCCGCTTACGTTGTAAGAATACGATAATAACTTTAACTATTAATTTAATGCTGATATTAAATGAAGTGGAAATTATAAGTGTTATCCTATGAATAACTGAACTTATGTTAAACTAGATTCCCAGGACACAAAGCATTTCCACACCGAAATCGGTATTATACAGTGTTTTTATTATTTTTTGTACATTACTTTCTATACAACAAAATATTATAATGCTAATTATTTTTCGATATTCCCGAAGTAACAAGTAGTCCTTTCCCGTGGCCTTTTTTTTACACGCTTTATATTATTAGCTTCACTTGTAACTAAATATTATGTATTTAAGAAAATCTTGAAATCTTAATTTGACCCACTTCCCGCTCCTTGATTAGGATGAAATTTTGCACACGCTCTGAGTTCTGATGACAATAATTATACATGACTAGCTAAGAAACGTCATTACAAATCCAATATGGCGGCCTCCCCAAGATGGCGGACAAGCTATTTCAAATGCACCCCCATGATATGGGTATCAAATGAAAGGGTTTGCTGTCAGAAATACGAAAAAAATAGTTACTTGACTTAAATCCAACATGGCGGACATCCAAGATGGCGGATCGGCTTAGTGCGTGGTAAAAGCGTGTTTTTTTAGTTTTTAAGATTATTATAATATCTGTACCAAATTTTATTTAAATTGGTTCAGTAGTTTACAAGCTTATTCCTAATAAACTTTTCTATATAATAACATTAGGACGAATAAAATAAAAGGGAATAAAACGACATTGAAAACGACGACAACTGAAAATATCCGAATAAGAAAATTGATAAAACTTGTAGCCGAGTTTGAAAATATCTGTAACTGTGAATCTTTTGAGAGCGTCGAATAGACCATTCAGTCCTATTTTACCTCTAACTAAAACCTTATATCGTCCACGTAAGGACTATTTTAATGAAAACTCCAGGAAAAATACCTCAAAATGGACATTGGCCTGCTCGGAACATGTCCGCTTTTATTTACTCTTGCCGTTGGACTTTTATGTTCCACGGTAAATGTTCTTAGTCCATTATTCATTCCTAAAAAAGCTTGTGTAAGACTTTATACGCCAATGAGTTAACCCAATGTAGGGAGAGAAAGTAGAGAGAACCGAATGTCGATTTTTGAAATAGAAAATGTATGGGAATTGATCGTAAGATATCGTAAACGACATGTCCCTTAGCGTTGCGTTATGTGAAATCCTATCCATCATAGGCCAACCGCCTACCAGCCGCATACATATTATGATTTCCGTATGCGATTTCCGAATTCCGTGAACATACCACGCAGCCTAAAAACATATTCTCTACTTAAAATCTCAAACTCTCCTTAAGCTTTTTATGCAGATACTTAAGTCCCGGGAAAGGACATAGGATACCGTTTGTCCTAAAAAAATATATGGTTCTGCGCGATAACTAATTTTGTCGCAACGTCGTTGCGATCACACCTTGTAGGAATTAATAATCATATTACTGGCAAATGGCAATTTATCCATAACTTTTTCTTGCGAACGAAAGTAATATAAAGTTGGTGGATGTTATTACTTAGACGATAACCACAGTTTATGTAAATACGGGTACGTTACGTGAGAGCTACGTTCGTTTTACCGTGAACTACCGTGTTGGGTGGAATTCAAATATTTTCCGGGTTAAAAAGTATCCTATGTCCTTTCCCAGGACACAAAGCATCTCCATACCAAATTTCAGCAAAATGTATTCAGCGGTTTGAGCGTGAAGAGGTAACAGACAGACAGACCGACACACTTTCATATTTATAATATAAGTAATTAATAAAAAATAAATAATAAAGAATAAAAATAATTCATTAGCTTTACAAAACTTTCTCCTTGTCTGTTAATGTATATTGAAAAGGGTGCTAAATAAACTAAGACAAAATATTGCATAGCGTATAAATCGTACAACTATTTTTGGAAGAAGTTCCTTATCGCGCGTTGCGAAAGGGGGCTATACGGAAAAAGTTGTAACAACACTTTTTTAGTACCTGCGAAGTAGAGGCAGAGGGCGTTGATGTGGCGATGACGTCAACTGGCGAAAAATTTAAAATTCTACCATTCCTCTATGGCGGGAAATTTGATTTTTTTTTTAGCTGGGTGGGGTGGCGGTACTCTTCATTTTTTTTTGTTTTTTTTATAACTTCGTTCCATCCGGGTGTCCCTTGACACCTCTCAAGTTTTTATTAATAGTGGGTACTTGGATTGTAACTATATCGACTTGGCACCGAACTACTTAACCAATTTTTATGAAAAATAGAGAGGGAGGTTCGTCTAAAACTTCTGCTTCGCTACTATACTACAATTACGATTACTTCTTAGATTAAGTCTGAAAATATATTTTGTTGTTTCAAAATCTATACTAATATTGTAAATGCGAAATCTGTCTGTCTGTTACCTCTTCATGCCTCTGAACCGATTTTACTGAAATTTTGTATGGAGATACTTTGAGTCCCGGGAAAGAACATAAAAAATTATGCAGTTTCCCTGCGATAAACGAATTTTGGCGCACCGGAGTTGGGGACGTCATCTAGCTAGAAAACAATATAAAAAAGTACATTTTTATTTCAGTATATAGGATCCAGGATTTAGTGTATATTGTTTATGCGTCTGTCTGTCGGTGTGTAGCCGGTCAGTGTACGATGACGAGTGATCCTGTTAAGCGGTAACGAGCTCACAGTAACTGGTACGCCTGTAATAGCGTTAGCACTGTCATCATCATCATCATCATATTGTATACTATAGTGATAGTATCTATCTATACAAATAAAATAAATTTTCAATTTTGTTAGTCTCGCTAAACCTCGAGAAAGGTAGAACAGATTTGGCTAATTTTAGTCTTGAAATATTCATAGGTGAAATGTTTATATTGGAAGAGAAGTGATACGAAGTTTACCTGATCATCTAATAATATTATATTTAACAGACCATCTTTATATAGACCCATTTGAGGCGCACGCACACATACACGAGACTACTTTAGGGCCTTAGCACACGGCGACTATTTGTAGCGCGCGATGCAATCGCGCGTTTAACGTACCGCGATTGCATCGCTTCTAATGCTTGTTAGAAACATCTGTAACGCGCTTCTGTAGTGATGTTAACGCACCACCAATGCGCGTTTTATGATTTATCAGACATGCATATATAAATGTCCGTCTGGCCTCTTGTTAGGACGCATACCTGAAGGACTTGTGTTACGATAATCAGACAACAAAAATAATAATAATATATTAATTATTTATATATTTTATTTAAAACCTTCGATACGCACTACGGTCATCGTTTTAATTGTACCACAATCATAAATAATTTCACATTACCAACTCAATAAAATAATGACAATGATTAATTGTGTATTTTTACCGCGCCACAATGGAATAGTATACATAATTAATTTAACATGGCGGCATTGATTCACATACTTTACAACTTCGTGACCTAAGCTTGGAGCTATGTTTAATGTTAGCTTGGTATACTGTTATATCTAAACTTCCTTATGAATATTATAAGAGCAAAAGTGTATGTCTGTGTGTCTGTAACCTCTTCATGATTTAACATCTTAACGAGATTTGATTGAATTTATGTACGTTTCTATGGTTTAATTCGCCGTAACACATTACGATTTGCAGTTTTCAAAAACAGAGCCGTTTTGAAATACCACAGTATCAGGCTGTATTTGGCCGGTTCCCCAATTCACCTCCACGGTGGAAGACTCATCACATTGATGAGTAGCAGTCTTCCACCACGTGTTTATCACATAACTTTCTGCCTCGCACAGTTAAACTCTGGAACGAACAGCAGCAGCAGTATTTCCAGATCAACACGACCTGCAAACCTTTAAAAAGAGAGCGTATTTCCTCTTAAAAGGCCGGCAATCCACCAGCAACTATTCTGATGTTGCGAGTGTCCATGGGCGACGGTAGTTGCTTTCCATCACGTGACTCGTTTGCTCGTCGCCCTTAGTGCACGTTCAGACACAGCGGGAACCGCGCGGTTTGGACCCGCGCGGTTAAACCGCTCGCAGCTTATTACTATGGCGTTGTATTACAGCGTTCACACTTACCGCTCGGTTTCTGCACAGGAACCGCGCGGTTTCCGCTGTGTCTGTACAAGCACTAAGAGACTTTATAAAAAAGTTATGGCTCAATTAAAAAAAATGCATTTCATCGCCTCGTCACGTTGTTATCTGAACAGAACCCTTGAATGCAGAATTGAGGTACCATCGTAGAAATTGATTCACAGGCAGATGACGGACCTACGTCATTTGGTCGGGTTATGTCAATTCAATGTTAGGCGTGATCTGTCGGATGAGTTTGACATAACGCGACCAAATTACGTAGGTCCGCAATCTGTCCATGAATCAACTTCTCTGATAGTACAAAAGCAGAGTTTAGACTAGCAGTTAAATCTGTCGATGCGGATAAATCTAGCGGATAGGAACAAAACTCCGCACGGGATTAGTAAAGTTATCCCAACAGTGGGACGGAATGGCCGACGCGGAGACACTTATTGAATTATTCCCGAAGTTGAGCTATTAGGAGCATACATCAGTAACGCCCCACACACACGCGCGATCAAACTATTGTATGGAAATCCTGTGTATGAAATAGAAATACACGTGGGCCCCTAGACGATCAATTTTATTGTGCAATATCATTGAACAATATTATTGAACAATTTATTTGACAATAAGATTGAAAAGCGCAGGCGCGTACAAGATCAACCCTCAACGGTCAATAATATTGCACAATACGTGGACTAGATGACGCCCGAAATTAGTGACGAATAAAGGAATTTTGGCGGAACTGAGTTAAATTTATAGCAATATTAATTATTTTCTTTGAAAATAATAGACGTTTTATAAAAAGGCGACTTGTAAGGAATGTTGTTCATCACTTTGTTTGCTTTGACGAGCAAAATTGAAAACGTATTTATGATTTCAATAAACAAAATAATATTATCTTTTTCGATTCATTTCGTTGTTGAAATGAGCGAAATTTTCATAATGAGGTTGATGAGTATTGACTTACTCGTTTAAACACAGAAACACATGTAAATGAGTGTTGAATCGGAGCGCCGTGATTGAGTTATCCTTGTTTTTCGCGCCTCGCAGGACACTTAGTCAAATTGCAATCGATAATTTCGACAGCGAAATTAATTATCTTTATTGACATAGCGCAATTCTAAGTGACATGACGTTTTATATATAACTTCACTGTCGAAATTAGCGAATAAAGTTGCCATAAATGCCTGGGTTACACATCGAGAGCTGACATGCGAGCATTTTATGTTTTCACTCGCCACTCGCCTTCCCCCACCACTGATACAACTCGACTAGGCGAAGTCACTGGGACATCACCTATCTACGAGCGACGTCAGCAGCTTATATGGTGTGGCCCAGGGAGGCGAGTCGAGCTGCTCTCGAGCGAGTATATTGTATACAGGCACGGTAACTGCCTACTGTCACTCCAGTTGCTCGTACTGTGTAACCTATCCTTTAGGTTCGACGTAGTAGTCGGTCCAGTCGGTCGCGAAGACGCATATAAATCGAACCGTAGATGCACTTAGCCGAGAACGGGAGAGCCAGGGACGTGGGAGAGCCATGCTTCGGCACGAATGGGCCGGCTCGACCGGAGAAATACCACGGGCTCACAGAAAACCGGCGTGAAACAGCGCTTGCGCTGCGTTTCGCCGAGTGAGTGAGTTTACCGGAGGCCCAATACCCTACCCTTTTTCCTTCACTACCCTCCCCTATTTTCTTCCCTACCCTCCCTTATTCCCTTCCCTACCCTACTATTCCCTCTTAAAAGGCCGGCAACGCACCTGCAGCTCTTCTGATGCTGCGAGTGTCCATGGGCGACCGAAGTTGCTTTCCATCAGGTGACCCGTTTGCTCGTTTGCCCCCTTATTTCATAAAAAAAAAAATCGCTGTCAAAGTTAGATTTGTTTAAAAATCGCATTTGATTTGACTTATGGCATCGGGAACTACATTTAGCGAAAATATATTATGCGTATCTTGCATATTTTAATAGCATTGGCAATTCTGGCCAAAAAGGCCAGAAAAGCAGGACTGTAGCTAGAGTCAAACAGGTAAGGCAGCATTGTTTACAGGTAGGGTGGAAGAAAAAAAATTATCACAATTGAATATTGATCTGCTCTCGGAGCACGGGCTCCTAAATCAATCACCATAATATTATATACAAATTTTTGCTTGCTACAATTTTTTTATTGCAAACTGTGAACAAACAATTTAATAATAAAAAAATTATCTTCATTTTTGCTATTTTTAAGGTAGGGCATTGTAATTTTAAGGTAGGGCATTGCCCCACAATGCCCCCCTCTGGCTACGGCCGTGCAGAAAAGTTAAATTATGTTACTTGTTTTCGTAAAGATAAAACGAGACGATAATATACTGTGAACGATACGACATTTTCTCCGTTAAAACGACACGATTACGATACGACTACATATATTATTAAATTAGCGTTCACATTTGCGAGCTAATAACTTTAACGATGCAATTGATTAATGTATTCCAAACATTGACTGTATTGTGAAAGGTGCTTTATTGCAGCGATTCTCTTCTTTTTAGTGGTGAAACCCGTTTAAGAAGTAACATTTTTGACGGGCCCGAAAAAAAATTAATGTTTTTTGTCTTTAAATGAATTGCCTCTATGCTGGGGTCTGATGTCATTTCTAAAAACAAGGTATCGCTCTGTATCGCTCGTGGCGCTCCTAGAAAGCCCGTGGCTCCGCGGAGCACACTTTGAGAACCACTGCTTTATTGTGTAATGTGTAGGGAAGGTCTCTTTTTACATTTTTTCTTGATTCATCGACACAAACTGTAACATAATTTTATAAATAAAACTATGTCATTTGGTCGGGTTATCTCAATACGACGTTAGTCGTGATCTGTCGGCTGTACTGTATGTCTTTGACTTAACGCGACCAAATTACGTAGGTCCACTAGATGCCTATGAATCAACTTCTCTGATAGTACAATAAACTACATGTTAAACATGTTTCACCAAACCTACTCCGAAGCTACTTACTCTACAATGAAAAAAAGGTTTAGGCGGCTGCAAAGACATCGTGCAAGAGCGTATCTTTTTTGTCCCCGAGTCCCGACCCAAACATGACTGGGTAGTATGAATTCACATTTTATTTAAATTTCATTCAAATTACTCAAGTTTATTATTTATTAGAGGGTGCATTAAGTGAGCAAAGAGCCGCCGAAACAATGTCTCGTCGCCACAAATACGTATAAAAGTAGATGCTGGATGGTATTATAAGTTTCTCAGGTTTTTTGAAAAGAGTGTATCTCTTCGACAGCGTTTTTGTTTAGTTATTTTTTTTAATAAAATAATTATTACATTTTTACGTAGGAAAATTAAAAGCGCTAATTAATAGATATACTCCACACAAAAACTTTAGAGAGTGGGTTTGAACTGGACTGGACTGGATTCTGAAGGCCTAATAATATTAATAGGAGCGCAAAAAATGTAAAGTTAAAAAGACACTCGTATTTTACTATTTATAGTTACTATACGTTACTGGTGCAGCTATGGATACACAAGTTTTGTAAATTTCATCTTGGTTGGGACATGAATCATGTTAGTGCTCGTAACTCTTTCTTATGTAATGTTTGCTTTTCATGTGTCCTTTAAAACATGACAAAAATTTATTTTGCCATAATATTATTAAACTTTTTTAATATTCCGCCGCTTATGTATGTGTTTATTTGACTGCTTGAGTGAATGTTTTACATAATCATAGTTGATCTAAACTTTATTCTCCTACAGTTTCAGATTTAATTAACTAATTATAGTCTGTGGTGCATTGCTCCGCGCCCACACCGCGACAACTTCAGCACCACTTTATGATTTCATTGTTATTGTTTACTCTATCTGAAGATAGTTTCATTGTTTTAAGTAACATTATGATTTAGTCTCAGAATATTGTTCTTTATCTGAGGATTTAGTTTAACCTATCGTTAAATACATTTGCTTGCGATCTCGCGGTGTAGCCGCCAAACCGCGTGTTGGGGCATACGCATTGTATATATCGAGCCTAAGGGACAAAACTTATCTTGTTAGAAAGTCTATAATTATATCCGTTATTCGGCAATGCCAAAAATAGAGTTAATAATGTGATTTTTAGTGCATGGCGTTTTGTGAAAATCAAAAAATTTAAGGCATTTGATACAGTAGCGAATCTAATAATTTTAAGATAACGAACTTATTACTTTCGCATCTTTTAAGTACCTACGAAGTATTTAATACAATACGTATGTACATTTATAAAGAGTTAGCTTACTATGTTGCTATATGAGTTCGGTCACTGCACTACGGAAACTAGTAAGCTTGTTAGGAGCATAATAATATGTAGGGCACATACAATATCCACGCTTGCACATTTTATTTTTGTACTTGTATACTATAAATATAATTTATGCTATTTATTCATTATATTAAAACAAAACTTACTCTGTTATTTAGAATTGTATATGCTCTGAAAATACTGTATCCATTTAGCTAAAATTTGTGGTGAACATAGAATACATAACAGAACATAGAGTTTACCACAGAAAAGAACTTTGACTAAGTTTAACCACTGGAAAGTTTTATTATTTTATTATATTTTTACAAGTAACTTTGTAACGAGCAACTTTTAATTATGACCATTCAACTTCACATTTTAATTCAAAAATTTTCCATATTCTCGTTCTACCATAAAGTAAATAAACGTACACAATAACCGTTGGAACAACCAACGCAACCAGTTTTTAGATTCATATGGAACTTAAGTACAATAGCGGCTTAAACCTAATAGTTTTGGCTACGAGAGCAGATTCGGTTTTAAAGCTGCCATTAGCATTAAAATGACAGTGCAATCTGCAAGCCCTGGCACTCAGGCTTTAGGCATGCTGATTAGAATGGCTTACATAGTCTGGAATTACTGTTTTTTACTAAAGTAAACTGAGAATTGTATTTTGTGGGATGACGTTATGGTATATTTTTTTAAATACGGAAGTAATCGTCAAATAATCACGATAGCCCAGTCGGGTTAGTTCAAAGATATAGGGTAAGCTGAAATTAATCATAGACATATTTTTTACGCCGATGTTTAGGAAGAGTCAAATCCAAAAAGTCGACCAAATCAATTTAGTATGTTAGCCGCCATAATATTGGTTTGAAGGGTAAACCTTTTTTAGCCATATCTGTTTAATTTTTTATTTTTTTACAAAAATGTTAAAGACAAAATTTGTTGCAAATTGCCTCGTTCTATCCGAATTTGTGATTATTAAAATAAGAACGTCTGGATAAAACGAGCTAGGGTGGGAAGTTTAAAAATGACCCAGCGAGCCATAAAAAGGCACGTTTAAGCTAGTTCGAGGCAATATTTTACCGTCAAAACTTTAGCCACTGTAATCATTCCGTCGATGCCGGGCCAATTTACGTAATTAAATTGAAATCTAGTTAATGGAAGTTCTTGTTCTCCGATCAGACCGCCCAATTACCAATATTGTTCCGTTACGGGGAAAACAATCACGTTACTTGCCTGAACTTGAAGGAATCTATGGTCTAAGCCACGAGGTTGCTCATAAAACTTCATACAAACAGTTACATATAGAGCGTTTACCGCCATTTTAGCGCAACCGACAAAAACACAATATTTTACAGTAGAAAGTTTTCTTTTATCTTTTAATAGTAAAGGTTCAATATTAAGAAGTTTTGTAATTTGAAAATCGGCGTTGCGGTTCCGTTCGCAATATTGCTGAATGGGAACCAATTTGGTATAACATAAGTACGTTTATATTAATAATTGTTATTAGTTCTGAGGATGTTATAACAAATAAAATTGTTTGCTTTCTTTCTTTCTTTCTTTTTTTAATTTGTCTCGTTTTTCGTTCATAGAATGAAATCATGAGATCAATCATCGCCGTCTGATTTTAGATATCTTTTACTATTATTATGTATTCATATATGATAATGTGATAACAGATCTACTTTTTTCTTTTTTTATCATTTTATCCATTATAAATTATACGCAATGTCTAATGGTAACAATCCGAATTCCGATAGGTAAAATGCATAACGGATGTATGTTTCTGGAAAAAGGTTCGTTAACACAGGATTACCTGGGTGCGGGAAAAGCATTTTATATAGTTTAGTGCTCATTTGAATTCCGAGCTATTCTCCGGTTTAACACGAGGCGACACTGATTTCACAAGTGTATTTTTCAATTTACAATCAGCGGCGTTGATACAGGTATTGCGAAATTATTTTACAAAGCAAATACTTTTCTAAGGTTAAATAAGAGCTTATTTTCTTTAAAGCTGACTTTAAGGATGTGGTATTTCATTTTTTTATGGTTCCGTAGTCAACAAGGAACCCTTATAGTTTCGGTCTGTTCGTCCGTCTGTCCGTCTGTCTGTCTGTCTGTCCGTCTGCCCGTCTGTCTGTCTGCGGTTTTGTTCAGAGACTATAGGACCTACAAAGCTGTAATTGGGCATGAATGCATATTAATAATGTCGACTAAATGGTATATAAAATCTTAAAAAAATATTTTTTTTGGTACCTCCCCTGGCATGGCGGGGCTGAATTTTTTTTTTCGCGTCCACCCCATCGTGTGGGGTGTCGTTGGATAGGTTTTTTAACCGACTTCCAAAAAGGAGGAGGTTATATATTCGGCTGTGGATATTTTTTTTATTTTTTTATTTTTGTATGTTCAACGATTACTCCGCCGTTTGTGAACCGATTTTCAAAATTTTTGTTTTGTTCTATTAGGTTTCCCTCCAACTTGGTCCCATTTTCACAAAAGTGGTGATCTGATGATGGGATCCATGAGTAATAGAGGGAACTCCTCACAATTTATATGAAAACATATGGTGATTTTGATTTTATGAGAAGTATCCTAAGCATATGCTACCAAAACGCAAGATTTTGCACCAAGGTATACTATGGTTCCGAAGATACTAAGAGAACTCCGGATTCCTTATAGATACAAGTTTGGGGGTTTAGGCGCTGTTTTAAGAACTGAAAGCATATGCTACTATGCAAATTACATTCATCATCATCATTACCACGTCAGGGTCACCAGTGTCACATGGTTGTATATGGATACAATATGCCCCCACAACATCATAATTATTTCATCACGTTATGTCCTTATAATAATTGGTACTTTTCATAGCGATTTTAATAAAAATATAATGTTGTTTCAAAATAAATGATTCAAGTTCTAAGCGACTTATGTACCACAAAATTGAACATAACAAAGTCAACCTTAACTCCAGAGCGTAAGGCACACATTTGACATTACTTTTGAGATTCGAAAGAAAAAAGAGAAGTAAGTTGCTTCGATAGGTACTACACTAGTTTAACTATTAACCCATCAAGCCCAAGCGGCACCCGGCTGCCGCATAACAATTAAAAATCTATTGTGTCTTCGATTCCCACGATCGAGGTAAGTAATAAATTGAACCCTTAGTATGAAAATACTTACATAGGAAAACAATCTACATCTTAGTAGGAATAAGAAACACAATCGCATTGAGTGTGACTCTTAACAAATTGTAATAAGATACGTAGAATATACACGATGGTTTACTAGGTAACTAAAAAGAGTGAAATTATTATTTTTAACAAAAAATTAAAACCGACTTCCAAGGTAAAAATAAAATCCTTATAATATGAACTAAAAAGTATTAAATAATGTTTCCTATCTAATAGTGCCTTTTTCCGAATTCGGCTAAACCTCAACTATTTCTGCGGGGCTAAAATGGTCGCATAGCAATTCCTCTCAATCAATTCACAAAATGAATTGTCAAAATTGTCAAACGCACGAATGTCAAATATAGACCAATTGAGGCCCGAGGCCCAATCCCCTACCCTATTCCCTTCCCTACCCTCCCCTATTCCCTTCCCTACCCTCCCCTATTCCCTTCTCTTCCCATCCCTACCCTCCCTTATTACCCTATTCCCTCTTAAAAGGCCGGCAACGCACTTGCAGCTCTTCTGATGTTGCGAGTGTCCATGGGCGACGGAAGTTGCTTTCCATCAGGTGACCCGTTTGCTCGTTTGCCCCCTTTATTTCATTAAAAAAAAAATTGAATTGGTGAATTGGTCTATATTTGACATTCGTGCGTTTGACAGTTTTGACAATTCATTTTGTGAATTGATTGAGAGGAATTGCTATGCGACCATTTTAGCTTCGCTGTACTCAATCTTCATAATTTTGAAGTCGGTGCTAGTTCCAAAAGTTTCAAATACCTATTCTGTCAGAGAACTGAAGATTCAGCTATATCTGGTACCGACTTCAAAATGATGAAGATTGAGTTCAGAAATAGTTGAGGTTTAGCCGAATTCGGAAAAAGGCACTATTAGATAGGAAACATTATTTAATACTTTTTAGTTCATATTATAAGGATTTTATTTTTACCTTGGAAGTCGGTTTTAATTTTTTGTTAAAAATAATAATTAAAAATATTATGAGTATTCATAGATCATTTTCCGATTTAGGGATCCATTTGTGAAATATTAAGTTTTAAGGTGGAAAAAATCGTTAGAGCCCAGTGTCCCCCCCTTCTACCAGCTAAACGGTTATTTCTGGAAATGTGAAAAAATTCACGGGAATAGGAAATATGCTGAATTTAAAAGGAAAATTATCACGGGTAAGAAGACTTCAGAAGTTATTGAGTAATAGTCGATCAACTAAAAAAAAATTATTCGGCGAAGTATAAAGGAACTTTTCGTTCAAATTCTTTTAAAAGTAACTGAAATGATGTTGTTAGTAGTGTAAAACACGTTATAATAGTACATTCATTGACCATATAAAAAATTTAAAAAACTAGCGGTACTACGGAACCCTATACTGCGCGTGGCCCGACACGCACTTGGCCGGATTTTACGTATTTTAGTCTAAAGCTCATGCGTTAATCATCAACTATATTTTAAGGTCTGCTTGTCTTTGATATATTAGAAAAGTCATAATAATATGAAAGACAAAGACATTTGCTGTCTTTGTCTTTCATATTATTATGACTTTTTTCTTATTATTATGACCTTGAGTAGTTAGTTATACGCTGCATAAATATCTTTTGCGATTGTGGCAGATGATCCGCATGCACCTGTATTGAGAAACTACGTGCGGATAATGAACGAATTAGAGAGCAGACCTCCAGGCCACATCCGCTCTTAGTAAAAATTAGGTGCATGATTTTGTATTTAATATTTATTTTAAGTTATGTTTGATATTTAACTAACCCTAAATTTTTTAAGTTTGTAAGACTAAACCAATGGACCATAGTAGTCTGAAATTAAGATATTTGTATTTGTACCAGACCTTAAAGTTACAATTTATTTATTACACTAGACCGTATATTTTCCGTAAAAAAGTAGTCCATATCCTATCCAGGACATAGGTTTTTTTAATTGTTATACTATATTGTAAACTTTATTTTGATCTGTGCCAAAATGCATAAAAATATCACTCCTGTAGTTCGTGAGATTAACGCGTTTAAGTGCAACTCTTCAGCTTCATTATATTAGTATCGAAACTATTTAGGTTTACCGATGTTTCGGAATCCCACTGCCGTGAAATAAGCATGCCCAGAGGGTCTGTGAATAAGTGAGCGGTGAGCCTGGCCAGCGAAAGCTGATACTGGGCTAAGTGGATTTGGCTGGCGACCCACTTACTGCAGGTTAAAGTGATAACCGATGGAAAAGTTTAAACATGGTTGTTTTGTAGAGGTGAAAATTGTGGTTACGAAAATTCTTTACTACGTTGTCTACATGAAAGATAAATGTTATTTTACAATAATAAACTGTCATAGATATGCATATTTATTATAACTATAATATTATTATATTAAATAATAAATAAATAAAATAAAATAAATTATTTACTACTTGATGACCCGGTGAATTTCTTATCTCTTCCCTCCTATAATAAACCTTCCCTGGACCTCCACGAATATTTTTCAAGACTAAAATTAGCCAAATCGGTCCAACCGTTCTCAAGTTTTAGCGAGACCAACAAAATTTATAATTAATTTTTATTTATAATATAGACACCGATGATACAACTTATTTTAAGTATTTTTAAAACTATTTATTCAATGTTTTAAGCAACTTAAAAAAATGTGCATATCTTTATTACTTAAAAAACGTGGCTTCTACGGAATAAAATATTTTAAAATAATTTAGCCAAGTTCGCATAAGTTCGCATGAGTCCCGCCATCAGAGCGATGAATCAAATTATAAATCACTTGAATTATCCCAAAAAACCTCAACTTTGATCATACATCAAGACAATCTTCCGAATTTTTTCCACTTGGCAACTCGTGTTTGTGAGGGCACATTAAACGCAGTTTAAACGCCGGTTTACAGTTTTAACTTGAGTTAAATGCTACGTATAATATATTAGAAGCTGCCCGCAACTTCGTCTACGCTGGTATTTGCTTTATTATTATATATATTGCTTGGTAACCTTTCATTTAGTGGTAAAACCGATTCGCATTGCAAAGTGGCGAGGCGATGATGATATTAGTTAGTGGTTACGCAAATGAGCCATTTAAATTAAAACTTAATTTTATTTTATAAACACGAAGATAAACATTCAAATAACAGACTTTGGCTTGTTTAAATAAATAAACTTTTATTTGGCACAATAAGACATCACACTATACTAAAAAAACAATTGTTTTTTAGTATAGTATCATTGTCTATTCTAATTTGGAATGGCTCATTTAATAACGGTTTTTCATGTTGCAATGTGATCCGACCCTATTATCTTACGAGCTGCTCTACTCTTAAAGCTATAAGCTCATTTAAAAAGCATTTCACAAGATGTCGGCTCTATCCAATGAGGTATTTAGCTCGATTTTCGGTGGCAGCGGGGCACGTAGCCGCCATAATCGTAAATCCGGTCGTTGTGTCCACAGCCGCACTAATTTCGGTTATGAGCGGCGCTCGAGGTGATGAAAATTACATCACCGTTACGGCTTATTACACGATATTGGCGACAACCTTGCGACACGGATATCGGTGGTACTGGAATGATTAGTAAGGTATTACTGGCTTAATCCAGACTTGAATGTACACAATGTGTAAGAAAACTAAGTGATATAATACTTTAGAGTGTGTATGAGTCCGCTGTATTAAGTTCACTGTGAAAGAGCAAAAATATCACAACAACAACAATTACAGTAATTTAAAATTCTTAAACGTGTCATCACCTCTTCGACCCTAAAACGTTGAAACGATTTTGGTTACATCTAGAAAAAGATCAGTCTTCCAAGTAATTTTCTTCAGGAACTCTACTAGTCATAGTCTGTATAATTTTGAAACCCGAGAAATAATGATCAAGGCTTGCAGTGTATACGGGAGGCTGATCAAAGATCGGGTGGAACTGAATGCAAGCCAACCTAACGGGACTCGTGACACACACATAATAAACAAACGAGTCCAGTGGTTGATTGAAGTTGCGGGCAAAATATACTACCATAATAATAATATCAGTAATGTATGGTACAAGGGCTCAAATATACTTGATATTTCCATCCGTTAAGCTGGCCACATACACACGTTTTCCGTGTTCGATTTCCTAATGTAGAATTTCTATTTGGAATTCCGTGAGACTAGCGCAAACGTAGGTTTTTTTACATGCACGAGCGCGCCGGTTTGCACTCGAAACGTAGGTACGTGTGTAATTCGTTACATTCGGAAAAAAAGGACGTGGCGCCAATTAATGTATTGTCTACTGATTCCATGTATCCGGACGTCCGAATACGGAAAACTAATTCAGAAATCGAATACAGAAAACATGTGTATGCGGCCACTATCCAGCGATACAGACATCAGTGTTCCAATCTCACGTCCCATCAATCGCCGCATAAACTTACATTTGGTTACCCCCCGCCCATAAACCGGCCCTGGACATTAACTGGGCCCATCCGGGGACACTTTGGGACGACTTTTTCGGCCTCCCTTAAGACATAAGGGTCCATATTTGATGGGTCACGTCTCTTGATTGATTAATTTTTGATGGGAACATATTATTAACCAATGACATATAGGTTTTAAAGGTCTTTGTTAATAACTAATAGCGTTTTTTTTTAAGTTTAGGATATGTAGAAGTTGCACGCGACTTGAACAAAAGGAGATTTGGAAGGAACTGTATATTTCGCTGTAGCAACAGAAAGTATTTATGGTTTACTTTTATAATTGTATCAAATCATAAAATGAATATTGGCTTGTATTATGGTAGTACAGAGGTAGGTTTTAGTAACATGTAGGCTTCTAATATATCTTACCCGCAACTTCGTTACTTCAAATTTCGCTTTTTTTGAGATACAAACTTTTACATTCGCTGGTATTTGCTGTCCCGGTTCTCAAAGTATGTCGATACCTTTCGTCTACATTCGTTCAGCAATACAGACAGACTTTCGCATTTATAATAGGATATTTTATCGCGAAAAAGTACAGTTATTCTATGGGATAACATATAAATTAAACATTTTACTAAAGAAGTCGTATCTGTCTTATATCACTGTGCGAAGTTTCTAAGTACCGTTTTATAACTTGTCCCGTACTTACTGACCGTCTGGCACAATGCGAGTTCAACATCTTTTATTACTTCTCCACTAACGAGGTACTGTACTTAGTGTTTTTATTTACTTTCACAAAGTAATATTTTGATGGTAGCAGTCAAATGCTTTATAAGATTGCGTTTAGTACCTAATTGCGTTTATAGTTTGACCTGTTGATCTATCAGTCAATCAGTTTTACCTTGTAGGATAGGATAATCTATATATTAATACGCGAGCGAAAAACTTTGGATCCCTTTTGACGAAAAATGGAGAGACGTAGGTGAATGAAATTTTGCACAGTTATAGGTTATATGGAGAAGGAGTGCATCGAGCTAATATTATTTTGAAATTATGCTTTTATCATACATTTTTTTTTAAATAAAACATTACACACACTACAACACACACACTAGGAACTTTTGAAGGACAAGCCTATACACACGAATTGTACTCTTTTATTAATGGTTTTCTAATTCTTATAGTCATTGGAAAATAGATTTAGTTTTTTTTTAATCTTAAATACTGTTAGACAATTATTACACGGCCAGTCTGTCATCATTTGACTTTATTAATCTGAGACTGTCGCAGGAATTATGTCTAAAAAATAATAAAGTCAATATTTTGACAATAGAATATTATATCAATGGAAAGCGTTGAAATTTGAAACTTATAATCATAGAGTTATTATTATTATTATACTACGAACGTAATACGTAGCACTTAAATGTCAGTGCTTATAATTTAATTTTTTATTTGAGGTCGAATTTCGACCATTGGGCGATCTCTAGTATAAAAAAATATTTTTAATTAAGATCGTTTATCTCTTTTATAGCTTGAGAATATTACAACTTTCACTTAAGCCAATCCGAGTTAGTATTAACTCTGTGTAAAACAATAATGCCTTTTTGTCGTAAATACGAGAAATGAAGACAATGACTTCTAATTTGACTCCGGGTTAATTTTAACTCTGACTGGCACTAGAAGGCTGTACATAACTATTCTTTAAAACATAATAATTATTATAACACAGTTCATTAAACTATTGAAATCTATTTACAACTTCCAATGAGGACCTGTAACAAGTTATTACCTATACTGTTGCTTACCCCAGGGAATAGTAATTTGATCTGTCGCTATCCTGTATGTTTGTCTATTAATATTTAGCACAAATTACGGGGGCAGGATGTATATGTATAAGGTCCATGTTTATGTATGACGAGCTCGGCCTAGGAGGCAGAATAAACCAACTCCAGGTTCAATTGAGGCCGACATTTCATTCTCTTTGACTTAGTTTCATAGAATTATTTTAAGGTTTTGATTCAGCAATAAAGCATCTAATATATAAATAAAAATATGTGTGGCACTCAGGGACTGCCGCGGTAAAGCTATTGCATAGCAATTTTTATTAATCTATGCAATTATAATTCGCATACGTCTAGTCGCACGCACATAAACATCGTGCCGAAGTCTGACGAACTGAAACTACGTTAGACGATCCTCGGCTTTCAACGCCGCACCGCTGTGCCCGTCGGAGTGAGGGATGTTAGGTTTATTTTCGTTAAAGAATTTCTTGATTCGGTCGTCGCGCTCAAGCCCGCGATAAAAGTTATGCAATAGTTTAATAAAAAACGGCCAAGTGCGAGTTGGACTCGCCCATGAAGGGTTCCGCAGCAGCAATAAGGTTTATTTTTATGAAATTAAAAGGTTTTTGATTTATTTTTATATTTCAGTTGATTTAATAAAAGTTAAATTAAGTTTACCATTTATGACGCATAAAAAAAAACTACTTGCTAGATTTCGTTCAAACCAATTTTTGTTGGTAGTTTTTATAGTAAAGTACATCATATATTTTTTTAGACTCATCATGTATACTTTAGAAGTTAGAGGGGGGGGGGGACACACACACATTTTACTACTTTGGAAGATTCTCTCTCGCAAATTATTCAGGTTAGAAAAAAATTATATTAGAAACCTCAATATGATTTTTGAAGACCTATCCATAGATACCCCACACGCATAGGTTAGATGAAACTTTTTTTTATTTAAATTAAAAAATATATAAAAAAAAACTACTTGCTAGATTTCGTTCAAACCAATTTTCGTCATATATTTTTTTTAGACTTATCATGCCCCTACTTTAGAAGTTAGAGGAGGGGAAGGGGGGGGGGGGGGGGCACACATTTTAGCACTTTGGAAGAGTCTCTCTCGCAAGCTATCCAGGTTAGAAAAAAATGATATTAGAAACCTCAATATGATTAAGACCTATCCATAGATACCCCACACGCATAGGTTAGATGAAAAAAAAATTTTTTGATTCAGTTGTACCTATGGGGACCCATTTTTAATAATTTTTCCATTATTGTATCAAAATCTTAATGCACTTCATAGACTACATCTACTTACCAAATTTCAATAGTATAGCTCTTATAGTTTCGGAGAAAAGTGGCTATGACATACGGACGGACAGACAGACAGACAGACATGACGAGTCTACAAGGGTTCCGTTTTTTGCCATTTGGCTATGGAACCCTAAAAATGAATCCCATTTTCCCATGATTCTGATGAAACTAGGTTCAGATATAGAGTAGAAAACTGGGAAAGATAGAGGCTATTTCTTCGCGAAAAATGCATAGTTCCTACGATATTTCATTATGTGCCTATCAACCAGGGTCCTGTGATACTTGGATAACATTATTATGGAGGAAGCAAGATAGTTGTCACTTAAAATTACACCAGCATTTATAGTATTTATTTTATCTATAAAAATACTTTCTACTTAAGTTTATGAGCAGTCTTTCAAGTATGGCTACCGCGTTAGTAATGGATTGAAGTCATTAAAAACGAAACATTATCCAGAAATGTATCAGTAACTAAAACCTGACAAATACAAACCCACAAACAATAGTTTCTGAAGGTGTTCAAGTTCTATAAAACAACATCTAGAAATGCTCTTAGAAATATTGCTTTTATATTATACCCTAGTGGTACTCAACCTTTTTTATACGGGCCACAAACAAGTTTTGGTCATGGTGTCGCGGGCCGCAACCAACATTTTTTAGGGTTATAAAATAATGTTCTTCTGGCTGCTGCAAAAAGCTGGATATTGAAAAGCTTGATATTCATGACAGCGTGCCTCATGCAGTGGTAGCTATATCTCGACACACTAACACCTGTGTCTATTACACGGACACTGATGGGGACGCCGTGGCCAGCTTTATAAAAAGATCTTTGGAGGCGTCAACCAGTAGAATATGACACCAAAATGCCGACCAAGGACAGAAACGACCAAGTCCTAGGCCGTATAGCGAGGCCCAGTTTTCAAAGGTCGGCAAAAATAAAATATTAAACGACAAAATGTTTCTACTACTAACATAGAGTAAATATTACCTTTAAAACTAACCCTATTGTATGATATAACTCAAGTGCGGAACCCAGACAGGTCGGTGGAGTTGACAGGCCTTGTCCCCCCAATAACATCCCCTAGAACTTTACACATGGCAACTAGTTGGCAGCTGGTAGATTCATCACAGAACGATATCTTCTTAACATCCTTGAAACTCCACCCAGCTTGAGTGACCCCTCTCTAAGCCAATGCCACAACATCTAAAGGCAAAGGGTGCAGCATCATACCCGAAGCAATCCGAAAATGTCGGATCTGCTGGCTACTACTGGGACCACACACGCCCCTTCAGGACATCAAACATTATAAAATAGTGATAAATATATTATATTTATTGTAGTTAAGTAAGTTAGTTTTCTATATGTATAATAATGTATTTAAAAAGTCCAAGGCGTGATGGACTTACAGTAGATTAAGAGAAAATGTAATATTGGTGGTACGTGACAAAATTATGTAAAAAGAGACAAATAAAGAATATGGGCGACAGGCCCATAGATGACCCTAATTATTGTAAAAATAATAATAATAATAATGTTCATCAATATAAGAGATTAGTACGGCTCGTAGGAACCGAAAATAGTTCGGATTGTAAGAACCGAAAAATAATACGGCTAATATGGGCCGAAAATAATATGGCCGTCTAAAACATCCATAATATATCCCTATACACCAAATCGCAACGCCCTCGTGGCGATTTGTGAAAAATTTGTTTAATAGGTATTTTTAATATTTTAAGTGGACTGTATTTGAATGATAGCTGGCAATCACCAGTGATTTAAATAAGCGATATTTAATGGAAGAGGATGGAGAAAGCACGGTACCTTGCTGGGATCTTGCTGGATCTTGCAATGGCGCCAACCACGTTTCCTCAGTCTGCACGAAGCTGTTTCTGTTCTTGATAATCACTTTTCACATATCACTATTGTTCTAATTTCTCAGTCTATGAGCCAGCATATAATAATTATTGTTCAGAGATGCGGGCGTGACGCGGTCACTAAAGTCTTCTAGCAAGTGTTTCGATTTCTTCCTTCCGGGGTTGGTCAGCGCCAACGCGGGCAATCACGCCACCTTTTCTTCTCCAATCAGTAGCGTGCATACGGCGTCAGTACGAAAGGGAGGTAGATATCGCTCATATTTGAATTCGCCAATGGGAGACGACTTTAAATCTATAAAAATGTATAGGACATAATATGAGAAATATAGATGGCGCTAACAGAGACTAATAAGTGAATAAAATTTCACGATTTTCACGACGACTTTGCACTATTTTGCCGGTGGGTGTGAATTTCAAAATGGTTTAACTTCACGCGGGCCACTGATAAAGTACCGGCGGGCCGCAAGTTGAGTATAGCTGCCCTAGTGCATGTCTGCGAGGCGAACCGTCTGGGGAGTGTCGTGATATTGCCAGATAATTTAATTCATTGCCTACCCTCCTTGCCGCCTGCCGCCTGCCGACTGCCGGCGTCAGGTATCGCATATATTCATTGAATTTATGAATAAATTATTTGTTACCGATATCACGTTAGGTAGGATGGCAATTATATTATGGATTACGAGAGTCGAGAACACATACAAACCACTTTGTTTTGTTACACTCTGTATTTTGTCTGTGACGTTTTGTCTATTTGGACTCGCATAGTTCGGGTCGATTCCATCAAAATTGGTCCAACCGCTACGAAGGAGTTTGAACAGGATACGTGAAATTATAAAGATACTAGACGTTTCGCGCGGCTTCGGCCGCATAAATTAGATATTTCACAGACAAATCAGTCTACAAAAAATAGCCTATGATCCTTCACGTGGTCTACTTCTTATCTGACCCAAATAATAGAAAAATTGCTCTAATAGTTCGTGAGATAAGCCCTTTCAAATAATTTCCCCCGTTTTTTTCCCCGTTTTTTTTCCACATTTTCTTCTATTTCTTCGCTCCTATTAGTCTTAGCGTGATAAAATATAGCCTATAGCCTTCCTCGATAAATGGGCTATCTAACACTGAAAGAATTTTTCAAATCGGACCAGTAGTTCCTGAGATTAGCGCGTTCAAACAAACAAACAAATAAACTAACAAACTCTTCCGCTTTATAATATTAGTATAGATTATGTTTAGTGGGTTTATCACAAACATCAGCAATCTACACACTACAATCTACATTTTATTTCGTGTATTTTATGACAGAAACACAATCGTCTTTTATTGGATTCGTCTGAATGTAGTAAACGTATGCGAAATAAATAAAATAGTCTGACATGACAAATGTCCGTGCACTGTTGTCCTGCATTTTGTCCTGTTCGTTGTCCTGCATAGTTTCCCTGTTCGGTCGAAATTGGTAGGGGGGACGATAAGGCGCTCGGCTATATTTTACACACCGTGTATACTTTTTGCGACGCTATACGACTTTTTTTTTTGTCCGTGTTGTGGGCATTTTTAGAAGTTGTTAGAGGTATCCTTGCAGGTATCGACTCTTGTATGTTGTCACTTAGTTTATACTATATTTTCTTGTAAAAAAAACCATAAAATTTTTATTTATTTAATTAACGTTAGCTTCAATTGATATAAACCAGTTTTCCAAAAAAATTGCGAGGCAAATTAGGAGATTTACTTTCGGAAAAGTATTTTAATTTCAATCTTATAAAGTTAAATTGTATAGATATTCCATAATTATTACAATCTAGCCTAACTAAGACTAATAAGTAATTTTACGTTAACTTAATCTGCTAAGTAGAGTTAACTAAGATTGTGTCCATCAACACTTTCTTAAAGTCTCTATAAAGGAGAATACACATTATTGTTTGTGTTCGTCACAGTCACTTTACGTTTTTTACACTGATTTTAAGACTTAATTCACTAACTCAAAATGTTTTGTCCTTTTCAGTCTTCTAACTAAGTCCGTGTTGTCGAGGAGCTGGATAGCCTAGACATTCACGTGATGGTGAAGTCTCTTTTCATGGGCTTCGGCGTATCTTTTTATAACTGTAGAGACCATGTCCACATTAAGGTCCCGGTGTAGGTCTTCGTTTCTAATGTAACAGGGTGCATTTACAATGCCTCTAAGTACTTTGTTTTGAAATCTTTGTATCATCAAGTTAAATTTATAAGGAAAAGTGTTTAAAACCTTTTTTGTAGTAACAAAAATAACTCAACAATGTCTTCAATTCGTCCCAGATGTAAATGAGAGAAGGCGGGGAAATTAAATTATAAATAAATAAACGAATAGCTTATCCCCCAAGATTGCTTTCCGTAAACTTGTTGTCAATCATTTCCCGGAAAAAACATTTTATTTGTAACTTCATTTCCGCGAAAATTGAATGCTGCGTTCGCTATTTTGATGAGAAGATGCTAAAGTCGGGTTGAGTCTTTAGAATATGAGTGTTTGCTTACGATGTAATATCGCGTCAATCGTCTTACTAATGCCCATTTATTTACCATCTTGCGCAGCGTGTATATTCGTGAATCAGTGTTTTTGTCTGTATTACGACTTTCCTAATGTACCAGACAAGAACAAGCAAATCTTGTATATATCACTATGTAAATATTTTATAACTTTAGCTTAGGTTAAAACAATGTGGGATGTAACCATAACTACTAGTTTTGCTCGAAATTATCGAGCATAAAAAAATGTTTCACATTCGCAAAACATCGTTCAAAGCTTTTAGTGCCAAACATATTTCAAACCGTAATTAAGTTCGGCTCATGTTTTTCATTTCTACTTTTTCAAATCCGGCAAATATTTTCCATTAATTCACCCGTTACAAACTGATCGAACATTTTAATCAACGCGACGTTGTTTCGATATTCAATAGATTGTGTCGCTACAAAAGATTTATATTTTTAAAATGGTGTATTAAAACCTTCGGTATTAATATCACTTGGAGTAAAAAGGTTTCCGGGTGCGACCTTTTTCATTAAAAATCTTGGTGCAGCTAAGATTAGGGGGGAAGGGGCATCCTTTAGCGTCTGCAGTGCGCTGAGCTCATACATCAGCCGGATAGCAGGCTGTCACGAAAATATGACGTGAAACAGCGAAGTGTTCGGATTTAAAGAAACTCTTCTTAACGAGCGTGTTCACTCAGACAAAAAGAAAAGATATAGCTCTGTTAATCACACATACGACAAAATACGCTGTGTTTACGCACACGTGTATAATGTGACTAGCCTTGGTAGTATATAGTTTTGTTCAAATTTGATGTGTAATTTTTAACACTTTTTGTTTAAAAAATCTACATGTTTACTTTTTATTTAGTCTACTTGTTATCTCTTAAAATTTATTTTACTGCCTTTAGGCAGTATAGGCTATAAATAGAACAAAATATTCATAACAAACAATAAAGAAATACCTGCAAAATTTCTAGAAAAGCGCAAAAATATATTTACGTCAATTTGCGTTTGATGTATTGGATAACGTAATTTGCCGCTTAAATATTATGTTTACTTAATTCTATATGATGCACCCACGCTCCTTTTCTGTATCATTCATAATTCACAAACAGTTGACGGTATGAAATTACCCTCTCCTCCCGTCAGGCGGTCTCCACGTCTTGTTATTTTTCCTCCAAACTGGGTCGAGGCTATCAAATTCTTATTCGACGGCAAAACACAATTTAAGATGTGAGTGGCTGAAGTAGGTAACTAACAATTTGTACGTTTTTTTTTTTCATAAATGGAAACTTTAGGAACAGGAAAATGATTTGAAAGTAAAAAACTGTAAATTTTATGTATAGCCAAATATCTCAGCCAGATAATAAAGTAGGTAAGTTACAAGGTTTGCTCAAATTGTCAAAAAAAATTTGAATAGGTAATTACTCTTATATTATAAAATGTTAGTTATCCACTTTATTCACTCACGTCTTCAATTTAAGTCCAATATATTATTTCCACTTTGCATTAGATACTTTAAAAGATTTCACTTTAATACGAGTTCGGAATCGGTGAAATGTATTCAGGAGTCTTGGCATGTGGAAAGTTTTAAGCTGGATTTTATGGATCGTGGGCACCGTCTCAGAATAATAAACTAACATTTTTAAATCATAGATTCAATTGACATGACATGTTGAGGCAAAAATAAAATAAAGGGGCTATCTTGACACTAATTTATTTAAACGTTAATTTTTAAATAATATAAAGTCACCACATAAGAATTCACTTGTATACAGGGTGTAACAAAAGTGATAGTACTTTAGGGTATTTATGTGTCCCTTGTATAGAGTTCACTGTGAAAGTAGCAGCGCTGAAAGAGTAACTTTTTTTAACTTTTATATGGGAAAATACATGACGCTGGGACGCTTGCCCATAAAAATAAAAAATAAATTTTGCTATTTCAGCGCTGCTACTGTCAAAGTAAACTCTATATAAGGGGCATATACACACTCTAAGTCTAAAGTATTATCACTTAATTAGTTTTGTTACACCCTGTATATTCAATTCAATTTCAAGTAAATTAATAATTATAGCGACTATTTCTTTATTTGTTGACTTTTAGGTAAAAATAGGTAACTAGGTATTTTTTGATCTAGGTTTAGTACTGAATATATCTAATGACAACAATTAGCCGTGTCTGAATGAAGTCTGTAGACCTTGTGACCCGTGACACAGCCCGCTGAGTTTAAAATGGGCACTAAGTAAAGTCTGTACCTAGACTTGTTGTATTGAGACTTATTTTTTAACCGACTTCCAAAAAGGAGGAGGTTATATGTTCGGCTGTGGATATTTTTTTTTTGTTTTTTGTATGTTCAACGATCACTCCGCCGTTTGTAAACCGATTTTCAAAATTTTTGTTTTGTTCTATTAGGTTTCCCTCCAATTTGGTCCCATTTTCACAAAAATGGTGATCTAATGAGTAATCGAGGGAACTCCTCAAAATTCCTAAGCATATGCTACCAAAACGCAAGATTTTGCACCAAGGTATACTATGGTTCCGAAGATACTAAGAGAACTCCGGATTCCTTATAGATACAAGTTTGGGGGTTTAGGCGCTGTTTTAAGAACTGAAAGTATATGCTACTATGCAAATTACATTCATCATCATCATTACCACGTCAGGGTCACCGGTGTCACATGGTTGTATATGGATACAATATGCCCGCCCCCACAACACCATAATTATATCATCACGTTATGTCCTTATAATAATTAGTACTTTTCATAGCGATTTTAATAAAAATATAATGTTGTTTCAAAATAAATGATTCAAGTTCTAAGCGACTTATGTACCACAAAATTGAACATAACAAAGTCAACCTTAACTCCAGAACGTAAGGCACACATTTGACATTACTTTTGAGATTCGAAAGAAAAAAGAGAAGTAAGTTGCTTCGATAGGTACTACACTAGTTTAACTATTAACCCATCAAGCCCAAGCGGCACCCGGCTGCCGCATAACAATTAAAAATCTATTGTGTCTGCGATTCCCACGATCGAGGTAATAAATTGAACCCTTAGTATGAAAATACTTACATAGGAAAACAATCTACATCGTAATAGGAATAAGAAACACAATCGCATTGAGTCTGACTCTTAACAAATTGTAATAAGATACGTAGAATATACGCGATGGTTTACTAGGTAACTAAAAAGAGTGAAATTATTATTTTTAACAAAAAATTAAAACCGACTTCCAAGGTAAAAACAAGAATAACATCCTTATAATATGAACTAAAAAGTATTAAATAATGTTTCCTATCTAATAGTGCCTTTTTCCGAATTCGGCTATACCTCAACTATTTCTGTACTCAATCTTCATAATTTTGAAGTCGGTGCCAGTTCCAAAAGTTTCAAATACCTATTCTGTCAGAGAACTGAAGATTCAGCTATATCTGGTACCGACTTCAAAATAATGAAGATTGAGTACAGAAATAGTTGAGGTTTAGCCGAATTCGGAAAATGGCACTATTAGATAGGAAACATTATTTAATACTTTTTAGTTCATATTATAAGGATTTTATTATTATTTTTACCTTGGAAGTCGGTTTTAATATATCTATAACGTTCTATCTTACGATAGTAAACAAAAAAAGATAAGTTTGGAAGGAAGATTTCTCAGAATCCACGATCGAAGGATTAAAGAAATCAACCGTACATAGTTTGCTACACACCTACATATTACATAGCTGTTGTCAATACTTAAAGTATATAATGACATTGTTTGTATTCTTTATTTCATTTTTACCTCTCTCACATAGTTTTACGTTTCTATTTTGATTTTATAAAGTAGATTATATTATTATTCAGCAGAACACTCTGGCACAACTTTAAGTTCATCGTTATTTTAATTTTGTCGCTAAAATCTCAGTGTAACTTATTCATAGTGGTGTGTGCTGCTAAGCGTGTAGCATAACGCAATTCCGTCGTCACCTTTTTATGGCAATCGTACCTCTATCCTCTGTGTATGTATAGCTAGTTCGTCGGCGGGATGTAGCCGCTGTAATGAAGTTTACTACACGTCATGTCTGCCTGTCGCCGACACAGGAAATTAACCAAGGCGCTAGACGGTGTCAAATCAACGCTAAAACACGTTTTCGCGCTATTTAAATGCTCGAATATTGACACGAAATATTGAAGAATATACATTTATGTATATGTAAAAATAAATTATTAAATTTTAAGTACAATGTTACTCCACTTATAAAATGTAACAGATCGTATCAACTAGAAAAAAACCAATCAAAACAATAACAGTCTTAGGTTGACAAGCGTCAAAGTTTTTAGGACTTTTACGAAGGAAGAGAATGCAAATGGGTAAAGTGCAAATATAAGCTTTTTTATTTAAAAATTTCACACTTTAACGGATGGTATCAGGGAACCTGCAGTTTTTTTTTTTATGAAATAAGGGGGCAAACGAGCAAACGGGTCACCTGATGGAAAGCAACTTCCGTCGCCCATGGACACTCGCAGCATCAGAAGAGCTGCAAGTGCGTTGCCGGCCTTTTAAGAGGGAAAAGGGTACTAGGGGAGGGTAGGGAAGGGAAAAGGGGAGGGTAGGGAAGAGAATAGGGGAGGGTAGGGATGGGAATAGGGTAGGGGATTGGGCCTCCGGTAAACTCACTCACTCGGCGAAACACAGCGCAAGCGCTGTTTCACGCCGGTTTTCTGTGAGAACGTGGTATTTCTCCGGTCGAGCCGGCCCATTCGTGCCGAAGCATGGCTCTCCCACGTATAGATTACCTGGGTAATTGCACGTTAACGTATTCTGCATTCTAACTGTAACAAATACATGTTTTTCCGTTACGAGTGAGCATTATTGTCACTTAGGTTTCTTTCGTTAAAAATATATTTTTAACCTTTGGTAAATGTATTATGTCATTAAAATACACAAATCTCTCCTGAACTACGTTTTCTACCATCCTTACGAGTTTCAAAAAGCGCAACGTTAATACTAAAAGTGCTGTAGACAGCTGTGGACATTTGACATACATCAGCATCGACAATGGGCGCGGAACAAAACGCGCATTACACGTAAGTACACCACCGAGCAGCGACAAAAGGAACTGGGACACGAAGCTACGTTTTTACGGAAAATACCGGCTGACGAGATCGATGTACCGAGGCGATTTCAGTAGGATTCTGGCTTCTGCTGTTATAATCCAAAATGGCCAGTTTTTGAGGGTTTTTGACAGGTTTACCTTCTTACTAGCGCATTTGATTAAGCCAATCTCAACACGTTAACAAATCGATGACGTCGTAACACAAAAATTCTGGCAATTTCTGTAAATGTCCGTTTAAAAAATGTCATTAATGTTTATTTACATCGCCGTAAAGAAAATGAAATGGCAATTTGGTAGAGATTAAATTTGCCTACATCGAAATCAAAATGATTCTTAAAGGATTAGGAAACTCAAAAAGGTCGTAACATGAAATAAAATATTATATTAAAATTTCTATGCTCTTCTTCTTTACAAGAAAACAAAGAGAGCTGGATTCACGATGCTACGAATACCTCAAAAAGTTCGCTCGTTACAGCAGTAACGAGTAGCCACTGAAACACCTTAATGAGCAGTAATTTGCGGCTTCAGTTGCCACCGAACGTTCTAGAATGGTCTAGAATGTTCTAGAACACACGCGGTATCTAATCATGGTCAACTATTTCCTTTACTCGTTAGCTGTAAAGATTAGTGAGACGTTAGCGCGGCAAAATAGTTGCGTGGAAGAATACATCTAATTTTGTTTAGGATACCCATTCACACTTTGTTGACACAATAGTGTGGAAAGTGTTGCTAGATCGAAAAGGTTCTTCGTACGTTTCTTAATAAAACAGAAGATGCAGAGGTGTTTTCCCTGACATGGAGAGATTTGTTGCAGAGCAGAAGCGCAGAAGTGCCTTGGCAGGGCCCCGTATAAAAAAATATTTGGGGGACTCTTAGGAAGGATAAAGATTTCTCACAAAATGTATAAAATTAAAAGAATTAATAATTTAATTGCATAAGAAATAGTTTTTTTACTTTTGCCATTTGCGAAATAAAGAAATTTGGGAAGTTTTAAATACTGTTTGCTTGCGCATTATGGGGGACCTCGTGGCCCGGGGGCCCCGTATAATTGATACGGCAGATATGGCGGTGGCTACGCCCCTGCTGCAGTCTGCAGCAGGGGCGTAGTTGTCACCCTCGATTAAGTTGCCAGCGACACTCCGAAGAGTTCCTTGATTGTGGCAGAGTAGTATTGTAGTTAATGTCGGTGGGTTAATGTTGGGCTTGTGTGCTACATAATATTATAATATTATATAATATGTCGCAGTCATCTGGTTCAATAATCAATCTGCTATTTGATTGAATGTCTAGCGGGTTCATTGAATGGAAACCATTTAATGAAACGACTAAAGGATAATTCGTCCAGTTGTTGACTGTCACGTTCAACGTCTTGACTGAACGTCATGTGCCAAACTGGCTGATAAGCTCAGTTCTGCAGCATATGCAGTCAGAAAAATTAGAGAAATTTGTGATGAAGACACGGCTAGATTAGTTTATTTTAGTTATTTTCATTGTAGAATGTCTTACGGCATTCTATTATGGGGAAGTCCTGCTGATATTAACACAATATTTGTGCTGCAGAAGCTATAGGTTCTATTTATAAAATGTCATCTTATGAGTTATGCATCTCTCAGAGAAAATTTTAAAGAAATAGGAATTCTAACCGTAATCTCTCAATACATTTTGGACAATGTGTTAATATGTGAGAAAAAATGTAAATAATTTTAAAACGAAAAGTGAAATTCACTGCAGGAACACTAGGAATAAGCACAAGCTAGATATACCAATAACCAGGCTGAGCAAAGTAAGCAAATCTTTGAAAGGTCAATGTATACGCCTATACAACAAAATCCCAGAAAACGACCAAAATCTTTCAATTAATAAATTTAAAAAAGTTGTTAAAAAGCGTTTGTGTGCTAGGGCTTATTACAGGGTAAATAATTTTCTAAATGAAAGCACACCTTGGAAAAAATAAGCTGACTGACTGTAAGCTACTTCTATATAAATGTAACACATTTTAACATGCTTTTTAGGGTTCCGTAGTCAACAAAGAACCCTTATAGTTTCGGTCTGTCCGTCCGTCTGTCCGTCCGTCCGTCCGTCTGTCTGTCCGCGGTTTTGCTCAGAGACTATAGGACCTACAAAGCTGTAATTCAGCATCAATGCACATATTAATGATGCCGACAAAATGGTATATAAGATCTTTAAAAAAAAATTAAGGTACCTCCCCTACACATCAAGCGGCGATGAATATTTTTTTGCGTCCCCCCCACCGTGTGGGGTATCGTTTGATAGGTTTTTTAAGAATAGTATTCACAGATCATTTTCCGATTTAGGGATCCATTTGTGAAATATGAAGTTTTAAAATGGAAAAAATCGTTAGAGTCCAGTGTCCCCCCCTACCTGCTAAACGGTTGCTTCTGGAAATGTGAAAAAATTCACGGGAGTAGGAAATATGCTGAATTAAAAAGGAAAACTATGACGGCTTAGAAGACTTTATAAGTTTTTGAGTAATAATCGATCAACTAAAAAAAATATATTCGGAGAAATATAAAGGAACTTTTCGTTCAAATTCGTTTAAACGTTACTGAAATGATGTTATAAATGTACATTCATTGACCATTAAAAATTATCAAAAACTAGCAGTAGGTACTACGGAACCCTATATTGCGCGTGGCCCGACACGCACTTGGCCGGTGTTGTAAATTAGTTTATGTTACTATTGTAATTTTTTTCTTTTAAAAATAAGAATTTTCCATCTTTTTAGTAAAAGATGGCCCCGTGCGAGTTACTGACGCCGGTTCTTCTCGCCGGGCTAGTTTCCGAACCTCATTTAGACGTTCTAAAAGTGTTAATATTTAACCAATTCGGAAATAAAAATATTTTCATTTTCATTTTCAGAAGTCATTGAATGGAATATAGACGACTAGCTGTGCCCCGCGGTGTTACCCGCGGTTTAAGTGATATATAATAAAAGACTATGAAAAGTACCAATAATAGGGTCAAAACGGGACGATACATGGTTCTATAATTGTTTATGGTAGTGATGATGATGATGAATGTAATTTGCATAATAGCATATGCTTTCCGTTCTTAAAACAACGTCGAAACTCCCAAACTTATACCTATAAAGAGTCAGGAGTTCTCTCAGCACCTTCCGAACCATGGTATACCTTGGTGCAAAATCTTGCTTGTTGGTAGCATATGCTTAGAATACTGCTCACGAAACCGAAGTCACCACATGTTTCCATATAAATTTTGAGGAGTTCCCTCGATTTCTTATGGATCTCTTCATCAGGTCACCACTTTTATGAATATGGTACCAAATTGGGATGATAACCTATACACCAAAAGAAAAATTTGAAAATCGGTTTACAAACGGCGGAGTAATCGTTGAACATAAAAAAACGAACATAACACCTCCTCCATTTTGAAAGTCGGTTAAAATTGTAGCCTGTGTGTTATTCTGATGTATAACCTATATTATTGTAAAGTTTTATTAAAATCTGTTCAGTAGTTTTTGCGTGAAAGAGTAACAAACATCCATACATACATGCAAACTTTCGCCTTTATAATATTAGTAGGATTTTGTAATACATAGTCTGACTGACTGAGTCGCAAATCATTCATTTGGATATGCAAAAAGTTACTTCACGTTACATTCGACTCTAGTTTTAACATGACGTACACAGTTTTAAATGTAACATTATAACATATCCCCGGCAACTTCACAAAAAACTCAATAAACAGTTTACACCGAACATAAACTTTTTGCTAACAAACACACGACACGTTCCAAAACGTGTCTCGGCGACGTGCATTATTAAAAATTTAAATTAATTTCGTTTAGTCCACTCGCCGCAACTCGTACATTCTGTATTCCAATTTTTACAACCACATGTTGCAGGGACGTGCACCATAGTATTCTTACATGATTTGTTTTTAATGTGAATTTGAAATCGGTTTCGCTTCGTAACATTGAATGTTTCTGAACAGAAGGATATCAAATTGTGGTTTGCGATGAGTTACTTCCTAAATTCTTCTCGTAGTTATATAAAACTATGTAAAATTCTCTAATTTATAAAATCTGCAAACATAACATTTTCGTGTAGCGGTGTCTACTTCTTCTTGCCAAACTCCCCTGAAACGGCTGGACCGATTTTGAACGCGACAAATTCATAACCTCCAAGTCAAGAACCAAGCTTACTGGACCACGCGATTATATACAGAATATTCTATTGAGTACACAATGCGCCTGGAATTTACTAATCAATTACTAAAACCACTGAAGTGTGAATAGTTTGGTGCCTGTGTTGTGTGAGCAGCTGGCTTGAGCAGTTGGAATAGCATGTGTCGATTTTAGCCATAGTAAGTGAATTCAATGTAGGGTCAGTTCACTTTGTAACGTGAACTGATCCTTAGTGTAGGCGCACACGATGCGACAGGCGTCTGCGACAGCTCGACGACTAGACGCAACGACAGGCTACGGCCGACAATTTTCATATATTTTGTTCGAAGCTCCGCACACTTGACGTCAGAGTCGCAGAGTCGCAACGACAAGCTAGGGGAGCCACGCGCGCTCGCGTCTAGTCGCTGCGTCTGGAATCGCGTACACGCGCACACACGACGACAGTCGCGCGTCAGTCTCGCTGTGAACGCTATCCAAGGTGCACGTCTGTTGATAATCTCAAAATGGATACGTTCGATGTTGATGTGTTCATTTCGGACGTCGAAGCGCGTCCTGCTGTTTGGGACTTATGTTCGAATGAGTATAGTGACCGAGGGAAAAAAATGAGGCTTGGGAGGAATTATGCCTAAGCACCAAGGCAAGTGCAACTAGAACCTCATCCATATTCACTCACAAGATGAAAAACACGGTCGTCTCTCTCGAATACTCTACTACTAATGATGGCTTCCTGCACGGCGTCTGTCTCAACGACTAGTCGTCGATGCAAGCGACAGCTCGGCGTCTAGACGCAACGACTAGTCGTCGATGCATGCGACAGCTCAGCGTCTAGACGCAACGACAAGTCGCACTGTTTGCGATGGCTCTAACTCGTGCTCGCTTCAAATTTAAATGGCTCATCTAAAATGCACCGAGACGCCTCGTGACACTTTAATGTGAATAAACCCTTAAATGTTCCATTTTCATTTTTTCCGTTTTTTTGCGCGTTAAGTCACGGGGAACATCTAGCCTGCCAAAAGTGTGAAAGATTACTCCATACATTACGGTGACTCCATTCATCACGGGAACCAAACCCATGGCCCCGAGGGTTCTCCCCGGGGAAGCTGGATTTGCCCCGCTACCCCCGTTATTACCTCGCATTATACATGTTGTTTTACACCGTAAAATGACCGTTATTATAGAATGTAATATGCTATTATACAAGATGTGTTATTGTTATTTCGACCGACGACCTCTGTCGCTCAGTGGTTGAACGTGTTGTCAGCGCTCAAGCCGGGGGTCGCGGGTTCAAATCCCGCCGATGGAACAAAAAGTTTTCGATGTTCCTGGGTCATGGATGTATATTAAATATGTGTATTATATAATGAAAATCTTAAATATACGTATAGTATAAAAGTATTAAATATATTTCCGTTGTCTGCTACCCGTAAAACAAGTCCTTCAGGTACATACCACGGGACCAGACTGACTTGGTGTGAAGCGTCCATAGATATTATTATTATTAATAAATTGCTGAACCGGCCAACATTGTGTTGTTATATACCTATGTATGTATTGTATCACTATCTATTACAAAAGTCTTAATTAAATCCGTTGCATAGTTTTAACGATGCATTTATAAGGGGACAGACCGCGGATAGCTACTTCGTAAGTGTTTATAGAAACTTGCGTAGATGTATTAAAGTACACAGATTTTCATCAGAATCCTACAGAAAGCAGAATATATTATTATTAAACGGTAGCCTCCTTCCTCATTTTAATTGAATTATAAGAATCTGAACAGTAGTTTCGCAGCATATAGAAATAAAACCCGTATATAAAACAAACCACAAGCTTGTAATACTACTGATTTATTGTATTCAATAGGAATATTCTTTTAAAATTTGATTTGTTCTTTGTTTAACATCGGCACACGGGGCACGGCGACGACGTGCGGCGAATTCTGATGTTTTCAATATTTTTTCTCGTCGGAGAATGAAATATCTCCCCGCTATTGAATCTTAACCCCGGCCGAGTATCATTTTATTTTCCTGATGTATTTTATTTAAAAGGATTGTCTTTTTACGATCTACGTTGTATTTTGTTGTATGCAGGAGTTTTATGTACTTACAAGTTTTCATGTTATACCTCTATCTAAGATTGTTGACTGTATGTTGTAGATTGTAGGACGTAAATAGGTAGATGAGAGACGGCGTGGGCCAATTTTGTAAATTTTTGACACTTAACAGGAGTTAGGTACAATCTCAGATGGTAGAGTACCAATGAGAGCTTCTTAGATCCCAAAATCACTTTGCTCAAAACTTTATCACATCTTCCGCAAGTAACAAAATTCTCCTATAGTGCACAGTTTATAGGCTTGCAGCACTAGTAACTCTCGCTTAGTGGTTCCGGTTTTACTACCAAGCTTATATCAGGTTACACGGAGTTTGTTTGGGTTTGTAGTAGACTGTTCTTATAAGTTGACTTATAGTCATGTATAGAACGAGATTATAGGCGCAGTAAAGGCTAAGATGACCTATACGAGTGTTTTAAAGGTGTAAATATACTTGAGAAAACTTGCTCCAGAAAGTTACATTTGTAATAGACTACAAGAAGTAATTATAAATCCGCTATAATGTCACACGCCAGTAATAGTAATCTATAGAACGAAATGCACTTATTTCTAATCACAACTTCGTAAATACGCCGTGTTCAATGGGCGAACAAAAATTGAGATGTAAAACACAATATACTTCACCGGAAATACTTACGCGTTTGCCGTTGTTAGTGCCAATTTAAATTGTATAAGAAAAATAGTTTCATGTTGATTTCACTAAATGGCACCGTGATGCTCGTAAGTCGCGCTAACGCTTGCGCGAATGCAATTAATATAGTATGGTTTCATGTTGTTTTCAATAGATGGTGCTGAGCTTGATTCTAAATCGCGAATTAGTAAATGTACGAATGCCTTTATATAGTTGTAATAGATTTTTGTTATTGTCAGATCAGAAATATATATTTATATATAATCAATCAACACTCGCTATATAGCGAGTGTTGATTGATTTCGTATTATTAATAAACCCTCCAAGTATGAATTGAATGCACTTATAATATTACGTGCAAAATACTTGTTAATACATTTCATTTAACATAGATTAACTTACCTTTCCTTTATTTTTAATTTTTTTCATCCACCTCACAATACATTATACAATTCACAAATGTTTGAAGTAGCTAGTAATAGAAGCGCGGAGTACGTAACAGGCCTGCCTGGGGTTCTATTAGATGCTCATAGTTGGCTTTGTGGGAGCAGATAATTCTGCGTAGTCCAACAATAAGTGTATTATTTTACTAAGTAGTGCTAGGCAAGTCTACTATGAGTGTTTTATAAGCAAAAGTACGCGTATAAAATGGGCCCTTTTCCGTGGTTATAAACGTTTACTAGCCTGTTATAGTCCTGACCCCGGAACCACTACAAGACCAGATTTTGTTACTTGGGTTTCCACTCCACTCCACACTTCACATTTCACACACTTTCATTCACACACACTCCACAATTGCTTAAAACTTCATTGTTATACTATTATTAGATTGTACTTTTGTAAATTGTGTAGATTTATTTTGTCTTTCCTTTGCGTGTTTCGCTGATTAGAAAAACTTCCATTGATACCGATTCCAATACGGCTAAAAATAGAGAAGATAATTAATTTTCTGTTTGTAGAGAAACAGTGAAGTGAATAATTTAACGTGTAGTTGAATGAATGGAACGCGAAGAATTTCATTAAAACTTCCCTCCTACATAAGGAAATACACTTTATGAATAATATTTAATATTCATTTTTGTTTACTTATTAGAAGTAGAGTAGTAGTCAACAAAGGAACTATTTTTTAGGATTCCGTACCCAAAGGTTAAAAACGGGACCCTATTACTAAGACTTCGATGTCTGTCCGTCTGTCTGTCTGTCTCCAGGCTGTATCTCAAGAACCGCTACAGCTAGACTTCTGAAATTTTCACAGATTGTGTATATCTATTGCCGCTATAACAATAAATACTAAAAACAAAATAAATTAAATAATTTAAAGGGGTTCCCATACAACAAACGTGATTTTTTTGCTATTTTTTGCTCGATATCAATTTTGGTCAAAGATAGGCACTTGAGATGTTCACAGAATACTCAGTTGTACTTATACTTTAATGGTTAATAGTAAAATTAAACTAAATAATTAAGGGGGGCTCCCATACAAAAAACACAATTTTTGGGCTATTTTTGCTCTATAACGGTACGGAACCCTTCGTGCGCGAGTCCGACTCGCACTTGGCCGATTATTTTTATAACTATAGGAATACCATACATTCCTTTGAAACTCAATTCATTTAGAATATCATATTTAAAATGTTCTCCTAAGCAGCGTGACTAATTTTGATCACGTTTTTTGCGTGTATCCAAGTTTGTTCGAGAATGATTTAGTTTAACATTTCGGTGAAGCTATAATTTTATAGCTTGGTAATCGTTAAATAGTCGTATTGGAGTACTGAAAACAGTGATCGCCCAGAAGGATAGGTAACTAGAATGTTACCTTTAATTTTCCGTCAGTATGTTCCCAAGTGATATTAGTATACTCATGAATAATTCAGGAAGCACGGTAGGTTTTTGTCCTGATCGCACGCCGCACGGGTAAATCCCTCAAGGGTCAGATGAGTACTTACCCAGTATTATATGCAAAGTACACAGTTTTTGCTCACACGTGATAAAAAATAAGTAGGGTAAACGTAAAGATGTCGCTAATGTTAATGTAAAAGTTTCTAAGTTTTTACGTGTATTACTTCATTATGCTACTTTTACCCCGAAAAAATATTCTTCTGTATTTTTATAATAACTGCCTTGCCAGACGAGAAAGATAGGTACCAAACTAAAATAACTTTCAGTCAAGTTTCCTAGAAGAAGTATTCCAAAACGGCTCAGCGTTTGTATAAGATTTTTCGATTTTTGTAACAGAAAATAGAGATCTTGTATAAAGTATTCGGATCAAGAAATAAAGGCAATATGAGACGGTTCACTAAATACTATATTATTCGTCTGAGTGAATTTTTTTTTTAATGATATAAGGGGGCAAACGAGCAAACGGGTCACCTGATGGAAAGCAACTTCCGTCGCCCATGGACACTCGCAGCATCAGAAGAGCTGCAGGTGCGTTGCCGGCCTTTTAAGAGGGAATAGGGTAATAGGGGAGGGTAGGGATGGGAAGAGAAGGGAATAGGGGAGGGAAAGGAAGGGAATAGGGTAGGGGATTGGGCCTCCGGTAAACTCACTCACTCGGCGAAACACAGCGCAAGCGCTGTTTCACGCCGGTTTTCTGTGAGAACGTGGTATTTCTCCGGTCGAGCCGGCCCTTCGAGCCGAAGCATGGCTCTCCCACGAATATATATTTTTTCACTTTATGTTAATAAGGTAATCTAGATAAGAGTTTCCCATCCAACCATACTAATATAATAATTGCGGAAGGGTGTCGGTCTGTCTCTTGCCTTTTCATACCTAAACCGCTGAACTCGATCCCGGAAAAACAAACCCGAAGGATTTTTTTTAGTTTGTTCATTTCTAGTTCACTCTTAGTAGGAGATAGGAGTGAAATCTAACAGTGAACGGATCCAACAGTTTCGAAATAGTTTACGAATGTTTCACTTCATATTCAAACTTCACTTAATTTGAAATATGCAAAATATTCCTCCTTAAATAATATTTTATTACAAAATTATTTTTTAAGTATATTGTATATCGTTTAAGTTAGTAAAAGCCATAAAGCCGATATTAGTATTAACATATTTATGTAATATAGTCTTATCTTGAATCTTTCATATTCTTTATCTAGATGAGATGAGACGTTGAATTTTCAATGTTATTACGAGAACCGTTTTGTGGTTAGCAAGGATTGTATTTTAAACGGCATTCGACCTTTTTTTAAATAAAAATTCTTCTTCTTCTTTGTCGTTTACTTCATTACTGAAGGTCGCGCCTGGAAAAGTACTCCTCTACTTTGGTTGTTAAGCTCTTCCATTTTGTTCGGTCTTCTGCTTCTCTAAGGGCGGGTGTTACTTGGTCACACCATCGGGTAGGTGATCGACCCCTGGGTCGCTTGCCTTCAGTTTTACCCGTGACTATTAGCTTTTTAAGGTTGTCTGGTTGCCGGCGAGCGATGTGACCAAAATAGGATAAAATTCTCCTGTAACATGTTGTCGATAGTCTGACTTTAACGCTGAGCTGGTCGAGAATAGATTTGGTAGTCCTTTTGGCTGTCCACGGTATGCGAAGCATTCTTCTCCAACACAACATTTCAAATGCGTCGATCTTTTTGCGGTCTGCTGCCCGGATGGTAAATGACTAAAATAAAAATAAATTATATATTATATAATAATAAATAAAAATATGATAAATAAAAATAAATTTATGTTATTAGGAATACTAGAGATCGCCCAATGGTCGAAATTGGACCTCAAATAAAAAATTAAATCATAAGTTTCAAATTTCAACGCTTTTCTATTGATATTCTATTGTCAAAATATTGACTTTATTATTTTTTAGACATAATTCCTGCGACAGTCTCAGAAAATCAAATGATGACAGACTGGCCGTGTAATAATAATTGTCTAACAGTATTTAAGATTCGTTAAAAAAACTAAATCTTTTTTAAATTTGACAACAGACATAAATAATAAGAGTACAATTCGTGTGTATAGGCTTGTCAATCGAAATCTCCTAGTGTGTGTGTTGTAGTGTGTGTAATGTTTTATTTGTTAAAAAAATGTATGATAAAAGCATAATTTCAAAATAATATTAGCTCGATGCACTCCTTCACCATATAAACTATAACTGTGCAAAATTTCATTCACCTACGTTTCCGCATTTATCGTCAAAAGGGATCCAAAGTTTTTCGCTCGCGTATTAATATATGAAGACGTGAGTGGAATAACACAATAAGTAACAGTAAAAAAATTGCCGTTTTTTGCATAAAATATGGAGGCCAGAAAATTTTTTTGAAATAAAAAAATTGTACATTTTATGTGTAGCCAGATACATTAGCCAGGTGATGAAGTAGATAAGTTACAAAAATTGTTCAAATTATAAGGAAAAAAAAATGAGTTAATGTCCGTATGTTACAAAATGTTAGTTATCGTGTTCTTCAACTCATGTCTTCATATAGATGAGTGGGTTGGGAAATTTTAACAATTTATTGCATTGTCATTGGCTCTTAATACGTATGCAAAGTTTTGAAATAATTAGACTACAGGATAGGTAGAAATCGTGCTCAAAGATTCCGTTACATACATACAGCCCAAGCTTATAAAAGCGTGTTAAAAATTATTTTTTTATTAATTACAGAAGCGTAGCGTGCCTTAGCGGGGCCCCATATAAAATTTGTTTGGGGGCAAAATGTAAAAAAGGCAACCTTAGGAAAGGTTGCCTTTTTTACATTTCTCATATTTTGTGAATTTAATAAAAGAAATGGAAAGTTCCGTTCACTTTGGGGGCCCTTGTGGCCCGGGGGCCCCGTGTAATTAATACGGCATATACGGCGGTAGCTACGCCCCTGATGAGATGTTTTATTCAGTACTAGACTACTAGTATTTAGTACCCACAACTCGGTAGCGCGAAAATTCGTGTAGCGCGAAAAAACAATACATTTTCCCGGAAAGTATACTATGTCCTTTCCCGGGACTCAAAGCATCTCCATATTAAATTTCATCATAATCAGTTTAGCAGTTTAAGTGAGAAGAGGTAACAGATAGAAATACAGACATACACACTTTTACTCTTATATTGGTATGGAAGTATTGTTAGCTATTTATTCTTATTATCTGTAAGTCTATTTCCAAGTAAGTTTCTCAGTGTTAAAACAATTAAAATCAAACTGTACAAACTCTGGTGTTCGGAAAGTTTCAGAAACTAATGAGTTAAATTGACTATTTGATAGACATGTGCTACCTTACTCCTAAACTCTAGATGTAACTAAACTACGCCTTACTATGTTGCGCGAGCTTTTTATGTGTGTGTGTGTGTGTGAGTATTACATGCGCATAAAGACGAGCATCACTTTTTGTTTGACGAAGCCCTGTAATCTAATTTTATTTTTATGGGCAGACAGATCACCTCATACGATATACACAATCGCAGTAATAGAGGAGTATATGTGTTGCAAATGCTTATGGTTTTTATACGTGGGAGAGCCATGCTTCGGCACGAATGGGCCGGCTCGACCGGTGAAATACCACGTTCTCACAGAAAACCGGCGTGAAACAGCGCTTGCGCTGTGTTTCGCCGAGTGGATGAGTTTACCAGAGGCCCAATCCCCTACCCTATTCCCTTCCCTACCCTCCCCTATTCCCTTCCCTTCCCATCCCTACCCTCCCCTATTACCCTATTCCGTCTTAAAAGGCCGGCAACGCACTTGCAGTCCATGGGCGACGGAAGTTGCTTTCCATCAGGTGACCCGTTTGCTCGTTTGCCCCCTTATTTCATTTAAAAAAAGGGTCTCCCTCACAAAAAAACAGAAAATTTTACGCCGGTTTTCTCTCCGACTGTAGCTCTAGTCTATCCGGCCTATTCGCGCCAAAGCATTGCCCCGTATTTAATATTTAGCGTAAGATCCACATAGGAATTTTAAGGTTATTAAAATTTCCGCTCGGCGGATTCGATCAGCGCTCAAATCTACCTCCAAACGTAGCATTTTCCATCGAACTCACTCAGGGATATTTCGACAAATTACGTTTCCCGGGAAATGTCAAATGGCTGGAAGCATATTGCAATATTATGGTGTACGGTGTAGTATAAGGTTATAGCATATATTTATAACCATATGACGCCAAAATTCGTTTATCGCGCGGGAACCGTACATTTTTCCGGGACCAAAATTATCCTTTCCCGGGACTCAAAGTATACCAAATTTCAGAAAAATCGGTTCAGCGGTTTAGGCGTGAAGAGGTAACAGGCAGATAAACACACAGACAGACAAACACACTTTCACATTTATGATATTAGTAGTATGGAAGTACTGATAATATTTATGGACGCTGTTATGGCTGGACAACGGGAAAATATTTGCTGTCGCTTTTTAGGTTTCCGTATAAAGCACCAGGTATATTGACAAGTTTTGTTGAGAGCGTCGAACCCGTGACCGCCATGAACCTCAGCCACTGAACCACAGAAGTCATCTGTTAAAATCTAAGTTGTGTACCTATCGTTGTATCTCCAAATTAAAGATTGTAGGTCAACTAACACACGTTGAGCGGGGGTTATCGCGGTGGGGGTTGACGGGTCGGGGAGGGGAGTGGGGGGTGTACAAATAGGTCGTACCCTCGTCACCGCGTGGTGTCATTAGCGCCTGTCGCATTTGGCCGACTCGCTGACTCTATAGTGACCACGACTCTGTTATTCTGATTTAGTTCTGTACCTGACCAGCGTGTGTTGATATGAATATTTGTTACTATGGTCCTTACACTACGCTATTATTATAATTTGTTACATAAACTAATATACTCAGAAAATAGATACTCCGTTTTCAAGTTTGTTTTATGGAAGCGAAGCTCAGTATAGACAGCTACATATGCTACTAAAACGTCACGTTTTAACCGCGTAATAAAGGTAGATAATATTATACAAAAAAACGTTTATTTGATATTATATAGTATTAACTATTCAACTCCCAAGCGGCCACATACGGCCGCGAGAACAATAGAATTCTAACAATCCGCGATCGAAGAATCTTTATGGAGATTAAAAAGTATGTTATTATTTTTAGCAATATTCCGCGATTTAAACCTCAACTGTAAGTAAATGAGTGAGTGTACGCATACGCATGCGTACAGCACCTCCCTCCTCTTCCACGCTGCCCATGCGTACACTCGCATGCAAGAACCTGCAAACACCACCACCACGTACAAGCAATAATGTTAGCAAATTCGTGCAAGGCCTCCCACCACCATACAAGTTGAAAACCTCGACGCGCGTTTCGCCCCAACACCTGAGCATCCTCAGGATGTTGACTCTACGAACAACGTCCGTCAAGTATTTTATTTTGATCTAAATGCATTGGTATTTACCCTAGAAACTATTTAGAACGAAAGATGAACCAAATAGGACGAAATTATCATCGGTTTCGTTTTCAAAAGTGAAATAAAACATTAGCAGAAGCAGGCATACATTTTCACCTCGGGCTAGAAAGAGATATTACTTACATCCTATTACTTCCTCTTCTATAGAAAATTGTAATGAATCGAACTGTGAATCTATGAACTGAGTACTTACTAGTAAGGGTTAAATCAGACCGCAACGTGACGCGTAGACGCATTTCTAAATTTGTACTGAATTGACAGATTTCAATTGAGTGAGACGTTTTGCAAATCTGTCAAATCCGTACAAATTTAGAAATGCATCTATGCGTCGCGTTGCGGTCTGAATTGACCCTAAGTCAAAACTAATTCGCTGATTTCGAGTGTAGTCGTCAAAAATGGTCATAAAGCATCGCAAGCGCGCTGTCACGCGTTATGTCAAATTCCATAAACATTTGACATCTAACTTCGCTATCGAATCTTTAAATCGAGTTCCTTACGCCGGTTCTTCCAGCCGGGTTAGTTCCCGAACCGGTGGTAGGCACCAGTAGTAACGACGTTATGAAAGTATTTAATTCAAATCTATTCAGAAATAAAACAATTTTTATTTTTTATAATCTAGCGAATGTATTTTAGCTAGGGGCTCTGGTTTAGTATTAACCTAAGTACTAGAAAGTAACACGTTATAGCCGCGGCCGCACTCGGGGCCGCCTATTTACATAATTGCCTCTGTATACATAAAACTGATTTATTCCTGACGTATTTTTATTTACGCGTGAATTCCTGAGCTTTTAAAGATAACGAGAAGTAACAATCGTTATACATTTTAATACAGAAATAAGGAGAACAGTTGAATTTCGGATTTTATTTCAAAATTCAGTTGGTTTCCCACTTATTCAATTTTTTAGGGTTCCGTACCCAAAGGGAAAAAACGGGACCCTATTACTAAGACTTCGATGTCAGTCAGTCTGTCGGTCTGTCCGTCTGTCTGTCTGTGTGTGTGTCTCCAGGCTGTAACTCAAGAACCGCTATAGCTAGACTTCTGAAATTTTCACAGATTGTGTATAATATCTGTTGCCGCTATAACAACAAATACTGAAAATAAAATAAAGTTAATATTTAAGGGGGGCTCCTATTTGCTATTTTTCGCTCGATATCAATAACGGCAATACATAGGCACTTGAAATATTCACGAAATACTCATTTTTATTTTTACTTTAATAATTTATAGTAAAATTTAAATAAATGAAACAATTAAAGGGGGCTCCCATACAAAAAACACAATTTTCAGCCTATTTTTGCTCGATTGTGGTACGGAACCCTTCGGGCGCGAGTCCATCTCGCACTTTGCCCATTTTATTTAATTTTGATGATTAGTTTTTTTGTTTACAACACATGTGTTGTATAGGAATGCCTATGTCCCAATTTATCGATACATAGCTTATCTACGCTTAATTTATAAAAGGAAAGAAGAAAGTACAGGAAAATAAAATCGTAAACTACTACTATTTAACTTACCAATGTAATAATATTTTCTCCTTCCTTATGAAATGTGTTATAAAAGAATATGTGCTAAGAAGCTTTTACCTTAAAAGCACATTAACGAATTGTTAAGTGGACGCGGACGTAGTCGCGGGCAACAGCTAGTAATATTAAAAAACTAAATAACATTTTATTAGCGAGGGGAAGTATGTCCAAAACCAATTTATTTACCAGTACAAATATAGCAGTAATCAATAACACTGATGATCATACCTGTACGTCTGATCATCATGATCACAGTAATTTGGAAGCGATAACACTTAGTTTAATTAAAATATTTAATACCACGTTAAAGCTAACGTGACATTCACCAGATAATTAATTTATTGAAATTGGACGAAGTATCTGTAATTGTACGTCGAATAAAGCTTCTGTTTTAAAATCCATTTGATTATTTTAATGAAACAATTATTTTTATGAAGATGGATAATGATTTATCAATGATTACTTTCGCTGTTGTTCTTATACCTAACCGAGGTGTGGTAATAATCTGACAAAATATTATAAATGTGGATTTTTATTTGTTGTACTTTTATTATTATTTTTGTTTATAAACTTTGTAATATTAGTTTTTAATACTAATCGAATTTAATCTTGTCTGCAAGTATATTGTAAGTAAATAAATAAAATTAAAACTACCTGCATATGTTCAAGTTACTTGCGCATACTCAGGTATTATTTAAAAAAATGTAATTCTTGTGGAATTTATGTGTATAAACAAAGCCGACCGTCAAATCATGTGTAACGTACCGTATGTAACGTAACACAGTTGTCTTACATCAATTTTTGGAAAACATTTTCCCCATTGACATAAGAAACCCACATTATGACATAATAATATTATGTCCGGATATTATCATGGATCATGAGACAAAGAGGGTGTAACCTGTGACAAGACAATAAACACCGACGTAAGACGCTGTCTTCAATTACTAAAGGCTTAAGGTTTAGGTTGTGTTTCCGAAATGTCGCCGCGACAATATGAAAAAAGTTAAGAAACGACTGTGTATTCATACCCAACTAGCACATTAGTGATAAAAATAGCCAACTTTGCATCTTTTAGCTGTACTATGGCGCTTTAGGGATTATGGAAGCAGTTTTTTTGTCATTATATCGTAATTTTACATAATAAATGTATCGTGATAATATAAAATTATTAAAAACAACTTAAAAACAAATCAGGAAATCAAATGAAAAATAAAAATTTAAAAAATATGTTTCGTCCGACTGGAATTGATCGTATAGGCACTCTAGCATGATTTCCATAGGTTTTACCGTTGCGCCACGGCAATAGACTACATACGCTACCAAATTAGCGTTATCTAGTTATAATCTAGTTTTTAACATAAAACCGACCGACGACCGACCCTTGGGGCATAGGGTTTCCAAAGGGTTTTTTTTTTATTGTTCAATTTCATTACAATTTTGAAATCGGCGAATTTTCATACAAATTCAACGTTTTCAAGAATTGTTTTCGGTACCTTCCCACCGATATTTTTGTCTGACTATTTTTTTGGGATTACATACTAACTAATCTCGCGTCAGAAAAAAAGCCAAACCCAGCTGAACCCACACGAAAATAATAATAATTTTCCTACTTTTAATTAACGCTGGCAACCCCTTCCCACCACCCGATCGATTTAAAAAAATTTTTGGGTGCACAGGAAGTACATTATCATTTTATAATACGCTCTTTAGTTAAAGAATTGATGCGCTTACAAGTCGAATATATCCAACTAATTATAATGTAAATTGTCCATGGGTCGTAACTCTTACTCGTAAAAACTCTTCAAGTTTTAAATGAATTATAAAAAAAAATGCAGAAATTGGTGGTGCGGTCTCCGCGGCACTACGTGTTTCAGCTCTATGTTTTCTCCGCAAAATTTTAAAACAATGTAACAAAAATAAAATTCTATGTAGTACGTGAAAAGTTGCAGCGACATTCTATGCACATACCCTTACAACGTTTATAACTCGTGAACACGGACAAATCCCACACTGTCCGGAACAAAAGGGGATCAACTGTTTTGTATATTACCTTCCCAGGCTAGTTTGAATAATGCCCCTTACTGCGGCAACACTAACTATCCCGTCCCAAATTTGTGTTTCATAAATCCACTAAACGATTATTTAATAGTTTGTTAAATGAAGTATTTTTTTGAAGACTTCATAAAATGTTCAATTTATGTTCGTTTGTGTAAATGTTCATTAATCACCGATGCAACAAAAATTTAATGTTCTTGTGTCTAGAAAATGTTATTTTTTCAAAACATTACTATCTTCTGTCCTTTTTAGGGTTCCGTAGTTAACAAGGAACCCTTATAGTTTCAGTCTGTCCGTCGGTCTGTCCGCGGTTTTGCTCAGAGACTATAGGGCCTACAAAGCCGTAATGCGGCATGAATGAGCATAATAATGATGCCGACAAAATGGTATATAAAATCTTAATTTTTTTATGGTACCTTTATACATCAAGCGGGGATGGTTTTTTTTTCGCGTCCACCCCACCGTTTGGAGTGTCGTTGGAGAGTTTTTTTTAAATATTACGAGTATTCAAAGATCATTTTCCGATTTAGGGATCCATTTGTGAAATATATAGTTTTAAAGTGGAAAAAATCGTATGAAGGAACTTTTCGTCCAAATTCCTTTGAACGTAACTGAGATGATGTTGTTAGTAGTGTAAAATACGTTATAAAATTTATGTACATTCATTGACCATCATACAAAAATTATCAAAAACTAGCGGTACTTCGAAACCCTATATTGCGCGTGGCCCGATGCGCCCTTGGCCGGTTTTATTTTTTGAGACTAGACTCAAAGTATCTCTACATCTTTCATCAAAATCGGTGCAGCGCTTCTATCTCGAAGAGATTATCAGACACACACACATCCGCATTTTAATATGGATAAAAAGTATAAAATTGGCCAAGGCATTTTTGGATAACTAACTTTAAAAGTACGATTTCAAATGGCACACCAGCCGTGCTAGCATACGCCAACGAGAAAATTTTGTCTACACGTTTTCTCGATGCTAACTGGTTTATCTCTTCATCTCTATTGACCCTAACATGACATACATTTTTTCTCGTACGTCTGTCGTCAAAATTAGAGATAATTTTGTTTTTTTTTATATGTGCTATTTTTGTCTATATACTAACGAACTATATACGAACGAGAAATTTATCTCTCGAGTCTCGACGTACGCATGTTAGCGAAAAAGAGATATATATCGATGTCGACAATATCACTACGCTCGAGAGTGAGATATCCACGAGATATCTCGTTGGCGTATGCTAGGGGGGCTGATGGCACGAACTATCGAACAGTAAACTTATTGTGTACACGCTTTTACTGGCCGCCACTCACAGAACAACTTTTTGTAACGGACAACCATTCATACGATTCTAGTTGACAGATACAGCCTTTACATGTTTTGAACGATGTACAGTGGGTGGCCAAATTACTCAGTGTCAGATTTTTACGTAGATTCGTATTAACCAATACGAATTGTTTAGGCATTTAGTGTTGTTTGTTTTACTATTTTTATTTATTTTTTGTTACTTTAGGCTGTCTTCTACATTTTCTGAGTTTGTAACATTTATATTTAATAATAATTTTGTATTAGTAATACCATTTAGCACGGCAGTCACTTTAGTCATATTTTCTTGTGTTCAGCGCGTGCAATAGGGAGTTAGACAAAGGTGCTAGAAATGTATTTGGAGTGAAACCTGTTATTAAAACCAATATCCGTCTTATCCCTTTTGTTATAATTTATAAATAATAGTTATTAATACATGTTTCTAGTGTTTCTTGGTTATTTTTTGTGATAATGTTATTTTGAGCTAAAATAATGAAAGTTGAAACCATGGGAAAGAATTCATACATTTCAGCTAGGAAGAAATCTGAAATTTAGACTTCTTTGACTCATACCAATCATTTCCAGAGAAAAATTGCGAAATTAGTAGGCGTTTCTCAGTCTAGATACACTTTGAAATATAAAAAAAGTGATAGACTTAAAAAAAATCTTTGTCACCATAACGAGTTGATAAATGTGGTAGAAAACGTCTTACGACTGCTTGAACAGAAGAGAAAATAAGACTTGTTACTGTTGAGAACAGAAAAAAAGCTCCAAAAAGTTATGAAAGTTTTGTTAGATGATGCTGGCGTAGCTCTATCTAACAAAACGTGACGGCAAAACTGAAGTAATTGAAGATCAGTCGTTGCCATCCTTTGAAAAACCAAAGTTTACCCAGACAGTGCGTGCCAAACGATTGGCGTTTGCTAAAATGTACAAACATTAAACTTAGGAATACTAGAAGGAGGAAAGAAAGTTATTTTAATTGCATTTTTTTAATTATTAAGTTAAAAGCGTCACCTTAATATGACCCAATTGATTCAGATCCTCCAGAACAATTCCCAGTTTGTTCGCCGCTGGCGACATGAAAAATTTGATGAAAGGTATGTTGTTGAACGAGTCAAACATCCTTCTTCGGTTACAATATTTGGCGAGATTCGCTTAAAGAGGAATCGTCGACTACATTTGGTTGAAGGAACCATGCGTTAAGGCATGGTTTACAAACTCATCTCCATCCCCAGATGGTTGAAAAGTAGCCAGACGGCACTTGCATATTAATGCTGGACTACTCTACACCTTACAAAAAAAAATATTAACTTTTTTAAAGATAACAATGTTACCTTATTAGACACAAAATGTATGGTTTTTTAACGCTTCAAGCCCCAAGCGACATCCGGGTGCCGCGATAACAATAGAAATTTATTGTGTCTCGTTTTTCCACGATCGAAGGATTAAGTGAGTATAATAATTTGGCCACCGACGGTATCTGTATACATACATACACATACTATAGAGATATTGTATACGTGTAGAGACTTGATTTAACCCGTCGATCGTGGGAAAACGAGACACAATTCTATTCTATTGTGTCTCGGACGCCGGTGACCGTCTGGGGATTGATGAATTAAAGTTTATAAATACTATATACATCTGATTCTATATTGCTAAAATCTGTATGTGTGTTACCTCTTTACACTTAAACCGCTAAACCTATGTCGGTGTAATTTAGTATGAAGATACTCTTAGTTCTGGGAAAATACATAGAATAGATTTTATCTCGGAAAAATGTGCAATTTGACGAAACAAAGTTGCTGGCGACATAATTTAAAACGTCATATCAAACAACACAATCTATTTACAATTTAATTTCCAAATTTCATGTCTAGTATGATGTTTGACCATAAACTGTAATTCCTGGAAGCGGTTATATTTAAAATGCAATAAATAATGCCCTGTAGGGCGTAGGGTTTCCCTGGGGCGACACGCGATGGCGTGCGGACTGCCGGCAGGACTTGGCTCTCACGCCACTGCCGCCACACATTACCTTCGTGTACACTGACATAATAATCATGATTATTTTATTTTTTACCCGAATGCACCTGAAGGATGATATTGTTATCTTTTACTTTAAGCTTTTAAAATCGACCTATTCGATCTATATCGGCCAAAACGCGCGTTATGGCGGACGCATAATATATAGTTAGATCCAGCGTAAGCGGGAGACACGTCTTTCCCCACCAGCCAATATCCATACTAATATTATAAATGCGAAAGTGTGTCTCTCTGTCTGTCTGTCCATCCGACTGTCTGTCTGTCTGTTACCTCTTCACGCCCAAACCACTGAACTGATTTTGCTGAAATTTGGTATGGAGATACTGTGAGTCCCGGGAAAGGACATAGGGAGTATCCTATGTCCTTTCCCGGGACTCACAGTATCTCCATACCAAATTACATTTTTCCGGGATAGAAAGTATTGTATCTCGGAAAAATGTACGGTTCCTACGCAATAAAGGAATTTTGGCGCAACGGAGTTGCGGGCGTCATCTAGTCTTATATAATAATATTGTGTCTCCAATTGCGTATCAGATTTAAAAGTAGATGTGAACTCAATATAAACTTCACAGGATACTAGAAGTTTTCTCTTTGAAATTATGTTAAAAGGAATTGTACTTTGAAACTTTTATTACAATATTGTGTGGATTAGATCATTAGGTTTATAAGAAAATTGAATTTTTAGAGGTCTTTTTTTTCTGCGGCGGTGAAAGCAAAATATAAAAAAAAACTCTTTCACCGCTGCTACTTTCACAGTGAAGTCTACAATGTGTAACACATACACACCCTTAAGTATTAGCACAGGGTGTACCCTGTAGATTATTATCGCAGGTGTATAAACTTTTCTAGAGTTGACAGCTACCTATCTTGGAAATTAAAGTGTCTATATGGGTCAAGGATCCCTAATTAAATTAATTGAAATATAAATCCACTACAAACAAACACAAAATAAGGGAAAAAGTAATTCTTTTTGATTTTCCTTAATCAAAGTTCTAATCGACACTTCCTTTTTACGTTGCCTTTTAATTAAACCCCCACGGCGCGGTATTGGCCAACTTCACTGACTATAGCCTATACGCGTTAAGAATATAGTGTAACTAGCTGACCCGGCAAACGTTGTTTTGCCATATAAATTATTTCTAGTATCAATATAAAAAGTAGATAAAAACCTATTCTCAGGCCTAACAAATGAACATAATAATATAATAATAATAATAATATAGGCTTTTATTCAGATCAACTTATTCTAATTACAATATTTAGAAATTAACTTAAACATGGATTAAACTAAAAAGTGTACCTTATTCTAATAGCTGCACTTTCTTTGTGGTTTGCAGATCTGTTTGCCAATCGGCAAAGGCCTCCTCCAACCGTTTCCATTCTTTCCTATTATCTGCCACTCTGTTCCACGTTACTCCTGCCACTTTTCTTAGATCGTCGTCCCATCTTTTTTGAGGTCTTCCTCTTTTCCTCTTACCTTCCCTGGGATACCGTCTTGTAACTTTCTTGCTCCATTTATCGTAACCTCTGCTCATGTGTCCGGCCCATCTCCATTTAAGCCTTCCGATCTTTTGTTTCACATCTATTGTATTTGTTCTACTCCTGATGACATAGTTTTTTATTTTTTCAGATCTTTTAACGTTAAGCATACTCCTCTCCATGGCGTACTGACAGGTTGTTAATTTGTTTGTCATTTCTTGGGATAGGGTCCATAGGTAAGTACGGGTAAAATACAGGTATTGAATAGTTTAGTTAACAAATGAACATACAAAATTTCATTAAAATCAGTTGAGCCTTTTCGGAGGAGTTCACGCCCAAACACTTTGACACGAGAATTTTATATATTACATGAGTAATGACCAATGACGCTAAGAAAATGTATTCATCGATAGTAGTTACCTAATTTAATTGGTAATTTCAAAATATAAAACCTCTAAACTGTATAGCTTTTAATTTATACAGAACAAATATTTTAAGTCAATTTAAGTATATTTAAGTATAGCTGAAACATAACGCCATGTAAGTGTCTGCATTTTGACGTGCAGACTTTAGAGATTACCACAAAATTACTCTTAAAAATTGGAAAATGTTATACAAGTACTAAGTATATAATATTATACTCAAGTTCGGTAACGTAGATATTGGTAAAATACAGTAAGGTAAAATACAGTAGATATTGTTTACATTTCAGGGGTAAAGAATAAACATTTTTTACGTCAAGATCGTTAATTTGAGAACAATGTCGAGAAAACGGAGCTAAACGCGAAATATTAACATTTCAAGATAAATTATTATTTGAAAACGTTTCCATTATTTGTGTCGACTGCGAATTAACATAAAAATCCGATCCAATGCTAATAAATCATGTAAATTCTGAGAATAAAACAAAACGAGAGAAGTGCAGGGAAATAAAATGAAATTAGTTCATTTCGCTGAATGTTCTTAATGTGCGAATGTGACAAGTTTGAGGAGTGAATTAGATTTGGTTCTGGTGAAGACTTCACCAGAAACCAAATCTAATTCACTTCTGTTGTTGTTATATTACAAATTATTATGATACCAAAGAAATCTCAGATTTTAGATAAATCAAAATGATCGTGCTCTGTGGCTAAAATTTTATATAAATATTATCAACCTTGGCTGGAATCGCTCCCGCGTTTCTATGTTTAAGTTTATTAATATAGCATTCATATATTAAAGATTTTTTTATTTATTTACAGATATCAACACCACTATGGACAACATCAAATGTAAAACTTTGAGGTAAGAATCAAATCCCTAAAACTATAATTGTAACTAGTTTAATTAAGTTAAAAAAATAACGTTGAACTCCGGGTAGGCCGGTTGTAGAAAAACGTAACAGCAGTAGGCATACAATTTTGCCACACGGCGAAAAAAGATATTACTTTCCTACGCCATGCCGGCGGTCCACGTCTCACAAACACCTTTATTTATTCCAAAAATGTGCACAATGCCGTTAAAGACACTTCAATAATTAAAAATTAATAAAATGCTACATTCAGTAGGAATATCAAAAACGTTTTAGTAAGGACATAAGTAGTGGAGACGACAATATTGTGAGATAATGCGGATATAATCTCGGCGGACTATTCCGGAGCAGTCTGGCTCGTGTCGCGATAGTGTTCACTGAATCTCTAGCGACATAACTATAGTACCTCTATTCTGCTACAATTCTAACACAAGCTGTTTCTTAATGCGCAAAATAAATGCCGCAAAACTATGCATTTCTTTGTGTTTAAAATAATTCTATGTCCCTCCCGGGTTTTTTTTTAATTAGTCCACTCGTTCAAGCGTTATGATCATTTCTATATGTCCCAACGTCACGTCACGTCCTATATAATCGCCTGACTTCGTCAGTATTCTACACGAAACAAAAGACCGATTTTTGAAGTTTTGACTAATCAGGACCCGTTTGACATTTCTTTGATATTTTACAATTTTACATTTTGTAGTTTTATTATACCGGGACTTCAACGAAACTATATCGAAGCTGCTTAGTATCAAATTAAATTAGCAGAATCAAGAAACTGTTCAGAAGTATAGAAACACAAAAGGTCGCCAACTTTATAACTTTTTTTAAAGATATACGTCAACGGCTATCCAAACACTGGATGGATATTGATCATTGCGTATCTCAATTCCTGACCGGTCATGGTAATTTTAAAGCCAACTCTATGGATTAAAATTAGTAGAATCACCCATGTGCGAGTGCTCGACCGAAGGCAACATGTTCGAACAAACCGCCTATCATATTCTCTGGGAGTGTAACCTCTGGCAAAACGAAAGATCTATAATGCTTAACAACATACTTTGCAAATCTGGAGTCCCATACGATGATCTCTTGGACAGCGCAAGCAACTTCCGTGCCTTTAAGCCTTTTTGTCATAATTATTACTGGAAACAGTGTAACACAACAAATTCCAACATTAACTTAGATCTAGTTTAGTAGTCATAATTAACATTAATTATTCCCATGGTGCTTTCCCTTTAGTTCTGTGATTTTCGGTCATTACAACTTTGTACTGTCTCCCGCTTTTTATGGGGAGGGAAAACTGTATACTTCCTATTCCTCCTATCTTTTTCTGATTAAATTCGTTGCGGATCCCAAGACAGCTTTAGCATGTCCCTCGGGCTCCCTGAGATCATATCAAAGGGTTTTCGTGGTTGTATACCGCTGTCAATCCTGGCGACATAGGAGATACAGTGGTGGGAATGTGTGGTGGGCCAAAGCCCGAATTAAAAAAAGTATAGAATTTCAAGAAGACATTTTTTTTATAATAACGAGTAACTAACCTGTTTTCAGTATGTTTTCCTTTTGCCCAATTACTGTAAATTAAAACAGTAGTAACAAATAAAAGCGTAAATTAAATCGTACAATTTTAATTCACAATTGAAACAAACCTCTCCGACTTCGAATACATTTGATTATTTAAATGTAGGGTTAACCCGGGCCGCTGACATCTGGGGCTCACCTGCCGCAGGCATCGCAGAGTTAACCCACGGATTTATTAATATGTCAATCGAAACATTCATATTTAAACGACCTCTGAATAAAACATCCTCTTTGGATTAATCTTGATTATTTTAATATAAATGCGCATGTTTATATATGAGATTCTTCTTTCGGTTGATAAATGATTTTCTGTTGAAATCTTTAAGAGACTGTATTTATAGGGGACCATGGACAGCATGGTTTAAGAGCCTCTTAATCTATGTGTCAATTTTAATCGTAAAGGTTTCTTAGATTTTCACAAATATGATATGGGGAAAAAGTATTATTATTTTTACAAAATTACAAATATTTATTATTTTTTCATATTTTAAGCACTTACGAATTCCGTTGTATATTAGCCAAATCGTTGTATTGTGTGTGCTTAAAACATAAATAATATAACCTATTAAAAAACCCCTGCCCTCGCGAAGGATCATAAACTTAATATTAATATATTATTAATCTGTAGAGTATCGATTTGTTTGTTGTACATTGATATTCAGGCTCGGAGCTAATCTCGGTGGCTCTATTAGGCTCAGCCGAAGGTTACTTTGCGGTTTAATAAAATAGTTATACAACTACGTGGCCTACTTTGCTCAAACACAGAGTTGCGTTTTTGACATTTATGTTATAACCCAAGAGCCAGCGACTTTCGTCTTTTTTAAAAGCTAAATATTCTCCTATATATGACCCCTATAGAGGTATGAATGACCAGCAACTATGGAGTTTCGATCGCAGTCACTTTAGGACGTATTCAGTTCTGGTGGTCTACCTAAACTTCGATAAAGAGTAAAGATCAATTGTTTATTTTATTTTCTTTGGAATACCAACTGAAAGTCTAATACTTTAAGGAAGTTTAAGAGTGTCTGGCGGTGGGAAGCAACTGTCAAAAATTTCCGGCAGGGGAAGATAAGATTACTACAGAATTACAAAAAAAATAAATAATAATAAGATAAACAATAACTGAGCTTAATTATTTATAGAAGGCCAAGCAGATCTTTAGAACTGAAACTCCTAAAGTAACCGCGACCGAAACTCCATAGTTGCTGGTCGTTGGTAATGTTACCTCTATACGAGTAATACACACATAAATATTTGATCGAAGAATACACAGGTAAACTTGCAGCTTTTATAAAATGACGAAAGTCTGGCTGGCTCCTGGGTTATAAGCTTAGAGAGCCACAGAAGCGTAAGTCGTAAAGGTTGAAATGCGTGGCACAAATGCCAAACCGTGTTGCAGCAAAGTTCACGACATAAAGCAAATGGAGTTTTGTATACAACGAAATGGAAAAGCGACATGTTGCGTCGCTAAAACATAAATAAATATCAAATCTTAAGTGTGGATACTCATTTGGAATGACATGAATTGGTTCATAGCAAGTAGATATAATATAATTGAAGACGTGAGTGGAAGAATCGAACAAGTAACATGTCGTAACATATGGACAATAACTCATTTTTTCCCTAATTATTTTAATAAAACTTGTAACTTATCTACTTCATAACCTAGCTAATATATCTGGCTACACATATAATCCATAGTTTTTCTATTTCAAATAAATTTTCCGGCCCTAAAGCCTCCATTTAAGCAAAAAACCGGGAAGTTTTTTCATGTTACTCACCTTATTCTTCCACTCACGTCTTGAATTATTTCAATAAATCCCACCCGTAGCCTACTTGTGTATCTTAAATGTTTACTGTCTACTTGTGATGTGCTATTATCACTTTATAATAATGACGACTAGATGACGCTCGCAACTCCGTTGCGCCAAAATTCGTTTATCACGCGGGAACCGTAAAATCCTATGTTCCTGTGTCCTATGTTTTTTCCCAGGACTGAAAGTATCTCCATACCAAATTTCAACAAAATCGGCCCAAGGTTTGCGTATGAAGAGGTAACAGACAGACAGACAGACAGACACACTTTCGCATTTATAATAATTATTAAGTAAGAATATATACATTTAACAGTAGTTCCCGAAAAAAATTGTCAAGAATCTGTTACCACGTGTAAAAGGACAAACTGAATTAACGATAATGATCAAATCTCAGTTAATTGTGCAGAAGTACCCGTAGACAATCAGGTCCCTCATTATCGCGGCTTAGTGGCAATGCGGGTTAAGTCTCACTATTTTAATCGCCCGTGTTTAGAACACATTACCACATCTTTTATTTAGATACCTATAGTTGTTCTAACTATACTATCTGTACATTTTATCGGGATGAGAATCATCAAAATTTATTTCTCGCCACTCAAAGTATGTTGATACCACATTATAAATCGGTGCCAAACTTCATAAAAATCGGTTCATCGGTTTACCAGAAAGATAAAAACACTTTGGCATTTATAATATTTTTTTTTATAAAATAAGGGGGCAAACGAGCAAACGGGTCACCTGATGGAAAGCAACTTCCGTCGCCCATGGACACTCGCAGCATCAAAAGTGCTGCAGGTGCGTTGCCGGCCTTTTAAGAGGGAATAGGGTAATAGGGGAGGGTAGGGATGGGAAGAGAAGGGAATAGGGGAGGGAAAGGAAGGGAATAGGGTAGGGGATTGGGCCTCCGGTAAACTCACTCACTCGGCGAAACACAGCGCAAGCGCTGTTTCACGCCGGTTTTCTGTGAGAACGTGGTATTTCTCCGGTCGAGCCGACCCATTCGTGCCGAAGCATGGCTCTCCCACGTATTGAAATACGAATATTTGTATGAATAAGCAAAAATGACTATCAACTTTCATGGAGCATGCATTATACTCTAAGAACGGAAACCTTGGCACCACGCCACGTGATACACAATAGGAGCGACGGCGTACTTAAGAACTTCTTAATCAATGACCGCTTAGTCTTAACTTAATACTTAAAGACCTCTATAATATTACACAATATGTGGCATAGCTTTTCCAGAGCGAGAGAGTTAAAACATCAGTATCATGTAGCCATAACACCATAACATACTTCTTATTCTGAGTAATGCATTAGTAACAAGATATATTTTGTCGGCAGGTTGGTGGCAGCGTAGGGGATGAGGAGCGGCGCGGGCGGTGGCGGCGCGGGCTGAGCCGGCGCGGGGTATGTGGGTGTGGCTGGCGCTGGCGCTGGCGGCGGCCGTCTCCGCCGAGTGCCCGCGCCACTGCGAGTGCAAGTGGCGCAGCGGGAAGGAGTCGGCTCTGTGCGCGCGCGCCGGCCTCACGGCGGTGCCCCCGCGCCTCGACCCCACCACGCAGCTGCTCGACCTCACCGAGAACAGGCTGGGCTCCCTCAAGGACGATGCCTTCGCCTCGGCCGGCCTGCTTAACCTCCAGCGCCTCTACGTCCCCGCGTGCAGCCTGCGGGCGATCAAGCAGTACGCGTTCCGAGCTCTGGTGAATCTCGTCGAGCTGGACCTGTCGAGGAACCGGCTGGACTACATCCCGTCGCAGGCCTTCGAATCCATCCCCGAGCTGCGCGAACTCCGTCTGAGCAGCAATCCTATTGCGAAAATAAAGGACGACTCGTTCGCGACGCTACCCCACCTCGTCCGTCTCACGCTTAGCTCCTGTAAGATATCGGAAATAGAGCCGAAGGGATTTTTCGGCCTGGAAGGATCCCTGGAGTACCTGGAGCTGAGCAAGAATAAGCTGCAGGTCCTCCATGTGTCGGTGCTGGCTCCCCTCCGGTCGCTGAAAGGCCTCGAGCTGGCCAACAACCCCTGGGACTGCACGTGCGCCCTCCGACCCATGAGAGACTGGATGATTCGGAAGAACGTTCCCGCCACCGTCGTTCCCGACTGCGCTCAACCCCCACGCCTGGTGTCGCAGTCGTGGGATCGCCTGGATCTAGAAGATTTTGCGTGTCTGCCTGAAATCGTGGGGAATACGGAGAAAATCTACGGCACGGAGGGGGAGGCGGTGACCCTGGTGTGTAGAGTGCAGGGAGTCCCCGCACCTCGAGTGCGATGGGTGCGAGCCGGAAGACTGCTTTCCAACACGTCAGGTTTAAACTCAATAAATCCAGGGCGAGCGTTTCTCCTCCGCAGCGAGGGTCACACGAGCAACCTGACCATAAAATCTGCGGACGTCCAGGACTCGGGGTCGTACACGTGTGCCGCAGAAAACAGAGCCGGAAAAGCGGAGGTAGTTCTAAGTTTAGTTATCGAAAAGAAGGCCCAGGGGCGGGGGTTCGGGGGGAAAGCCCTGATGGCGGGGATGGCCGTATCGGCAGTCGTAGTGTTAAGTTCGTGTTTAATAGGACTCTTCGCGTACGAAACTAGGAAGAAGAGACAGCTAGATAGGTGGAACGAGCAGATGGTCACGTCCAACCACACCGACAACAGCTACGAGAAAATAGAAGCCAATTTAAAAAATAACGCGGACGTCGCTCGGGTGCTGCCCGTGATTACGGACGCGACTCGGAAACGAGGCGACTATAGAAACGTTCCTTCGCACGATCCAGAGGATGACTTCGAGCATTTAGGGAGGGAAGAAGTGCGGGAACGGAAGGAGTCGCTCTCTCCGCCGGTGGAGCCGAGATGGCGGAGAAAAGATGTCGAAACTCGAGAGGTTATCGGCCGAGCCAGCGACGCAGTGCAGGATCTGCACATACCGCGGCTCAGCGAGTACAGTATGAGGTAATTACTTCATATTAAATATTAATTACCAAAAAATGAACTCCAAATATAATATAGTTTCATTATTGTTCGTGGTATAATTACGGCCGCCTAATATTAAATGTTCAATTGATAGTTCATTGGCAATTACGCGTTCGCGTATTACGGCCGGTGTAATTATACCTCATTATATTAGGTGTAAATTAATATGCTGATTAAAATATTATGAATTATATTGCATAGCTTCACATAGCTTCACATAGCTTCACATGACGTGGATGAATGGTATTTTCATCTTTAAAAGAGTTTTTCGTAACAAAAACGCGAGGTAAATATACTTTGTCGATTTGAGGTTGTAACCTCTGAATATATTTTCATTTATTAGGATGCTTTAGACGTACGAAAAGCATGCACGATTTCATGTTGTGTTGATATTTTAGGTTTCGGATATAATAGAAAAATACATGTAACAGTAATTTAAAAGTAAATTCTAAAACTGAAATACAATACAGAAAAACTATAAATCTTTCGTGGCCTCAGTTGCATTCTATACTAGAAAAGCAAAGCAAAACATTTGAAATAGGCTGCAATAGTAGGAAACATTTTTAGGATAAAAACCAACTATTTCACTTTTAACTTTTGTAATACTGAAACAGAAGCTAACACACAGCATTATGTATTTTAGTATTGTGTAATATTATAACTTGCTTTGACTTCAAAACATAATATAATGAAATGAAATGCGAAATAAAATAAAACGTTAAAGTAATGAAATGTAATGAGATTGAATTCATTATTTTAGTGTTACCACAGATTACTATAAGTGTATGGCCTGTGCGAGTTTCTTACGCCGGGTTAGTTCCCGAACCGGTGGTAGGCACCAGTAGTAACGACGCTCAGAAAACATTTGTAAAAAAATATTATTCTGAATAAAAAAGTTTGAGTTTGAGTGCAAGTCAAATTAAAAATTTTTATACTAACTACCGAGTGTGTACCAATAACGCGCTAACCTGCCTTCAAGCAATCAATCAATTATAATTTATATTTGCATTAAAAGCGGTACAGTATGGTATATACAGGGTGGTAGGAACCATGTAGACCAGCGGTCCCCAACCTGGGGGTAATTACCCCCGCAGGGGTAAAACGGCAATTCTAGGGGGGTAACAGAGTTGGCACGTAAAAGTATTATAATAATAAACAAAATAATAGTACGGTAGCACGGCGCTCTTAAACTTGCGAATGCAAAGCAATATCAACCTTCACACTAGCTGTTAAGTCCAAGATTTATATATTACTAGTTACCTAAACGTGCAATTTCTTATCTAATAAATATATTTTTGTTCGAATTTGTGTGGTTGAATTATTTTAAATTAGCTAGGGGTAAACTTAATTCCCATACTTGTTCACAGGGGTAGTGACATTGAAAAGGTTGGGAACCGCTGATGTAGACTTTCTGAAAATATGCGTTTCAAATTTGTTCAGAAATAGAACAATTTTTATTTTATTTTAGTAGGTGTTAACCAACGTTGATAACATTAAAGTTTATCGGTAGGGCGATTTCATATCTTGCGACAGGAAAGCAAGAGACGTTTGGTAGCCTTGTTATATATAATCTATTACCTATGTTGATATTGTTACCTGCTGTCTGTCAAAAAATCCTTTACAAAAAATACACACTGATGATATTAAGCGTATAACTGGTTTCGCAGCAAATATTGTATAATATCGTCTGTTGCTCACCTATTATCGTAAGATAATATTATGTAATTCGGTGTTTATGTTATGTTTAAGTTATTTCTTTCCGACTGATATGTCGTTAAAATTAAAAATAGATTCTATAATTCAGACATAAAATTACAATACAAACATAACTGAGGGGTTTATTTAACACGATTAGAATATATTATTAAAACGGGGTTAATGGGCGCATCACATTCACCACGACATGTCCTCCGCCCTGCGCCCGCCCACCCTAAAAACGCGGCGTAAGGGCGCGAATGTGATAAAATTAGCCTTGCCCATCGCTGGCCCTTTTTCAATGCGTAACCCTTCCAGTTACGATTGTTTTAAATTGTCTCCTATATAAGTATTTCGTTTTAAAGGGTTATATACTCTATCATCATGCGTTTTCGTAATATCGATTAGTCATACAAATTACATGGAATCAAAATAAATGATTACAGTTATGGCCTTCCACACGACGTATTTTTTGCGCACTGATGACGCACGTTTCTGATGCGCTCGTCTTCTGCGTGTTTTCATCGTTTTGGCAGATATAAAGTTTAAAACGTGTCGGCTTCCATCCGTTTGCTAAGCGTTCAACTTGCTTTATGTATCGATACAAACGGGTGTAAAGAAATGTCGTATGGAAGGGCCCTTAAATGTAGTTTTCTGTAAGTTTTATAAGTACGGAACCTACTGAAGTTTGAGTGGATCATGACCCGCTTAACTTAATTATTTATTTAATCTGATTGAGCCATAAATAATATGACGTGAATAGCGTTTATGTCATGCTAAGCGTCCATTAAGTCCAAAAATATGTAAAAAGTTATTGTCTTCCGCGGCGGAAAAGTTTCCCCGCGCTGTGGTAGCCGACCTCGTTATTATTTAACAAACGAATTTAATTTTTCCGCAGAGGCGAGGAGTCGATCCAGTACTCGAAGTCGACGGGGCGGCTGAGCGGCCCCGTGGAGGTGCTGGCCGAGACCAACCGCTACAACAACAACGCGCGGCCCTACGCCCGCCCCCGCGCCCGCGAACGCCTCGACAACGACCTCTCCGGCAGCGACAGCGAGAAGAACTACCCTGACCTCATCGAGATGAGCTCCCTCGGCAACGCCCAATTCCGCGCCGAGGTGAAGCACGACCCCTACACCTTCTACACGATCCCGCGCCGGCGGGACGGCGACAGCCGCAGCCCGCTGCTCGACAGCCGCCGCAACAGCTCCGGCGGGGACTCCACTGCCTTCCTCGGCGCCCCCGACGAGCGCCGCCCGCCCGCAAGCCGCCGCTCCAACAGCTTCCTCGACCTGGCCGCGGGCGGCGCGCGCTGGCGGCCCAATCCCAGCCTGCCGGCGTCGCCGTCGCGGGACCCGGTGCCGTCCGCCACGCCGCTGCTCGATCTGTCCGGCCTGCGGGACTACTCGCGGACGGGCCAGCCCTTCGAGGACTTCGACTTCCGCGCCTCGCAGCTCGAGAAGTTCCTGGAGGAGTATCGCTGCCTGCGGGAGCAGCTGTCGCGGATGAAGGAGACGCGGGAGACGCTGCAGCGGACGCGGGCGGTCGAGAGCGAGGAGCTGCGGTCGATCTTCAAGGGCAAGCCGTCAGTGGCGGTGACGGAGACGTCGTCGGGGGCGCTGGCGGACGCCGCCACGCCGCTGGCGCTCAGCCCCCCGGAGTTCAAGTCGCAGCAGCCGCGCCCCGACTGGCTCACCACGCTGCTCTACCGCAACTGATGTTCGTGTAAATATTTGTAACTGTCCTAGTGTAAATGAGCAATCGAATTGTTGATAAGTGAAGTGATACGTTCATGTAATTCTTTTGAAGACGAAATAAATTTTTAAGTCTTAAGTTCGTTTTGAATTATACGAGAGACCTCCACTAAAATATAAAAATCTATTCGAGTAAAAAATATGCTAACAACGTCCTTAAATTCTTTGTACGTCTCGTTTCATGAAAAACGTACACGAGTCTCCGAATATGTTTGTAATATTCTCGAAAGGAACGAAACGTCGGGAAAACTTTTGATGAACACGAGTTTTCTCACAAAATTCGCCTCAGGACACATTCGAGTATAAACAGTCCATACAAATCTTACAAAAGGGGGAGCGAATTCCGATACGCTAGTATTTCACCGGGGCGAGTGGCGAACGTTTGCATTTTAGATTAATGAAAAAATAAATCTTAATTCCGTCGTACATAAAACACTATTGAACTAAAAAATCGAGGCCGAACTTAACGAGACGCTGCAGATTTAGGGCCCAATTACTGTGACAGAGGTCCCGCTCCGTCCCTGCGGACTGAGGCCCGACGCGGCCCGGCCGGACAGAACCGAGAAGCGAGAGGCGAAGAGGCGAGGCCAGTTATCGGCAATAACGATCTCCCACTCCACGTTTTTATTTAAACGAAACAAACTTGTTATTCTCGGTCGCGATTGTGTCTAAGCGAGTTTTAATGTCGCTGGATCCTTAATACGATTGAGTCGGCTTCAACTTTAAATTAATGGAAATACTTCTGCGCAAGTAATTTTTCTTTTGCGAGTATTAAATGAAACGTCATTCCGGGGAAGTATTTATTTATGAGAGCGACGGCGACTGCGGATTCAATTAGTTTGTTAGTTAATAGCCTTTCAGGGGTGAAATATGGCTGGCGATCGCTGAGGAGTCGGAGTGGACGTGAGTCTAAATACCTGTGTATTGATCCCGGGCAGGTGACGGATCGCCAACTGCCTCGCTTTTTCAAGCTTTGCTCCTGCATCGCATTTGTCCACTTGAATGCATTTTATATTACCTTAAAATACATAGAACGTTTGACGTCGTATGTATTTTGTGCTTTTTAGAGTATTTTGTTATCTTCTAAGCTAATGTTGTAAAGAAGAAATATATTGTTATACTCCGAAAATACTTGAACGATATCTGAGAAAGATATCTGAATTCTGAGGTTGGTTAATTTTCACTGCGACAAAGAGTAACGGACAACAATCTAGTTGCTACAACATTAAGTTCAATCAAACCATAAGGTCAGTCAATTTGTAACGTGACGGTGCGATGCGATGCATTTTTAAAGTTTTTTGGAGGGACATTAAAAATTGGTACAGGCAGCCTGACACCTCATATTCTCGTTTGGGAAATAAAGTTCAGTGATAAATATTATGTCATCCAAAAACGTATCTCATCGTCACATTGCAATACAAACTACCTACTGTATAAACTGTCCTAGCTATAAGCCCTACACAAGTAAAGCGGGCGACTCAATCCCTGTCCCCAATTCCCGCACAATACAGTGACTACTCAACAATAAGAACTGGAGCGGCGACTGATCCTCGAACTTTTACATTTGTCAGGTGTTCTCAGTTTGTAATCGCCAGTTTTTCTATCGCATATCCTGTCTATATTCTTTGAATAAAAACTCTTTTAGTACTGCGGATTTTTCCATATTAAAAAGAAACTCGGTAGGGTAAAAGTAGTAGAGAATTTTTAAAATATTATGTTAAATAACTATAAGCCGCTTGACATTTCAATTGTATGCCGTTTAATTTATTTATTTATTATTTATATGGGCCCAAACTTTTACAATCTATTTAAATTTATTATAACGAGCATTACCCCAACTCCCCCCCCCCCCCCCCCACATGCCACTACTGCGAATGCCGTAAGCGAGGTTCGAAGCGCTTAAAATCCATGAAAATCCTGTGATAATGTGATCTCATGCAGCCCGAGAGATATGCTTGAACTATATTGGAAGGCGCAACGAAATTAAAAAAAAACGAAGTTTATAGTAGAAAGTAAGTAGAAGCAACACATAAACTGTGCAGAACTAAATTTAATGATGATCAGATCATTTTATTAAAAGTCCCAGCTTCTTTAATTTTACGCTCCCATTTCTTGAGGGCTTCTTATGAAACTGTTTCATCGCGAACTTGGCTTAATTAGTACGATTTTACTTTGATCACGTTAGTAACTTCACATAATCAAAGGAATCGCCTTCTTATATTTTTCTTTACCTGAAGATATATATCGCTACTGATGTCACAAATACAGGTAATTAAGGTAATCATTGAATAAGCTACGAAAATACCGTCGTGGAAAGAAAAAAAAAATAATTTAGAGTCACAAAAATCAAATGCTGCTGATAACAAAAAAAAAACCTGTTAAATTCTTTAATTTGCAAGTAAAGTATCATTTAAGTCTTGTGGCTTCGTTTATCAGTCATTAAAGTATCATTGTTATACCGGCTTGGTTTCTTCGGTCGCTTTTAGTGAGTAGCTGTATTTATTAACTGAGTAGACGTCATAACATAAAACTATTATTATGCTAAAATAAGGTACGTATGTGATCATCATGAACACATGAACACATACTGAGGTCTAACAAGTCACTAAATTTTATTATATCGTCTCCCGGAATTTTCTATGATAAAGCTCACCTTCAACCGCAAATTCTTTTTAAAATATCGCTAAAGTTTTCTAAGCAACTACAAAATACTTGCAATTCTTTGAATAAAATCGCTGCAAGGTTGGCGAATAGAGATTTATTTTAAACATGGCGTATAAAAGTTGAAGCTCTCAGCGTCTCACAAAGAACATAAATACTTTATGGTCAGCTCCAGTTACCTCCTTTAGTGGAATACAAAATAGGTAGGCAGCCAATGGAGCTTCTATATTGTAGTTAAATCTAACCAGACTCAATATATTAACATCTTTTGGTTTCCCTCAAAAAGTATTATTATACTTGCGTAAAATACAAGAAATCAATGGCAACTTTGGTGCTCCAGTGCCCCTACATAGTCTCTGCCTCGCTTGTTCTAAAGTAAGCCTTACAAAATATTTGATTATCCTCCAATTATAAGTTGATTTAAGATCAGGCTCAGTTAAAATATTATAATAAGGTCACAATTGAACACATGAGTCGATGAAGTGGGTAACTAACAATTCGAAAACTGTCGTTTTTTTGCGTAAATGAGCCTCCATTTTCACAAAACAACGACAGTAGGACCGGGAAAATTATTTGAAATCAAACAATGTGAATTCTACGTATAGCTACTCCGTAGATATATTTAGCTAGATGGTGAAGTAGGTAAATTACAAGGTTTGCTTAAATTATAAGGGTAAAAATGAATAATTGTTCTTATGTTGTAAAATGTTAGTTACCCACTTCATCCATTTAGGTCTTTAATTATTATGTTACTACGTTGTTTTACTTAGAATCTTATATCGCCAAGGAAGGTTTCTAATTTATCCCAACTTAGTTTTAGTATTAGTTAAGTTATCTTAACGAGACTTAGTTATTGTAAAGTTTAATATATCACAGAGCAAACGTCTAAATTTAGACATTGGACATAAGTTCCAGTCTCCAGACTCACACAATTCACTTCCCCGTGACATATTACATTTAAATTAAATTTATAGCTCGTTTGAGCTTAGAACTTGTGAAAACACCGCCGTACGTCTTTATACAGCTAAGCAGATGCTTGGATATAAAATATTATTTGTACCATTGAAGAAATAGATTCATAGGTAGTTGACGGACGGGTCGGATTAGGTCAATTTAATGTTAGCTGTGATCTGTCGAATGAGTTTAACATTATGCGACCAAATTACGTAGGTCCGCCATCTACTTATCAATCAACTTCTCTGATAGTACTTAATGCAAAATAAAGTCGCATTCATGCGCTTTAATGTTGTTACAAGCTGTTGATACGATTAGACAAATATAGACGCCTTTAACGATTTTAAGATTGGATAAGGGCTGTCTAAGATCAGAATAGTTGGCGCTCGTTGGGAGAAGCCTTCATACGCATTCCATAGGCTGCTGATGGTAAAGCTCTTAAGTGTCATGATTAAGATTTGATTCCTTTTTGAAGAAGAAATGATACGTACATTCGTATGAAGGTTTTAGGAATTATTTTCAAGAATTATTCAATTTTCTTTATAAACAAAAATAGTCATAGGCTGGTTATGCAATTACTGGTTATGGTATTAAATAGATATTTATTGTATTGGAAATACTTACTCGTGTGATAATATGTATATTATAAGTATAGTATAATATTATATAATATATATATTTTATAAGTAAGTATAATTTATCTATTTATATTTGCTTTTTTTTTTCGGCAAGTTACTTTTCCTCTTTCAACTCGACTAGCATCTATAAAACTTTGTTCTTGTATCGCCCAAAGGTTGATTGGTAGATAATGCCATAAGGCATTAAGTCCACCTTTGTACCTATATGTGCATAAAGTTTTTTAAATAAAAAATAAATAAATACTTTAACATATAAGCCGATTATAGGTCTCCAAAAGTGGCTCAAAATATTATATCCGTTACATGTTTCCGCAATCGAAATCCAATATTCACTTACAGAAAAATGCAAACAATATGCAATAAAGCATTCGATGTTCGGTAGTGTGTATTTCTTTAATCTCGTTAAAATAAATCCAACAAAAATTGAAAAGGTATTCACGGTGCGAATTTGGGCCGAAAAATTGATGCACGGAATGGAGAGCACCCGGCGCGAGTTAGAACGAGGACGGGAAAATTCCACCAAGAATTGTGTAAAGTACGGGACTATTACATGGGGACTATAACCGTACCCTTCATTTGGAGAATTTTTTATAAAATTAGGTGGCAAACGAGCAAAGAGGTCACCTGATAGAAAGCAAGTAACGTCGCCCACTCGCAACATTAGAAGATTTGCGTTTCTTGAAAGAAGGGGGGTAGGAGGTGTTAGGTTTTTTCGTTACGGAATTTCTTGATTCAGTCGCCGCGCTCAAAGCCTGCGATACAGCCCGCTACAAAAAAGGAAGAGAAGACGCTGCAAACATTACTTGGACGCGGTGAAGCAATGATGAAACATTTTTGTATGCACCGTCATTGTTTACAACTACTCTTTTCAAATCCCAAAGTGTGGCTACCGATATATATAACCTAATTAAAGAAATAGCTAAAAAGACATTTCGTTGCAAACACAACTTGATCAGTCTAGAATTAATTGCTTCGGGCCGAGCAAACATTGCGAAACGACGACAACCCTAAACTGAGCCTTCTGTAATTGACTGTAAATACACTATAAAAACACAACAAAGTATTCCATACAAAAATTGACCCCAAATGGGCGCGGATTGGTCGCGAGTGGATTTTTCAATTTATCGGTGAGCGCAGCTCGCACTGAGCCAGACGGATCGTTTACATACACTCGCTTGCAAAAAATATACTCACAAAGCATACGATAGTGGTACTCGCACTTCTAGCTAAAATATTTTATGTAAAAGTATAGTCTTGTTTTGGTCTCCTTACATAATACAAATAAAAATCTAAATTAATGTTATTGTAATGAAGTAACTTTGAAATCTGTTAATGTATTACATAAACTAGTATTATAAACGTAAGAATGCGAATTAGGCGCAACGAAGTTTAAACATCGTTTTAAATAGAAAAAAACTAAAATATTTTTATTTACTTTATTGTATTTTGTATCTTTAATAACTTTAAGTGTTTCTTTGATCCCTATTTACCTTAGTTATGCCATCACACGTGATCTACTAGACATATTAAGATACAATTTGGCGTAAGCATAGAGTAGATAATGGGAAAGGACATCAGTTACTTTTTATCACATGAAAATGTAAGGTTTTTATTTCACGTGCACATAGTTGCGAGGAACGCTTGGTACATAATATTTATTGAAAAAAACCGATATAATAATAAGTAAAAGAAATAAATTTATTAAACCTCCTCCTTTTCTGGATGTCGCTTCAAAAATGAGAGTCCACCCATATTTTTAGCAACATAGTTTACACTGACTAGCGGGGGCACGCGGCGTCGCCTCACCTCGTTTGTATGGACTTTATTCATCACACCCCATAATCTGTTTCACAATACCGGATTTAAAATACGTGCCCTGATTTATGTTCAGCGATTATACTCTTTATGCCGCCTTAATAGTCAAAATATTTACGCATGGGATAGCTTATACAATGTTTTCTCTTCATCTTTATACGCTTAAGTCTTTTGATAGACAAGGAGAAAAGATTGAGCAATGAGCAGGTTATGTATAATTATTTTTATATTTTGTAGTGAGGGCTTTCTTCAAAAATATTAACACGCTGTTATAGCTTTTTCATATGGTGTGGGTTATATTTTTTGGTGGTGTATCTACATAGTCTCCCTATCTGTCAGTTAAATTGTATAAAAGATATTCTTAACTACTAAATTACTTTTTGTCTACGCGCAACGCGAGACATCACTAGGAATTCATCCCAACACTAGCGCCGCCATGTTGACAACTCAACTGGAAGACGAAGAAGAAGAACAAGACTACGCGACCAATATATACTGTAATCTGTGTACGCAAAATAAAAACCTCAAGAGTTAACACTATTGTAATGCAGTTTTCAGCTGAAGATCCAAGAGAAAGCTTGTGTATACCCGTATGAAGACAAAATAGTTTGCTAGTGTCGTATGTTCCTTTTATACACCATATTCATCCTACTTAATATTATAAAGGAGAAAGTTTGTATGTATGGATGTATGGATGTTTGTTACTCTTTCACGCAAAAACTACTGAACGGATTTTAATGAAACTTTACAATAATATAGCTTATACATCATAACACATTTTTTTTTTAACGGGCAAAAGGCCCACCACACATTCCCACGACTGCAACTCCTGTGTTCATCATAATAACACATAGGCAACAATTTTAACCGACTTTCAAAATGGAGGAGGTGTTATGTTCGTTTTTTTATGTTCAACGATTACTCCGCCGTTTGTGAACCGATTTTCAAAATTTTTCTTTTGGTGTATAGGTTATGATCCCCAATTTGGTACCATATTCATAAAAGTGGTGACCTGATGAATCTATAAGAAATCAAGGGAACTCACCAAAATTTATATGGAAACATGTGGTGACTTCGGTTTCGTGAGCAGTATTCTAAGCATATGCTACCAACAAGTAAGATTTTGCACCAAGGTATACCATGGTTCGGAAGGTGCTGAGAGAACTCCTGACTCTTTATAGATAGAAGTTTGGGAGTTTCGACGTTGTTTTAAGAACGGAAAGCATATGCTACTATGTAAATTACATTCATCATCATCATCATCATCACTACCATAAACCATTATAGAACCATGTATCATCCCGTATTGATCCTATTATTGGTACTTTTCATAGTATTTTATTATATATCACTTAAACCGCGGGTAACACCGCGGGGCACAGCTAGTATTGTTATAAGTTAAAACTAAAAACTACGCTACGTCGTCATTCGGCTGTGTATTAGTAAATAGCGCCTTGGCTCAAACATAAATGTTAAAGCGGCCTCACTCTTGCTTGTAGAATTCTGTCATTCAGTATAATTATTGTATTACTAGACGTTCCGCGCGGCTTCGCCCGCGTAAATTAGATATTTCACAGACAAATCAGTCTACAATAGCCTATGATCCTTCACGTGGTCTACTTCTTATCTGACCCAAATAACAGAAAAATTGCTCTAGTAGTTCGTGAGATACGCCCTTTCAAATAATTTCCCCCGTTTTTTCCACATTTTCTTCTATTTCTTCGCTCCTATTAGTCTTAGCGTGATAAAATATAGCCTATAGCCTTTCTCGATAAATGGGTATCTAACACTGAAAGATTTTTTCAAATCGGACCAGTAGTTCCTGAGATTAGCGCGTTCAAACAAACAAACAAACAAACTAACAAACTCTTCCGCTTTATAATATTATTATAGTATAGATTGTTATTTTATTGATAGAGTGAGAGAACATTGTGCTACATAGATTTAAGTACTCTTAACATAGTGTAGTCAGATGGAACATTATTGCAACTTATAGTTCATTATTTGAATGTCAACACGTGCGTGGGCTGAACAAGTAGGTTGATCATTGAAAATAACTTAGCTATATTAACTTGATCAAGTTCTTTGATGAAAAATATATTTCAATGAAACGGATGTTGCGTACACTTTGAAGCGTCCAATAGTATAGCTCTAGATTTTTATATTATTTAAAAATATATTGAATTGTATAGTTATTACATTTTTGTTCCCTTTTTTAACCCCCGACAAAAAAGTGGGGTGTTATATGTTTGACGTGTCTGTCTGTTTGTCTGTCTGTGTGTGTGACTGCTCATGACATCGTGGCATTCAAACGAGTCGAACGATTATGATGTATTTTTTTTTTGAGAGCTAACATTATCGAGCGTGTTATTAGCTATAGTTCATCATCATCATCAGCCCACTCAGTGCTTAATGTATTTAAAGTCGTTATAAAAGATCCATTAGAATTAACAATAATGATCAACGTGAAAAAACATGATACGGAAAATCGACGCTACATAAAGTACACGCAGAGCACATATAGAGCAGCTAATACACAGAGGACTTCGGACACAGAGCACCGCTCTCACAGAGGGACCAAATCAAACACACAATGCATCCTTCATCGGTCCCGTCAGGTCAAACGCTTCGCTCAAAGGTCGCTTTGCCTCGCTAATTTTACGGTCGCGAACGTCGTAATTGTGGTTCTGTTTAAGTTTCGACCTTTGTCCCCCGGGGACAGAAGACGATGAGCGGCTGCTATTTAACATGTTCCACATGACTTTTACAGTTTACTTCAAAATGTAAGCCTACACCAAAATGAGATAAAATGAGGCTTGACTTTGTATAAAAGCGATTATAACAATATGTGTAATAAAGGTGTCAAATTGACTATCATAATATAGAATTAATTTTAAAGGAAATCTTTAAAAAGAAACAAATAGTTTTGTTTGTTTTTTTTTTCAATTTCTTGAAAAGTTGATTGATTTATTGTAAACTCCAAATATAGAAGAACATGAATTTCCCAAAAGCAACCAGTAGTATACTGAATTAATTACAAGTTACAATTCCAAATAAGGTTGAGTCAACTCACATAATATGTGTTAGGTAAAACGTGCTAAAAACCTTCCTTACAATATCTAACCTAAACCTTTTAAAGATAAAGAGAGAAGATTGGATGCGGTATAACGTTTTATACGACGGGACGACAGGACAACGATGAAATTGACTAAAGATATTGCTTATGAGACACGTACGCCGAGGATTTTTGGAAATTATGCCCTAAAGGACTGAATAAGGATCTCATTTTATGCCCGGGCTCGAGCAGGCAAATCCGACAATAGTTTTTTACGACTCAAACTTACTATGTCACAGAAAATATTATGCCAGCTTTAGGAACCGTTTGTGAATGTTACGTTATACAATGTTTTGTGAAAGATTTTCTACATTGTAAGTATGCTTTTAGTACGGGAGCCCTAGAACAATTTTTTTTATTACTATCAAGATAATTTTTGTGAGTAGCTTCATTTTGATAAGACGAACAACATTTTTATCTGCGAAAAATCTTGAAAGTGGTAGCTAACAGAGATAGAAAGGATTTCATACTTTGACTTGATGGTCCTAAAATATGGATTATTCTATTTGTAGCACAATGCTACTCTTAAATTATATAACTATTAACCTATCAATGTACAAAAAATCAGCTTGTTAGGGTTCCGTTTTAGGGTTCAGTAGTCAACCAAGTTTTGTTGAGATTTTTCGCAAATAAAAATGTTTTTCGTCTTATCAAAATGAAGCTACCCACAAAAAATTTGCTTGATAGTAATAAAAAAAAATGTTCTAGGGCTTCCGTACTATTTTATTTTTGAACTACAAACTTAAAAACGCTCTCTGATGCGACTGTAAAGTTTCGATAATGTGTGAATTATTTAGGCATTATAATATTATGCTTAAATTTCTATAATAGTAGATACGAGTAAATATTCCCTTTACGTTTTGTATGTATATTAGTAAGAGAGTAAAAAAAAAACTATTTGTTTTATTACATAAGTGTGAAAATTCGTTCTGCGGTCTTCTGTCGGAAAGAAATCACATTCGCCATATAAGGGAAAGTAATCACGGAGAAAATAAGATCAAACAAATTATTCGTGTTAGGGAAAGTTATTATTAATTTACTGATTCTCGGAAATAGGACGAGCAGTAGTTGATCATATTGTTTAATATAGGCTTTACTAGCTGAACCGGCAGATATTGTTTTTCCGGATTATATAGGGTATAAAGGTATAAAGTAATAATGTTTCGTCGATCTCAGAAAATTTGGCACGATTTAGGAGTGTGTGCTGACGCCTTATTCCCGAAACTGATATCAATCTGATATTAGATTTTTGACACTTTAGACATTCTATTTCTTCATATTTTAGATGTCTAAAGTGTCAAAAATCTGATATCAGTTTGATATCAGTTTCGGGAATAAGGCTGCTGTTTAGTGTGCTACAAAATTATTTCGATAGTGAAAAATATATGCTGTATGACAAGTACAAGAAATTTAACAAAATCGTCTTAGCCGTTCCGGTAGAGGTTTTTCCTTGTATTATATAATATTTACAATACAAGAAAAAACCTCCACCTACATTACTTGTATAATATTTTCTAATTAATAATTCAGTATAGTTCTAAGTAGAAAAAATTGTGTTTTACCCTACGAATAATAAAAACTAAGGAATCGTAACTCCCATACTATTACCGTTTTAAATTTGGTTCCTTTCGATCTGTCATGTAACGTCAGCCTAGTACCGCTCAAGGCCACCTAAATATTGCAAATGTCTTGAAATGTGTACCTAAGGTACACTTTTTTGACAAGTATTGTGGAGCATGTTTTTTGACGGAGTTACTTTTCCTTAGTTTTTATTATTCGTTGGTTTTACCTAAATATTAGTATAAACTATAGTCTATATTTTACAATTTTCAAACATTTGACTATGGATCAATTATTATTATATTCGATAGCGGTGCAGTATTGAGGTCAAAGTATAAAACCCATATTCGTTACATTTTGTATACGATGTACGATACATTTTGACATCACATTTTATTCGATGCTCTCTATAAGCTCGCGTGTTCCAAATATCTGAGGAAAGACGAAAAATTGGTTTCCAATCTTTGTTTTATAGGTGACACAAAATAAGCTGCTTTTCTGTTTGTCTGACGCTGTCTGACGACAATAATAAGTAAAATGTTGAATTATTAAATATCAATAATTCTATTTTAACGCATCTTACACAGAGACTTGAATTTTAATTTATTTAATATAAAATCAATAGGAATATTGAGTGACAGATCTAGAAATTTATGTATTGTTAATAGAATCAGGCGTTACTTTGCGGAAATCCATAGCTTTAAATTTAGTTTGTTATTATTTTTAGCAATATTCCGCGAAATACACATAATATTATATACATATATACAATACACATAATAATACAATAACATTATTTCGCGGAATATTGCTAAAAATAATAACAAACCAAATTTAAATTTATGTATTGTTAATACATATTTTTATTTAGAACAGATATTCTAATAGTCATTCGAAAACAATGTTTTGTACTATAGGAAATGATGTAGATTCATTAAATGCATAATTAATGGACTATGATTTATTACTATCGTGATAAGAAACTAAAATTAAGTTTAAACTTAACATCATAAATGGATCAGTTAAAAAAAAAACTCTTGCAAACAAGGACAAATCTTTCTCGATATTTCAATGCATGTTACAATATTACATAGAAACATTCATCACCACAGTTTGTGTAAACGGTCGCAACTGACGGCTATAGGCATTAGGGGTTTGTACACTGAGGTTTGAGGATTAATAAAAGTATAGACAGAGTTAAACATTAAAATGGGTAATTAAATATTATGTTAGTCAAACTACGCTGACGAACGACGACGAATATTTATTTACTTGATCAATCCGTATCGAAAATAACATTAATTAGTAGCGTACTTATATTTTTTTTATAATAATATCTATGGACGCTACATACCACGTCAGTCTGGCCCCGTGCTAAGTACCTGAAGGACTTGTGTTACAGGTACGGACAACGGAAATATATTTAATACTTTTATACTATACATATATTTAAGATTTTTATTATATCATACACATATTTAATACACATCCAGATCCGGGAACATTGAATACTTTTTGTTCGCCGAGCCCTGGCTTGAGCTGCCACACACTCAACCAATTGAGCCACAGAGGTCGTCAAATATATATGTTATATACCTTTGCGAGATATTATAGCTGTGCGATAAAGTCTTATTATTGCTATATTATTATCGTTTATTCAATATTGCACGCATCTGCTATGTTATAACTGAGCATCAATATGCATCGAATAAAATATAACTCTCAGTTTTTGATAAATTAACACGATGAAATAAACATTAATTTGCCATTTTAATTCGCTACTGCATATTCTACGTTTGGTCTTGCCTGTCAAGTAGATTTTTCAATGTCTAAGACCAAATAAATGCGTGGTATAGTTTTTGTCAGATCGGATTTGATCGTAACGGTACCTTAAGGCTGTTCCACTGTTGGACCATGCCTCTCGTTCTAACGCCACCGTAGGTAAAACGTTACTTTATTTAAAAATCTAGTCTCTATGCTGCGACGTCGCACTTCAGTGTACAAGCCCACAGACAGCAGAGGTCGCAATTACAAGCGACGGAGAGTTGTGCTCACAATAAAAATGCTTTTATTTGGCCTGTAAGGGCACGAACACACGGCGCAATATAGCGGCAACGAGTACCAAATTGACGGCTCCATTCTACGGCTTAGTCCGAGCTTATATTACACCGACAATATTGCGATATGCAAACGTTTTTGGTGTTGGGTTTTGGACTTCTTTTTCTTAATTGTGAGAATCAGTCTCTGAATCAGAATCCTAATTAGAGTTTTAAAATTTAGCATTAGAAATAAATTCGTGAAAAAGAACGCTATTGTTTTATTTGAATTTATATAATTAAATTAGATTACTTAAAATAAAATTATATCATAAAGTTTTTCAGGAATATTCGATTTTTAAAAACATTTACATTACGGAAGCACTCAGAATCATTTAATAATTACTTAGTTTTAATAACCAGTCTGACAGAAAATGTATAGAGCAAAATTTTTTTTTTACTAGGTAACTTAAACTCTCTGAAATGGATGTGTCTGCAGTCGCCCAGTGTGAACGCGTCCTATACGATACTTTTATTTTGATTGTAAATTTGAAAGTCGATGTCGGCGTCGAACTCGTCTGGCGCAGCCCTAGGACTCCGGAAAATTAAAGCATTCATTAAACTACTTAATGGCCGCTACTTTGTATAATTTGTTTCTGATACAAGTTAGATGCGATTAAAGATTACTTCAACAATGTTAATAATTCTACAGTCTTAAGAAATATCCATACAATGTATATTTATAATATATTTTTTATTATCTGTGCAAAATTTTATAATAAGGAAATGATAATTTGCTTAAGCGACTTTTGACGACCTCTGTGGCTCAGTGGTTGAGCGCGTGTTCAGCGCTTAAGCCGCCGACGGGGTCCTGGGTCATGGATGTGTATTATATAATATGTGTATTGTGTATCATATAACAAAAATCCTAAATATATATGTATAGTATAAAAGTATTAAATATATTTCCGTTGTCTGACACCTGTAACACAAGTCCTTCAGGCACTTAGTACGGGGCCAGACTGACGTGGTGTAAAGCGTTCATAGATAAGATATTAAGCCTTAAGGATGTATGCTATATTTTATTACGGGAAGAAGAATAAGTAAAATTTTAGTTACCCACTTCATCCACTTACGTCTTCTTTTAATCTAATAAGTGAGTCTAGTAAGACTTTTATGTTTTAATATTGGTTTTGGATATATTCATTTAACACTATAGAACCGTAAGCACATTAATCAATAATAATAATTTATATTGAAAGGTCGAAATATAAATAAAAACTTTCGACTTCATCGCAATAAGGTTAGTACATAAAGTATTGCATAATAAGTTTGCACGCGTGCCGGATAGTACGGGAGCCCTAGAACAAATTATTTTTGATTACTATCAAGCAAATTTTTTGTGAGTAGCTTCATTTTGATAAGACGAACAACATTTTTATTTGCGAAAAATCTCGAAAGTGGTAGCTAACAGAGATAGAAAGGATTTCATACTTTGATTTGATGGTCCTAAAATATGGATAGTTCTATTTGTAGGACAATGTTACTCTTAAATTATACTCAACCAAGTTTTGTTGATTACAGAACCCTATAACGGAACCCTAACGAGCTGATTTTTTGTATATTGATAGGTTATTAGTTATAAAATTTAAGAGTAACATTGTCCTACAAATAAAACAGTCCATATTTTAGGACCATCAATTCAAAGTATGAAAACCTTTCTATCTCTGTTAGCTACCACTTTAGAGATTTTTCGCAAATAAAAATGTTGATCGTCTTATCAAAAAGAAGCTAGTCACAAAAAATTACCTTGATAGTAATAAAAAAAATTTTGTTCTAGGGCTCCCGTACTAGGAGATTTCGTTTGTTGTTTGACTGGCCCGTGCGTGATGGGAATGCGTAGAGCGTCTACGGACTGCGTAGAGGTGCTACGAACCGCGTAGACGTGCTACGACGGCCACGAAGCGGCTACGAAAAGATGTAAACTCTTTACAAAGTTTGTTGTAGATAAAATCAGTTTTAAATATTATATTGCATACATAATGCTCGTAACTATGTTCCACCAATGTTGATGTATCACGCGAATAAATTGCGTCGATAAAAAGTACCCTACATAAACGAATCGCGTCTGTTGCGAGCAACACTTGTTTTTCGTATTTCCCTAATTTGTGTTACAGTTTGAGTTAATTTAAACAAGTAAATCGTAATATCTCAAATTAATTCTGAACATGTGAAGAGTTTGAACTTTTGGAGTTTAAATGAAAACGACTTGTCTCCTCCGATGCATCTTTATTAATAATTAATCTCACTTAAAATTATTACTTAGCTTATTCTACTTGGGTGGTACAATAATTATTAAGAAGTTACGCCACAATATTCGGAACAACGTTGGACACATTGGGCAATAAGCATAAAGTTAATAACATACATTAAGCTATACCAATACTATACTATAATATATTATAGCATAGTATTAGAATATACTAAGATGTAATTATCACACTTCACCTCCGGGGGAAAAGAAAAAAAAAAAAATACTTTTTTTTTTAAAGTTATTACTAACACTAATTATTATAATTACATTTCTATAATTTTTTTATATATTTTTATAATAATTTTGCAGACACTTTTTTTAGCTTATAAATTTTTTTGTCCTATTCTTATGTATTATGTCTACTTTATTATTCTTAATTACTTTAACATTAGGTCCCATGTCCTCTACAACAGTAAATGGACCGTGAAATAACTTATCTAGCTTTCCACTAGTTTCAGATTTCACTAAAATTAAATCACCTTTATTGTAGGATATAGGGTTTACATATTTATCATACCTTACTTTACGATCAAACTTACTATCTAATAAATTATTTCTAGCATCTTTAAAAGCAACTTGCAACCTATATTTAAGTACACTGCAATAATTTTCTGGAGTGTACAGTGGTTCTATTGCATTACTCAATCTGTTAGGAATATTACATTGCCTACCAAATACTAATTCAAACGGTTGGTATTTTGTTTCGGTATGGACTGTATTGTTAAAACTAAAACACCAGTAAGGTAACCAATAAGACCAAGATTGCACGTCTTTGTCACAGTGGATTCGTAAGAAAGAACCTAAATTTTTGTGAGCATTCTCCAATGCACCTATAGATTGATGGTGATATGCAGTTGATACTATATTTTGTACATTTAATAGCTTACATAGCTCAATAATGGTAGAAGATGTGAACTCTGCTCCTCTATCAGTTGCAATAATCTTAGGTATACCGTATCTTAAAATAAAATTATTAACTAATGCTCTAGCTACGCTAACTGTTTCCTTATTCCTAATCGGATAAGCCTCTATAAACTTACTTAGTTCACATTGAACTGTTAAAATGTATAAATTATCGTCATAATCTTTTGGTAGTGGGCCCACTATGTCCATAAATATTTTTTCAAATGCGTAAGACGCAGTTGTTGTTAGAGTCATAGGTTCTTTGACGTATTTGCAATGCTTAGAAAATTGGCACTTGGCACATTTTCTCACAAAATCCTTAACGTCAGATTCAAGTCCTGGCCAATAAAATCGTCTTTTAATATTGTTACACATTCTACGAATACCAGCATGACCGCTAGTTGGTAGTAAATGAAAATCGTTTAATATAAATGATTTGTCTTCATCATTTTCTATCCTAGTTACGCCCTTTAATATACAAAGTCGTGGTCCGGACCACATATTAGTCGACTTTATTTCATTATTCAAATCATTAATAAATCGCTCATTATTATTATTCTTTATAAGGCATATTTCTTTAATATTTAACTTTTTACAATAATTACTCAACAGTGTCACAAATTCGACTCGCGAGAATTGTGCCCGAAAGCTGAGATTAATGTAAATTATTTTTTTACTAGGACAGTAGGAGAAACATTCATATTCATTAGTTATTATATTAGCCTTTCGTAATTTATTTAGTTCACTATTTTTAACTAATTTCATTTCCACTGAATCACACGGCTTTCTTAATAACTCCACGACTCTTGGTTGATCAGGCCTTTCGTCTCTAGAGTTACTAAGGAAAGGTGTTTCTTCAGTTACGCATCCTTCACTAACTTTCTCCATTTCTCTCTTTTGTTTCCTTGTTACCACAGCCATAATCTGCTCATTCATGCCTTTCAACTCATTTGAGGTGATACATATTCTTGACAATGCATCGGCACCTACATTATCCTTACCTTTTACATATTCTACTTTAAAATCATACTCTTCTAATGTTAATCTGAATTTTATTAAACGACTAGACGGATCTTTCATACCGAACAAGTAAACTAATGGTTTATGATCAGTTTTAATAGTAAAATGTCTTCCATACAAGTACGGCCTAAAATATTTTATGCTCCAAACTATTGCCAAAAGTTCCTTTTCTATGGTCGGATAGTTCAATTCAGCTTTATTTAACGGTCTACTAGCATATGCAACAGGTTTTAAATTACTATTGCTCAAAACTGCACCAATTGCAATACCAGAAGCATCTGTGTGAAGCACAAATTCATTTTCTGGGGAAAAATCAGGATATTGAAGAATAGGGGGAGATATCATGGACTCTTTAAGAATATCAAACGATTTTTGACATTCGTCACTCCAAACAAATATTGAATTTTTCCTAGTCAATTTATTGAGAGGTATTGTTATGTTAGCAAAAGATGGTATAAACTTTCTGTAATAGTTACAAAATGCTACAAATCGTCTTACTTCATCAGAATTTTTAGGAACTGGATAATTTTGTAAAACTGAAATTTTTTCGGGGTCAGGTAATATGCCTTGAGCTGAAATGACATGTCCAAGATATAAAATTTGTTTTTTCAAAAATTGACATTTACCTGGGTTTAATTTTAAATTAACTTTTCTAAGTCTCTCAAAAATATCAATCAAATTTTTATTATGAATTTCTAAATTTCTGCCAAAAACTATTAAGTCATCTAAATAAATAAAACACTTTTCAAATGCAAGACCCGACATTGCTACAGACATAACTCTACTAAATGCACTTGGAGATATTTTTAAACCCATGGGTAGACGTTTTATTTGATACTGACCTGAATTAGTACTAAAAGCTGTATATTTACGATGTTTCGAACTAAGAGGAACTTGGTAATAACCAGAATTTAAATCGAGATGGGAAAAATATATAGAACCTGCAAGTGAATCTAAAATTTCATTAATATTTGGAAGTGGAAATTTATCGTCTTGAATATTTTCATTTAATTTTCTGTAATCAATAACCAAACGCCATTTCTTTTCTCCTGTTTTATCACTTTTCTTAGGAACTAGTAATATTGGGCTAGACCATTCACTTTTACATTCTTCTATTATATCGTCTTTAAGCATATCTTCAATTTGTTTTTGAACTTCAGGTTTTAAAGATTGGGGCATTCTATAAGGTTTTATGTAAACAGGACTAGTATTTGGCTTTAGTGTAATTTTCTGTTCATATATATCAGTCATAGTCAGTCTGTCACCCGGTAAATGAAAAATATCCGCGTACTTACTACAAATATCACTTATTGATTTTTTTTCATTGGACTCTAAATGATCTAATTTTAAAATTGATGAAAGAACATCAGCTCGTTTTGCGTTCGCCACGCTTTTATTAAAATTATAAATATTATAATCCTCTAATGCATGAACTTTAGGCACGAATGTAGGCAACTTTATGTCATCTTCACTAGTATTTAAAATTTTGATTGGAATTTTACCATCCTTCACCGTTACTATAGTACTTCCTAGAAACAAATCCTTACTTAACTCTTTCGTACACACTACACAATCACCTTCCAAACCTGGTTCAACAGCTACATAATGTATTGATTCACATCGAGCTGGTATAAATAAATAATCCGTTGTATAATCTGGTACCTCATAAATTGGTATTAGGCTCTGCTTACCATTTAAACAAAAACTTAGAGCATTTGAATTTAATAAAATATCACATTTAAATTTACTTAAAAAGTCAAGTCCTATAATACCATGAACCTTCAATGATAAATTAGTAAAAATATGAAATTTATGATGAAAACAATCACCATTTTTTGCTAGTAAATTAAGAAATACATGGCCTTCAGATCTAGCATGGCCTCCTATTCCATTAACAACAGTTTTACTTCTATAAACAACACTATTCTTTGGTAAGACTTCGCTTCTTATAACAGATAACGAAGCACCCGTATCCAGTAAAAAATAATATTTGATTCTATTAATATTAAAAATAACTATCTTTTGTTTACTATTTAAAGTGTAAATATGATTTTTAAAAACGAAAAAATTTATCTGCTAAATTGTCTACATTATCCTCATTATTATGCTCATCATTATTATTGTTTGTGTCAATTGGAAACACATTATTTCTACCACGCCTAGACCTATTAAATTTACCACGATTTAAATTCTGGGATCGCTGTTGATTACCGCGGCTATAAAAATTACCACGAGAAAAATATCTATTATTATTATTAATCTGTCCTCTTGAATTATAAGAAAATCTCGGAGAAGAGAACCTCATATTAAAATTACTCCTACCTGGAAATCCACCACGTCTACCACGATGCGATGCCCTCCGGATATTCATGACATCAGCGCTAGCCGACGTCGACGGCGAGGAAACTTCCTCGTCCTTGGCAGCCTGGATAGCGTCTTTTAAGGAAGAGTAGTTCCTAGCTGCAATTATCGTACTTAACTTATTGTTTTTTAAACCATCTGAAAATCTTTTAATGGCAATTTTTTCATTTAACGGCTTAAGTACACTATAATTGGCAGAATTTCCTTCTGCTTGTGCAACTGTCAAGTCCGTAAAAAGTTTTTCGATTTCAGAACCGTATTCCTCAATTGACCTCCAACCTTGAGTTACCTGTTGAAGACGTGACTGAATAGCCGTAAAAGATTTTTTTGTCAAAAGGAGAGTTCTTGTGGAGGCGAGGCCCTCACATACGCTAGAGAGGAGAATTAGAGGAGATAGGAGTAAATACCTTGGTTCCGTATTGTAGATTGTGCCGACTTGAAGAGATGAGCTGACAGGTTCCGTAGATCACAGGACACTTGACACTTTTGTCTATCAGTTTATATTCACTTGCACTGAGCTGAGATGAATACGAGTTAAATCGCGAGCTGTGGGCCGACCGGCTAGCCGAGAGAAAATTTCGTATAATGATCGCGAACTGTGTTGCTTGAAGGGCTGACGTATTGCAACTGTCCGGTACGAATTTCAGGACACGACTAATTACGTGACGCGTGCGCCGCTAGGGGTGCGCGTACGTCACTCGGCATGCGCAAACGTCGCGCTTAAATTGTGGCGCGAACAGTTCTCATATCCTTAACCATATCTTTAACCGAAACATAATTTATAAGCATACGCAATTTGGCATTTTCGGAAAGCCTATTTTTTAAAATAAATTTAATTAATAAATTATGATCCGATTCTTGAAGCATATCCGCATACATTTCTATTCCATCAATTAATTTTTTCGTTGTCTCTTCGTTACAGTCCATAACCGGCAACAAACTACAAGCCGTTTTTAAATCGAATTCCATTTTAATATTTTTATTTTCCGACTTACTACACAATTTTTTAATCTCTAAATAAATTATTTGTATTTTTGCTTTGAACTCAATACACTTATTAACTAAACCCACATTTTCACTATACTTTATATTTTCTAAAATAATATTACTATCTGAAACAAGAATTTCACACTCCCTTAATTTATTTTTTATAATATTTCCCGTAAACCTTTTCTGACCAGCTTTAATTAAGTATTTTTTAATTTCTACAAGGGAATTATAAATCGAAATTAACTGCTCTGTCATACTAAAATATACTAATTCAATAAAACATAATTCTAAAAATAGAACATCTTATTCATATTAAATTATATCGTATCGGGCGGCGCGTATCATATTATTCGCGCGTGTGTCAGCACCGTTTTTAATAACTCTCTATAGTTTTAACACTTATTAATTTAATAATTTAACTTGTCTTTAATTTATATTCTAATTCATTATCCACTTAAAATCATAATTAATTTATTAATTATTATTAGTAAACCCTAGCCCAGAATAGGGGAAAAAAAAATACATATTATAATCGTAACTGCAGCTACCTGATTGTCTTCAAACCTTGGACTCGTCCAGCGCACCTTCTTGAATGTCTCGGCGACGGCGGTAGCTCAGACGGGACAGGACTCGCTCCAGGGCTTCCTTCCGCATCTGCCTCTGCATCCAGCCAGTGTGCAGCCTCTTGTACGTCCAGAAGAACCCCACTAGGACAGCCAGCAGCAGACAGGCGCATATGATTGACAGCAGGATGTTGTTTGTGTGAATGTGCTCCGCTGTAGCCCTGGCGTTGTTATCGCCTGCTGCAGCCTGGGCAATTATCACTTGATCTTTGCTTTGCGTTTTGCCCATAATATTTAGATGTTAATGTCACTGAGATGGCAGGGAAGGCAGGTCCAACCACAAAGACGGCAGAATCACGAAGACGGCAGGGTCACGAAGATGGTAGGGTCACGAAGACGGCAGTATCACGAAGACGGCAGGGTCACGAAGATGGTAAGGTCACGAAGATGGCAGTATCACGAAGACGACAGGGACACGAAGATGGAGGCGGCTTCAGGATCTTGATATTTGGTAGCGTCACATTTCCCAGTCGGACTTTGGTGGCAGGGTCGCCATGAAGAGTTTGAACTTTTGGAGTTTAAATGAAAACGACTTGTCTCCTCCGATGCATCTTTATTAATAATTAATCTCACTTAAAATTATTACTTAGCTTATTCTACTTGGGTGGTACAATAATTATTAAGAAGTTACGCCACAATATTCGGAACAACGTTGGACACATTGGGCAATAAGCATAAAGTTAATAACATACATTAAGCTATACCAATACTATACTATAATATATTATAGCATAGTATTAGAATATACTAAGATGTAATTATCACACTTCACATGCACTGTGTTGCAGTTGTATTATTATTTAACCTGTAAATCTAATAATTGTCAAATTAGATTGCCCACTTTAATTACTATTTACCAAAAAGGGGCATCAATTAGAAGCGATTTATTTACAATTAAACTAAAAGGCGATCTCGTTCTTAGAAAAAACATCGGAATCGCTCTCAATTCTCGCCTCCGACTCCGCATCGAACAAATTAATCTGATGAGGAGACTCGCCCGCGTTCATCCATACGCCGTCAAAGGCGAAATAAATGAACCATTTTAAGAGGAATTGAAAAGCTTTTTGGATCGCATAAATAATAAAAAGGACAAGCACCACTCCGAAAGGCTTAGATCTTAAGATTATCCTTTATTCTGAATTTGTATGAAAACGAATTTTTGTTTATTAAAATAAAAATAAAATCAGAAATTGAAATATTATATTTTTGAAATATTTATTTACTTTACTGCAATACAAATAATATGTAGGGAAAAAAATCATAGCACGTATAAAGTTAATATACAAAAAATATTATATAAGGTAGAAAATTTATTATAAGATCACATCAGTCAGCACCCAGACTAACAATTTTGCTCTACCAGAAAAATGTCAAAAGTAACCTAATTAACTCAAACTCTAAAAAGCAAGCTGCACTATTCCCGTGGGACACTACGCTAATGAAATCACATTGACAAGCCAAACACTCTCTCCCCTATACATCCAACTCCATTTTTCTTAAAAGCTTTGATGGACGAAATTTAAGTGAAGACATTTGACACTGTCGGGATCCATCCTTTCATTTTTGCGAAGATTTTCCGCCAAATTTAGCAACAGAATTAATTTACGTCATTCCTCTTCGGAGTTTCTTGTGTTACCACTTTTAGTGTCTTGTGAGGGTCAGATTACACAAATTCAACATGATCAATGGTGACTGACCATCACGAAAATTACCATTCCGGTGGGATAAGAGCATTGTATTAAATTAAGTAGAAAATAATTGTTTCATTTAAACTAAGGAACATATATGAGTAATAAGTAAGGGACCGTAGACTATTTTAAATTGTTCTGGCAAAATATTCAGACTTGTATGCACTATATTATGACGATGCAAGGAAAATTGTATCTGCTGGTTTAATTTTTACCTTCTCAAAGTACTCTCAGTTACTGTGTCCCTTTAAAATGTACGGTTCTTGCGGGAGTGTCTAATTTTATAACAACACGGTGTTATTCAAACACACTCTTTCAAACAACAGCTCATACACTTCCAAATAAGGATGTCGTTTATCATATCTGTTTGCAATTTCGACCATGAGATTTACATAAAATATGTTGATAACAGTCTAATAGTTTCGAAGTTCCAGCCCGGTGGTGACACAAACTGAATTCAGAGCTCAGCTGTCGATAGTAAATTCAAACTTATCTTTTGTAAATCAATATACTTGTATCGTATAAACTCAACTGTAATGTTTTAAAGTTTTGTATCGAATGCCAACTATATTGCATTGCCTGTAATTATATCATCTCGTAAGAACCGTACCTTTATCTCGCGTACATTTTACGTAAAAATTATCCGATGTCTATACACCAAAGTGGTTTCAGCAACGAGTGGTAACTGCGGGTAGAGAGCCATATTCACTCATTTATATTATTAATACATTATTATGAAATGTATTAACCGGTTATTGCCTGCCACTATTTGTACAGAAACCATTCATTTTCCCTCTGTAAAAATCACTTTATGTCCTCCATGGTCTACATTCGTAGTCAATGGCTTCTTTCTCCCTCTCTTCTCTCCTTTATTTTATGTCTATTTATAATATTAGCATAGAAAACAATCACACAGAACTTCCAATAACCATTGAAGTATTTCCGGTGCATTGAGAGGAGCTGTCGAAACAAGGTTTTTTCTCGCAACTGACAACGTTTGAGAACTATCGGGGCTTCGAAGTTCGATACCGTTTAGACCCTACTCTGACAGCCGCCCAAAATGGCCGACCTTTTTTATCTGCCACAATTTGCCCGCGCTCCGATACGCATCTTCGTTTATGAGGGACGCAGAATCACCTGATAGTAAGTGACAAATGTTTATTGCGCCGCTTAGGATGCGACGTCTTAATTTCGTTTTCAGGCTGTTTACGATTGGTCAAAATAACTATCGGTTTGTTGGTATGAAGTTATCAACAGTCTAGCGATAATTCTCATACAAGCAGTGATGCATTGCACTAACCCACGCTTATGAGAAGTGTTTTTAACAAAAACTGTAAGTTCCCAACAGCTATAACCTAATCCAAGCATCAATATTTTTTAGTAGTCTATCCATCCCTGTCTATTTTTAAAAGCTTTTATTTTTACGTCTCAGTTAGGTCTAGTATAAAAATTAAGTCGAACGTTGCAATGAAAAAATATAATACATCAAAAATTGCCAAAGTTAATTAACCTTTGCTTTGCCGTAGTCGCGAAAGAAATATTTAAAACCACACAGCACTTTAATTAAGTGCACACTGCACAAGGTGCAAGAAAAAGTAACACTCAATTACAAAATACTTTATGTAATATCGTAGTCAACTTCAAAGTGGAGGGATACCAAACACATGCTGTGAATAAACAAGAAGCATTTCATTAAAAATGTAATATTAGTAGTTGGATTGAAAATAATATGAGTGAATTTCTCGAAACACTTTCAAACTCAGCGAGATTAAGTGAAACATGTGAGCATTAAAAATAAAATATAAATTTATTTTTATAGCGATATAAATTATTGTTAGTAATAAACAGATTAAATTTATAAAGTATGTACGTTTGGGAATGGACATAGTGATGATATTTTATTGTTGCAAGGCCTTGCAAGGTTTTGCATAAATCTTATGAGTAAGGTTGTCTGTCCGTCGATCATCTTTGATTCATAAATCTTCATACTCGTGTCGCGGTGTTAGTTTTTAAATTCCTCCGAAAGTAAACCGATTGTGATTGTGTTGAAAGTGAGGTTCACTTTCAACACAATCACAATCGGTTTCTGTAGGTCGGAGAATCGGCCAACATCTATATTTCATGACCAAAATAATATTGCAGCAATTAAATATATACAAAGTCTTCATGATAACGTCTAAAATTATGACAATGGGCTTAACTCCAAAGTATAAATTCTTACACGTTTGCTGAATGTCTACTATTTTATAAGAATCACGAGAAAATACTCTTAACTAGTACTAATTCGCGAACCAAATGAGAATGGGGTGCGCTAAACTAGGGATTATATTTCAATTTGGTACATAATAATAACTAAAATCAGCGCAGACCAAAAAATATCCAAGTGAAAAAATATTTCATTTATAAGATAAATCTCGTACAACATAATAAATAAAATACGAGTGAAATATACAAGAAAACATGAATCTTGATAAGTTTCGGCTTAAGTCGACGCGAAACTTCGCTGGCATAAGATTGGAACTTGTATTGAAAACTGAAACATCACGAGTTGAAGATGTGTATCTGTGAAGTTAATAACTCAGCAACTTTTCAATTTTTATGTTGATAACGGGGTTTCTTGTAACAACTCTTGTCTTCGTGGAAACTTTCGTATTCTTCTGGTTTTATTACAAAACTCGTTTATTGCGGTCATATTATTAGTTTGTTGTGGATAGATTTGTTTATTTTATTGTCATTTATATTTGTTAGTTACATATAAAGCGAATGTTAAAATAAAATTCAGTAGTATCCTTTTTTTTAACATGGGGAAATGCTTTACGCATCCCCGGCGAACTGGGGATATCGGCCGGGGTATGTGGGACTCCTGCGTAGTCTACCCACTAAAACCCTATGGTGCTCCACTCCTCGCTTATGGCAGAGTTGCGGGTACGATAGAACCTACCGCAACTCTACCAGAATCAGTAGTATCCTACGAATAATAAAAACTAAGGGAACGTAACTCCCATACTATTACCGTTTTAAATTTGGTTCCTTTCGAACTGTCATGTAACGTCAGCCTGATACCGCTAAAGGCCACTTAAATATTGCAAATGTATTGAAAATGTGTACCTAGGTATTTTTGACAAGTATTGTAGAACATGTTTTTTGACGGAGTTACTTTTCCTTAGTTTTTATTATTCGTAGGTAGTATCTAAAAATATTTAAAACTAGATGACGCCCGCAACTCCGTTGCGCCAAAATTCGTTTATTGCGCAGGAATCGTAAATTTTTTCGGGATAAAAAGTATCCTATGTCCTTTCCCAGGACTCAAAGTATCTACATACCTTTCAGCAAAATCGGTACAGCGGTTTAGGTGTGAAGAGGTAACAGACATACAGACACACTTTTGCATTTATAATATTAGTATGAAAGTATGGATAGTTTGTTACTTAGCAAAGCGAATGTCAAAATAATATCTACTAGTATCTAAAAGTTATTTAAAATCTTAGCACTGGAGAAAAGAAGATAATATGTACAGCTACTTGTACTAATATATATTCTGTGGTACTGCTAATAAACTTGAAAAATCGGCAGCCCTTCCCGTGACGTCGTCGTTATTTTTGTGTCTGTATATTTGTGTATTAAAACAAAGGGACATTCAGAAAAGGGAAAAGGCCTATAAATAAAATGAACTTTAATTTGCTACAGACCGTTTTCCTCAAGCTACAGGCTGTTCCTTTATATGACTCAAATAAACCACACCACTAATGTGGAGCCCATTTATATTTGTTATCGTTATTGTTTTATACTAAGGCTGAGAGACATACATACAGTGGATTTATATTATATATTCAGGCATATTATTAAATTTACACTTCACGTCTTTTAGTTTTGACTGATTGTAAGATCTACAGGATAAGATCACAGACATAACCGTTTCGGAGAAGCTCATCGGCACCAAATATCGCGAGAATTGAGAGACAAAACTTAATATAGAATGTCAAAATCGATATAATAAAAATGAAGTTTCAATTTTGTTAGTCTCGCTAAAACTCTGAAACGGCTGAATCGATTTGGCTAATTTTAGATTTGACATATTCACTGAAGTCCGGGAGTGGTTTGTACGGGGAGAAAATATGAATAAATTGCTGGTAATATATAAAAACGACAATTTTATTTCCAAAGTGATACAAAACCGGGTTATTTAATTAATTAATAAAAATATTTTTACTATACTAAAAATAGATTGACAAATACCTCTAAAACTAACATAATAAGTCTCTCATTATACAATATGTGAGCGTTATAACTTGAAAGTTGCTAAGCCCTCAACTGCGTATGTCGGAGTTACTTAGACCAAGTTTACCTGTGTTTACTGTGCCGACTACTTCACTCCCATTATACCTCACTTCGACAGAGTTAGCTGGGTACTTAGTCAAATTACAATCGATTGTCACGACATCGTAATAATTACGCGTTATATCTACTTTAAGTAGATAAAAATGTTTGGGTTTTTTAACATAACACTTGGCAATGCGTTATGTCAAATTCCGTCATAAGGTGAGTTTCTGATCCTCGCGACCGCGACTGACAAAAATTCAAATAAAATGCCACTTTCTGAGCTAGGCTATTGAGTGTGCCACGTTATCGTAGCGTTATGGACGTAGACGTTCACGTTAAATCGTCTTCAGGCATTTTACTTCTCTGTGTTATCGTTTTACCGCAGACGTCTGAGATATTTCCATCACTTCCAGAATTTTAAAAGCAAACTGCGGTGCGTAAAATTAAAAGGGCATTTAACATACCCAACATTTTATCGAGGAAGTCGGCTTCCACAATAACGTGACGCCCAGAATTATAAAAGCGCACATTAATTATATTTTTTTAATTTAGTTTGACAGGAAAATGACTGAATCGAGGAATAAAGCCGCATGATTGTTTCAATAAGATAGCAGAATCGAGATATCAGTCCCAAAGGTATAACAATGAGAAAAACATCACATATTTCGATTTCATATTTTGAAAAGTGTTATTTTAGGAACGGCAGAAGGCAACTCCTGATTTCCTTATTATTAGAGGGAGCGCTAAAATCACTGATATATTTGATTTCCTAATGGAATCGCTTGTGCCTCGAATGAAAATGGATAGCTCTCCCCGTGGATAAACTTTTTTGATCATGTTGTACAATTAGAACTCGCTTAATTTATATTCATTGAGGACGTTAGATTGCTCAAAAACTCCATTGCACACAAATTCGTTTACCGCGCGGGAACTGTGCATTTTTTCGGGATAAATAATAAAAAGTATCCTATTTCCTATCCCGGGACTCAAAGTATCTCCATACCAAATTTCAGCAAAATCGGTTCAGTGATTTGGGCGTGAAGAGGTAACAGACAGACAGACACACTTTCGCATTTATAATATTAGCTAAGGATTTGTTCTAGCTTCCTTGCTTCAAGTGGGCTGTTTCACGCAAAATGCTTCCATGACAACATCATCCGACCAGCATGCTCACAATGCATCCTTGGAGGCATGAACCTGTAATATTTTATTAAAAAAATACGTGTAGCACCCGGGCACTGCCGCGGTAAAGCTGTTGCATAGAATTTTTATAATATATACAATTATAATTCGCATACGTCGAGTCGCATGCACAAAAACACCGTCAATCTGGCTGTTAGGTTTTTTCTTTACGGAATTTCTTGATTCGGTCGCCGCGCTCAAAGCCCGTGATAAAGTTTAATGTATGACCCCCAAAAACTATCTGTGTTTGCGTCTGTCGTTGGCATCGTAGTATTTAAAGGGATAAATCAATAATAATTTTGAAGAATTTTTATTTTGAACTAGTTTTTTATGTTACCTAAAAAGTGAGCTAACATAGAGCGTGTATGGCCTGTAAAATATAAAGAAAAGCTCAGTGGAAAGTGTGCGGAGAACCGGCATAATCCGTACCCGTATTTTTAATCCTAGGATTTCTTTAATTCCAGAGACTTGTAGTAAAAAAGCGAACGTAATTTATTTAAAAAGATTGTGAGCCTTTGTTCGGCTAATCTTGCTAATGAATGTGGAGGCATGGCGAGGCACACGAGAAATATCTGACTGATAGATCGATTTGGACGACCTCTGTGGCTCAGTGGCGTGTGGCAGCTCAAGCCGGGGGTCGCTATTCGAATCCCGCCGACGGAACAAAAAAGTTGTTAATATTCCTGAGTCATGAATGTGTATTAAATATGTGTATCATATAATAAAAATCTTAAAGATATTATGTATAATATTAAAGTATTAAATATATATTTCCGTTGTCTGGTACACGTAGTAACATAAGTCCTTCAGGCTTCAGGTACTTATCACGGAGTCAGACTGACGTGGTGTAAAGCATCCATAGGTATTATTTTATTATATTAGATGACGCCCGCAACTCCGTTGCGCCAAAATACGTATATCGCGCGAGAACCGTTTTTCGGGATAAAAAGTATCTCAATACCAAATTCCAGCAAAATCGGTTCAGCGGCTTAGGCGTGAAAAGGTAATAGAGAGACATACAGAAACACTTCCGTATTTATAATATCAAGTATGTAAATACCATCAAAGAAATTGATTCATAGGCAGAATGCGGACCTACGTGATTTAGTCAGGTTATGTCAATTCAATGTTAGTCGAAATATTCTGTCTGATAGGTTTGATGTAAAGCGACCAAATTACGTAGGTCCGTTATCTGCCTATGAATAAATTTCTTTGATAGTATATTGTGCCTAACTCGTAACTACACTTATTGTTCCCTCATAACTTGGTGTCAAGATGGGTAACAAATTAAGTTTGAAGCTGGAACCCGACTCAGTAATCCTGCAGGTAGACAGGAGATAGTTACGATCACAGCTTTAGGGGATTCTGTCAATTGATTTGTATTCAATGATCAGAAAATTCAATTGTTATTTATAATGGAGTATTATCATTCTGATTATTAAATAAAGTAATTTTCATAAAATTAAGAAGTCAAATAAAATTGAGAATTAATCTATTATTCAAAATCTAGACAGGTACTATAATTATTATGTTTATTAAATAGATAAACTTTAATTTTATCATAAACGTTTCAATTATTTTGTAAACATTGAAACTTAACAATACCACATTTGTGTATCACATGTAAAATATTCAGTATCTTTATAAAAAAAAAATATTTTATTATTAATTTTATTAAGTCCTACCCACAAATTATTTTTAAAGTTTTTCAACAAGTATTATACAAACAAAAATAACGATTCTTTAAAATTTCTACTTTTTGACGCAAAATCATCAAGATACGTAAGAGCATATTTTAATAGAAAAACTGTAGCTTATAACTCGTTTCAACGACCCGAATGCTTTTAAAATTTGGCTCACATACATCAAAGTCTGCAGGTAAAAAGTAATTGACGTATATTCAAAAGGCTTAGCGGCACACAACGGAGCTCATCAGTGCACACTAAGTGCTATTTTGGCTGAATAGAGCCTCCCCGTGATGACATCGCTGCGATATCGCTGAAACGAAGTGTGGCCTCCAGACTAAGGATAGATGTTTGAACAGCCTGAGACACAACACTGAATTTTACTTAGAGGTTTTTCGTAATAAAAGTTAAGAATGCTACATGCATCCTTTACTTTTAATGACAAGATGCCTGATTTAAATAAATAAATAAATAAAATAAAATAATTTTTTTGTAGATGGGCAATCGCAACGCGACGAGGCGAGGCGAGGCGCGGCGCGGCATAAATTTGTATGGATTTGACAGATTTCAATTGAGACGTCTCGCGAATCTGTCAAATTCATATAAATTTAGAAATGCATCTACGCGTCGCGTTGCGGTCTGAATCAACCCAGGGTCAATTCGCAACGCGACGCGTAGATGCATTTCTAAATTTGTACTGACTTGACAGATTTAAATTGCGGGAGACGTCTTGCAAATCTGTCAAATCCATACAAATTTGACATTCCAACTAACATCATCCTTGCAATTATGTAGAAATATTCATATTCAGCATTGGACGATTAATATTATATTGTGCGCATACGATAATTATAGGTTTGGTAGATTTCTTTACACGTACAATGTCGCTGTAAAATGTAAAGAAATTACGATAAAAAAAATACGATAATTATCGTAATATTTTAGAACATTGAATCTTTTGAGCCATATTTTAGACTCGAACGGTAGTTATTAAATAAGTTGAATAGATTTTTTGCCGTCCCCCCTCAGTGATTCGCGTAATGAAGGTGCCTTTGTCTCCGGAACTATCGAACTAAGGGTGCCGGGTGACTCGCTATAAATTCCCTCTCGAATCACCCAACTAATTGCGACGGCAATAAACTTTGATTAATGAACGAAATTAAACGAGAAAAGTGATTTTCATCGACTCCGTGTGGAAGTAAAGAGTGTTAAGAATGTAATAAATAGTTGTTAATAAATAATTACTTACTTATGACTTCATTTGCCTACGATATAGACTGCAAAGTTTTTTGGCTCCGCATCCACGCTCTCACGACCATGCCCTCGAAGCGCCAAAATTACCTTGTCAATTTTTCAGATGAACAAACAGAAAGATGATTATAATTAACGTAGAAATGAAAGAATTACTAATATTATAAATAGAACTCGCTAGTAGGTTAATAATAAGGCCGATTTTGTGTACTTTTACAAATTTATATTTTGATTTTAATATGTGTGTGTGATTGTACATAAAAAGTATATTTCATGTTGCGTGAATGTATAATATTATATCCACTGTACATTTCGTAGAGTAAGAATCAAGAAGAAAGGAACGTGAAAGGAGTAGCGAAGCGTAAGTATGTCAGGAGACAGCCATGGGACAATACTCACTACTCACTATAACTTTTCAACTCGCAGCACAATGACCCTTATGTCGATAGTGTAAGGTCATGTCAGGTGTAAAAAAACAATGAACGCACTGTATATCAAGGAACAATTCCATGAGACTTTTCTTATGAATGAATACTTTTAGAATGATGAATAGACACTAGACTTTTTATGCGTGGGAGAGCCATGCTTCGGCACGAATGGGCCGGCTCGACCGGAGAAATACCACGTTCTCACAGAAAACCGGCGTGAAACAGCGCTTGCGCTGTGTTTCGCCGAGTGAGTGAGTTTACCGGAGGCCCAATCCCCTACCCTATTCCCTTCCCTACCCTCCCCTATTCCCTTCCCTTCCCTACCCTCCCCTATTCCCTTCCCTTCCCATCCCTACCCTCACCTATTACCCTATTCCCCCTTAAAAGGCCGGCAACGCACTTGCAGCTCTTCTGATGCTGCGAGTGTCCATGGGCGACGGAAGTTGCTTTCCATCAGGTGACCCGTTTGCTCGTTTGCCCTCTTATTTCATAAAAAAAAAGACAGTCTTTTACTATTCGCATTTTGTATCTAATGTAAATTTGACACCTATGATAGCTATGTTCATATATTTAACCTTAACTAAAATAAAAAATAAAATAAAAATAGTTTTATTTCTGAATAGATTTAAAAAAATGCTTTCAGAATGTTGATACTACATGGTGCCTACCACCGGTTCGGGAACTAACCCGGCGAGAAGAACCGGCGTAAGAAACTCGCACGGGGCCCACTTTTTTACCAAAAAAAGCGAGAAAAAAATTAATCTTTTTAAATAAAATTTACAATGTTGTAACTTAAAATTATACAATGTCAACATAATTGTAAGTCATGTAACACTAATGTAGAAGTAGCCTTGCAAGAAGCCATTCTACTCCCAAGATGTGCCATCGTTTATGAAATCATTGACCTTATAATAAGCTTTGGCACTCAAACGCTCTTTGACTACTTCTTTAAATTTATTAATGGAAAGATTTTGAACGTTTTCTGGGATTTTATTGTAAAGGCGTATACATTGACCTTTAAAGGATTTACTGACTTTACTAAGTCTGATCACCGGCATATCTAGCTTGATCTCTGTGTATAAGTTTGCCTTGTGTTAAATATTACATCTTTTCTATCTTAAAAACGAAGACGACCAAAAAAACATTACATATTTTCAAAATAGGGTTAAATGATGATAGGCAAAAATGTATGGGCTCTGGTATAGGGCTCAAATACAATTTATTGTATATTTTTTGAAAGGTATACCCATGTACATTAATGACCAATAGGGCGCTTGTCAAGATTCGTTGTCCGTTTTGAGTAAATCCACGTTAAAAGTGACATCAGCGCTTGTACATTTCTTGCTGATAACATCACGTTACATTATAGCATGATTAGGTTTGTAGGCTTTTATCAAATGAGTATTTTAAAACTGAAATTTATGGTACTGAGTAGTTACAAATTACAATGAGTAATTAATTAGTGCGTTTTGTGAGTGATCATCATTGTATTTAGATTTTGCTATATTGTTTGTTGTTAATTACTGTTGAGTGTTGTTGCTTGCTTTGCTTATTCTCATGTTCGAGTTACAACTGTGCATGTTACATAATATTAATGCTTATTTCTTTGTTTACTTATATGTGAAAACTTTATAATTAGCTTTATGTTTCTATAATTGTACTCTTAGTGAAATTTTTGAAAAGCTGTGAGTTTTCTGAATAAAATAAAATAAATAAAATATTATTTTTAGGGTTTCGTAGTCAACAAGGAAGCCTTATATTATATATAGTTTCGGTCTGTCCGTCCGGCTGTCCGTCTGTCTGTCCGTCCGTCCGTCTGTCTGTCCGCGGTTTTTCTCAGAGACTATAGCCTATATAGGACTTACAAAGCTGTAATTCGGCACGAATGCACATAATATTAATGATGCCGACGAAATGGTATATAAGATCTTTAAAAATGTTTTTAAGGTACCTCCCCTACACATCAAATTAGGATGAATTTTTTTTCGCGTCCACCCCACCGTGTGGGGTGTCGTTGGATAGGTTTTTAAAAAATATTAATAGATCATTTTCCGATTTAGGGATCCATTTGTGAAATATGAAGTTTTAAAGTGAAAAAAATCATTAAATCATTAGACTCCAGTGCCCCCCCCCCCCCACCCCCTTCTACAAGCTAAACGGTTTCTTCTGCAAATGTGAAAAAATTCACGGGAGTAGGAAATATGCTGAATTTAAAAGGAAAACTATCACGGCTAAGAAAATTTCATAAGTTATTGATTAATAGTTGATCAACTAAAAAAATGTATTCGTAGAAGTACAAAGGAACTTTTTGTTCAAATTCCTCTGAACGTAACTGAGATAATGTTGTTAGTAGTGTAAAACTAGCGGTACTACGGAACCCTATATTGCGTGTGGCACGCACTTGGCTGGTTTGAAACCTAGGTATGTTGTGGATTGACATATTACACAGACAATGTCAGCGAACGACTAACTGATTGAAAGAGAGAGGTGAATCGCCCGCGCATTGTTACCTGCTCCGCCGCCCAAGGGTGATCGGTATGAGGGGTTAAACTACTACTGTGAGCGTAAATCTAAGGTGGGCAGTCTAAGACAATACATTCGTTACCTTTCTAAGCTCAAATGAATCTTACCACATAGACGACAAAACCTACGTCAGTAACACCGGCCTTGTACGTTGACTGTACATTATTTTAAAATGTACAAATGTACATAGGGGCTGGGCGCCATATTACTTTTTTACCTACTCACTAAGAGCTATCTAATGGTGTATAATTTATCTTGGTTGAGACTATATACCAAAATGCTCATCCTTTAACCCAGACTGGAGCAAATGGCTCTTAGTTTCTAGACGATTTAGAAAATCAACCTTTTTCATTCTTCCATCATAACTAAACGCTGTTTGCGTTTATTGTATGAAATTTGCTACGAGTCAAGCTTATGTATCAAACCGAAAAGAGCATGTCGAAATAAAAGGCTAAATTTTAGCTTATAGTGACATTAACAATGTGACAAAACAGACGCCGCTCGAGAGCTGTTGACAATAAGCTTCAAATAAATGAACTAGATACAGAATCACTTGCCGCTGGAGGCGCTCCAAGTGCGGGATTTATTGCCGGGGCTTTTTGTTGCCGCCGGCTTTAATTTGTAATGAGGTTTTGGTCCACCCTTATTTCATTACTTAAATAGTTCCTTTCTGACGACCTCTGTGGCTCAGTGGTTGAGCGCGTAGTTGGCGAACAAAAAGTTATGATGTTCCTAATATGTCATGGATGTGTATTAAATATCTTTATTATCTATACATATAATAAAACTGTAGAAATGAAAATTCTGTACGTTAATGATATTCAAAAAATAATAAGCGGGGGGTGTTACTACGAGTACATCGCTATGGAAGCCAAAAATGTGGTTACTTTTTTGTCTGCCTGTCTGTCTGTATGTTTGTTCCCGCATCACACGAAAACTACTGTTCCGATTTGAATGCGGTTTTCGCAGATATATTTGTCTTCTTCCAACTTAACATCTGGTGTATAAATTTGCGCCCCCCCAACCCCCCCCCCCCCCTCCTGGAAATGTTGCTTATAACAAAGTGGTGTCGCGTAGTTAGTATTGAGTTTTAATTCTGTGTTTGTTGTTACTTTTTTGTCTGTCTGTCTGTATGTTTATTTCCGCATCACATGAAAACTACTGATCCGATTTGAATGCGATTTTCGCAGATATATTTGTCTTCTTCCAACTTAACATCTGGTGTATAAATTTGCGCCCCCCCAAACCCCCCCCCCCTCTCCTGAAATGTTGCTTATAACAAAGTGGTGTCGCGTAGTTAGTATTGAGTTTTAATTCTCCTTTTTTTGGAACAAACTATGGTATTAATTAAAAGTGAATATCATAACGAAATTATTGTAACCTAAACTAAACATACAGTTTTTGAGTGTCATTTGATTAATATGGGGGGAGGGGGGTTTTGGCTCAGGACAACACGTACGGGGGGGCTACGGTTTGTTTGTTTGTCCTTCCTTCACGGCCTAACGAAGCAACAAATCGACTTGATTTTTGGCATATACTTAGTTGAAAGGATGTAGAATAACATAGTCTACTTTTGGTCTTGGAAAAACATCATGTTTTCAAAGGAGGTTTACAAGAATATTCGTATTTTACGCGATTTTTGAATTCCACGCGAGCGAAGCCGCGGGCAAAAGCTAGTCATATAATAAATTATAGTATATGAGTCTTAAATATATTTCCGTTGTCTGGTACCCGTAACACAAGTCCTACATGTACTTAGCACGGGACTAGAACACCTCCGTGGTACAGTGGTTTAGAGTGTGGCTCTTGACTCGGAGGTGGTGGGTAAGATGCCCGCGTTGGAAACGTGTTATTTTCCAAGTTTGGTTAGGACAATGCAGGATGATCACCTGATTGTCAGACAATTAAGATCCATGCGTCGGATGGGCATGTAAAAAGTCGGTCCTGTTCCAGTCTCTCGCCAGTCGTGTCGGTCGTCCGTCCCACTATGTTACGAGAGTAACGTCCATCGTTGTCAACGTCCAATACTACCAACAAACAACCAAAAGTCAACTTTACTAACATAATATAGTCATTCTTAATTAATAAGGAAAGGAAATTTCTTTATAAACAGAAGGAAATAAAATAGAAATAGCGAATTACGTCGCTGTGAATAAAGTCGCCAAACAAACCCCTAAAGGGCTCTGTGGCTTAAAAGATCCATATAAAAGATATTTATCGACCACTTAGTGACTGGGGCAGCTGCGCGGATATTTCTATATTATATTAATGTCTCGACGGCCCTTTGAAAGGCCCTTTTTATAGTTTCCACGATGTTATATTTCTTTTTTTTTCGTACTAAATAAGGATGTTTTTGGTAGCATATTAATTGTCGGTTTGTAGTGTGAAACCTCTTTTATATTGACCAATTTTTTATTTATTTTTTTGGTCTAAAAACAATATCAGACAAATATAATTCCTTTTGGAAATATTGGAAAAAAAATTATAATATTATTAACGATCAGCCCCCCTAGCATACGCCAACGAGATATCTCGTGGATATCTCACTCTCGAGCGCGAGCGTAGTGATATTGTCGATGTCGATATATATCTCTTTTTCGCTAACATGCGTACGTCGAGACTCGAGAGATAAATTTCTCGTTCGTATATAGTTCGTTAGTATATAAACAAAAATAGCACATATAAAAAAAAAAACAAAATTATCTCTAATTTTGGCGACAGACGTACGAGAAAAAATGTATGTCATGTTAGGGTCAATAGAGATGAAGAGATAAACCAGTTAACGACGAGAAAACGTGTAGACAAAATTTTCTCGTTGGCGTATGCTAGCACGGCAGGTAATAATACCCTTAGAATAAGAATCATTGTCTCGCACCTTTGAAAAGTCACATGAGAGACAAAACAGCTTATACTTTGTATTTACACGCTGCGTACATACAGGGTGTAACCAAACTAAGTGATAATACTTTAGGGTGTGTATTGGTCCCCTATATAGAGTTTACTATGAAAGTAGTAGCGCTGAAAGAGCAAATTTTAGGTTTAGGTTCAGAGATCTATATTCTCACTAAGACTTACAGGTCACTTACATGAGAAACAGAAAATTACAAAAATAAATGTTGATACATTGCATTCGTCAGTTAGCAACTAGACATTCACTCAGTGTTTAATTTAATATTTATAATTAATGAAATAAGATAGTCTAAATATTCTGCCCTTTCCAAACACTGAATTATTTGGTAAAGGCAATTTCTTGCCTTTACCAAAATATAAGTCAGTATACTCTGATGTATATGATATTTTTGATTATTTTGGAACCAGATTTTGAAAAACATTGAGTGAATTTACATTTCGTATGTTAGAAGATATTTTATTATACAACTGTGCTCCTTCAAATGTAATATTTTTTTCCATAATTTGTGCGAGTTTTTGGTAGTACTAGAAGACTGGCACGTCGGTTGCTACGTTTGCTTACATCTCTACGGTGAGTAAAATTAAGATCCGTCTGTACTTTTTTATTGAGACGTTTCCATATACAATACAAGTTGTGAGTGTATATTATAATTGTCGAATGTTCATTATTTTTGTGTCACTGTAGATTTTTTTAGTAGCAGTAAGTCGTGGTAGTGAAAACAACATTTCAATGATATTATTTTGCAGGATCTGAATATCTGACAGTTTTATTTTGGCTGAGCTTCCCCATATTTCAATTAAACGCAAGATGTGTGGTTTTACAAGGGCATTATAAATAGTGTGTCTTAATTTATGTGGTATAACTTGAGCGATGTTACGTAGGGAGCCAAGGAGCGATGCGAGTCTCAATATAATAATATGGTTAATATGGTTGTTCCACGATAGGGCATTGTCTATTAGTAGGCCCAAATATTTTTCACATGATTTTTATTCCAGAGTAATATTATTGATTGATATCGGCTGGTGTGATTGTATTATTTTATTCTTTAAAAATCATGTAACAACTTTTTGCAGCATTAATGGTAAGTAGATTTTCTCGAAACCATGATTGAAGAGCGTCTAGATATTTTCAAAGAGTCAGGAAAAACACCGTCACTCAGCAGCTTATTAAAGCATATACACATACTTTCTGTGATTGAGTTTTTTAGACATTTTATAGCTTTTGTCGTAATTTTTCCGAACGTCGATATTAAGGTGCCTACCACCGGTTCGGGAACTAACCCAGCGAGAAGAACCGGCGTAAGAAACTCGCACGGGGCCATCTTTTACTAAAAACATAGAAAATTACAATTTAAAACATATGATAATATTATGACTTAGAGCTATTTACAATTATAGGAAATATAAAAAATATTCTAGTAGCCTGTAAGAACCACCCTATTCCCAAGGTGTGTTGTCGTCGATGAAATCATTGATCTATAATAAGCTTTAGTAACCAAACCTTCTTTTACTACTTTTTTAAATTTATATCTATATAATATAATATATAATATTAGAATCTAGGCTGTCGATTATTCTGGAAATTTCAAAAACCGTACATGGTCTTAATGTTGATAATTCGTCAGCTATAAATTGTTGATCTGGAAAAGCAATACTGAGGCTTTTATTAGAAACTGCGGGTATTTATTTTGCTAAAAGTGGCCCTACTGTTGCAAAATACTTATCAAATACTTGGAAAATTTCTTTAGGGTTCGTAATCAAATTTGAGTTTATTAATAATTTTGGAGGAGCACAGTTCTGTTTTAACTTATTATTCGCTAATGTGTTAATGAGATTCCATAAGCTTTTTGGTTTGGTACTACATTTTGTAAATTGTTCATAGTAATAAGACTTATTAGTGTTTTGTATCATTTTAGTGACGTAGTTTCTCTTCTTGATAAAGTTTCAAGTTTTTATTGATTCATCGTCAGGATTTTTTTTGTGTTCAGTCCATAAATAATTTCATTGATATTTCATCTATGATAGTTTTATCGATCCAGTCTTTTTGTGGTAAGTTAAGTATTTTAGTTTTTGTAGTTTTGCTGTGTTGAATAGATTCTTTTATTTTATTTTCCATTTCAGTAAAGTTTTGAATATGCGTGGAAGTCCAAGGAAGGTTTATATTAGAAGAAAAGTGATATTAAGTTCATCGAGTCATCTAGTAAAAAATAGAAACGAATCACTATTTCATTTGGTTACGGCATCACGGATAATATCAGGGGTGACAGGGGTATAAAGGACTTATAAGCTTTTTTTATCGCGGGAAAATGCACAATTACACTTGCAAAGGTTAGGGACGAAGTGGTATAAAAAATACAATAATAGTACGGTGAGTGATGGCTTGGCATAAAATGGGCTGCGTGCGGTCGGTGTATGACTAACAACTGCAACTTGCTTAGACTTTTTATAATCACCGACGTGCTTTTAGTATACATTTGAATATCGTTTTTTTTTATCACTTTTGTATGGGGCAACTCGTGAAGCTTGCCCATACAAATCACAAAAAAGTTTTGCTCTTTCAGCGCTGTCACTTTCACAGTGAACTCTATGTAAGGAATACATACACACCCTAAAGTAATTATCATTTAGTTTTGTTGCACCTTGTATATTTTTAGTAAAGGCGTAAGATAATAATAATTCACATTACACGGTCACACTTAAATAGATTTTCCAAGAAATTCAAGAAATCCATACGGTTTTTTTTTTATGAAATAAGGGGGCAAACGAGCAAACGGGTCACCTGATGGAAAGCAACTTCCGTCGCCCATGGACACTCGCAGCATCAGAAGAGCTGCAAGTGCGTTGCCGGCCTTTTAAGAGGGAATAGGGTAATAGGGGAGGGTAGGGATGGGAAGGGAAGGGAATAGGGGAGGGTAGGGAAGGGAATAGGGTAGGGGATTGGGCCTCCGGTAAACTCACTCACTCGGCGAAACACAGCGCAAGCGCTGTTTCACGCCGGTTTTCTGTGAGAACGTGGTATTTCTCCGGGCGAGCCGGCCCATTCGTGCCGAAGCATGGCTCTCCCACGTATAAAACGGTGTTATTGTTTTAAAAACCTAAGATTATTTAGATTACAGATAGACATTTATTTTGTTCTAGATAGCTAACTATTATAATTATACGTCAGTCGATCATGCCCTTTCTACAGATATATCTGCTGTCGCTGTCGCTCACTCAATTTGGCGAGTGGTCCGCACCGGGACGCACCGAGACGCACCGGGACGCTCCACCTGGACGAAAGAATTCACTTCAAAAATCGCTCCGTCAAGTTTTCACTTGTGCTAGAATTGTTTTTGTACTTTTAATCACAATAAAATACAAAAAAATAATTGTATTCATATTACATAGTATATACTAAAAGCATGGTGATTTTTAAGTCTAAGCAAGTTGTTGTTACTTGTTAGTCATGCACCGACCGCACGCAGCCCATTTTATGCCAAGCCATCACTCGCCGTACCATTATTGATTGATGACTTGATGAACTTAATATCGCTTTCCTTCTAATATAAACCTTCCTTGGACTTCCACGCATATTTAAGACAAAAATTTGCCAAATCGCTTCAGCTTTTCTCGAGTTTTAGCGAGACTAACAAATTTTAATAATAAATTTTATTTACATAGATAGATTAATAAAGATTGTCAATGACCTAAACTAAATAAGCCTCAAAACGTAAATACTATCGACGATTTGTTTACGTCGAACCGTCTCAAGTTATGGGTCGTTGCGACCGCAGCGCGCGTGGAATGCGACCCGCAACCCGCAACCCGCACCCGCAGTGCCCGCAGATTTGGCCTCAATTTACAGTGTCACGGCTCCTGTACCATCATGTAATTTGTATGCAATTTAGAATATGCCTCTAATTACGTTACCGTATTTTGCTAAATAGCTCTGATTTATAGCTTATTGTGACTATTATTTGGTTAATCACAATTGAATTATACATAAAAGACTTAATTACAAATACGTATTGATTGATACAATACACTGAAAGTTACTCAATTTTAAAATTTATATTTCATATTGAACACTATATTCAATCTTACTACTTAATAATAATTATATATTTTCTGATTGGTAGTAGACCAAAACCTTTATGGTAGAGTAGAGGAGTTAATATTTCAAGAAAATAATGTACTGTTCGGTTGAGGTATGAGGTTTAATAACCGATCAATAACGCTATTGAAAAGATAAACTCAGGTCAAGCCTTAGAAACCGATCATTCTTCTTTATTTTATACTAACTATTGGTGTTACTATAACAAGTTACTTGCCAGTCGCCGAAAACCCTCAAATAGAATTAACGAGAAAAAAGAAAAGCAAGAATTCTTAATTTAAAACATGGAGCGAATTGAAGTGCAGCTGCCCGTCTTTACGTTACGGGACAAATATAAATAAAGAATGAAAAAAAGAGCTCAGCCTATTTGAAATGTAAATCTCCGAGCGAGACAGACATATGTGTGAGTGAGACGGAGAGGTTGAAAGTCTTACGCTCGTTGACTCGGAAAATTCGTAAGGCGCTTGTAGTAGGATTTAGAGTTTATGCACAAAGTTGGGCAATAGCATTTCATGAGCGTACTGCTCGCGACAAACATACTGAATTGCTATTTATTATTACCCTCTGATTCCGTATTACTTAATGTGATTGCTAAAAGCAATATTAGCAAACACAAACTCAAATAAAGGCATTAAATAAGCTAGATGTTAACTCTTCAAGTTGAATATTATGTTTTATTGCAATGAATATGAAATATCCTACTTTTCCTCAAACAAGTTTCGTTAACACTTTTTCAGATAAATAGCCTTAATAATATTATTATACTGTAGACCACGACGAGTGTCTTCATCGTTTACCCGAAAAATTGCAAATAAGCATCCAGATAACTTAAGAGAGCAGAACCCATACGTGGGAGAGCCATGCTTCGGCACGAATGGGCCGGCTCGACCGGAGAAATGCAACGTTCTCACAGAAAACCGGCGTGAAACAGAGCTTGCGCTGTGTATCGCCGAGTGAGTGAGTTTACCGGAGGCCCAATCCCCTACCCTATTCCCTTCCTTTCCCTCCCCTATTCCCTTCTCTTCCCATCCCTACCCTCCCCTATTACCCTATTCCCCTTATATCACAAAAAAACATTTTTTTTTTATGAAATAAGGGGGCAAATGAGCAAACGGGTCACCTGATGGAAAGCAACTTCCGTCGCCCATGGACACTCGCAGCATCAGAAGAGCTGCAAGTGCGTTGCCGGCCTTTTAAGAGGGAATAGGGTAATAGGGGAGGGTAGGGATGAGAAGGGAATAGGGTAGGGGATTGGGCCTCCGGTAAACTCACTCACTCGGCGAAACACAGAGCAAGCGCTGTTTCACGCCGGTTTTCTGTGAGAACGTGGTATTTCTCCGGTCGAGCCGGCCCATTCGTGCCGAAGCATGGCTCTCCCACGTAAGAGATGCTGTAATCATTTGGTGTGCGCAATAAACTTGTCCTACTGTACTTTGAAAAGGACGGTTTGGTTATGATTCTGTAAAAAACATGATATTACTTGTAACGTATAAATAAATTAAAATAATTATTAACAAATTGAATTTACAAAAAAAATTTACAAATAATTAAAATATTTACAAATTGAATTTCTTACTAAATAATACACTATAATTGTTTACTTATTATTAATCCTACTAATATTATAAAGGCGAAAGTTTGGATGTATGTATGTATGGATGTATGGATGTTTGTTACTCTTTCACGCAAAAACTACTGAACGGATTTTAATGAAACTTTACAATAATATAGCTTATACATCAGAATAATACATTTTATCCGACAATTTTAACCGACTTTCAAAATGGAGGAGGTGTTATGTTCGTTTTTTTATGTTCAACGATTACTCCGCCATTTGTGAACCGATTTTCAAAATACAAGATACAAGTTTGGGAGCTTCGACGTTGTTTTAAGAACGGAAAGCATATTATGCTACTATGCAAATTACATTCATCATCATCATCATCACTACCATAAACCATTATAGAACCATGTATCGTCCAGTTTTGACCCTAGTATTGGTACTTTTCATAGTCTTTTATTATATATCACTTAAACCGCGGGCAACACCGCGGGGCACAGCTAGTTTTTAATAACTTAAAATGGCTAGCGCCGTCTTAGCGCTCTTTACCGCAACTGCCTTTATTTTACGCTAATTGTTCGTTTTGTGACTGGATCGTCATACACGGCTCGCTGTCGCAGAGCGGGTTTTGAATTCAGAGGAGACGCACGTCATTGTGTCCGATTACAAGCCTAAGTCCTTTAACCTTTCAAAACGTATCTTTGTAAGATTTTATTTAAACATATTATAAGTTAACTTATTAGTGCCGTATACCCCAGATTGGGTAAATGGTGATTTAAGAACTATTGTATTGATTACTATTGATTATAAATATGTCATTATGTAGTTTTAGTTGATTTTATATTCATCCAGTTTCATTATATTTCATTTCATTAGTTGCTATCGTTGTGTAGTAGCTTTTCTGATTTCGCAACATCACCGTTATAAAATTATTGCATCAGATTAAAAAAAAAAACATACATTTAATCATTTTTATTAAAAAATATATAATTTCGTAAAATTTGTAATCTCCGTTTCTGATTGAGATCATTCACGGCTGCATTTCTAAGTAGTAGGTATTTTCCCTTATGCTGCAGTTAATGTTGATGATCTCGGCAATTTCTGAACGGCCCGTAATTTTCTTTGATGGCGCGTTCCAGGGTTCCAAGTTCGGCTTAGGTTATTTGGTGGACGCCCAAAGCCGCCATTTTGTGGACGTTGCTGCCTTATGCGGTGGAAGCCCGAGGCCGCCATTTTGTTGCCGTGGCTGCCGTTGGAGCCGACCTACCTGCTGGAGCCTGGCCGACGTCTCAACGCCCTGCGAGCCGATTTTGTTCCCCGTTCTACAGCCAGGAGAGTACCTATCTGGGTTTTAAGAGTAATAAGACTTTCCCTGTTTAAACCAAGGACTCACGCCCTCATTCATTCTGTCTCATAAGGGCAATAATTTATAACCGTCTTTTTTATAATATAATATAATTTTGTTCACGGGTCTCTGGCTTTTATTTGATATATTTAGGGGCACAGGGACCTACCTCGTGACATACTATACTAGGTTAAACACTACAATACAATAATTAATTATTGTCACTTTTCATAGAGCTCATACAACAGACACAAAATCCTTGGCATTCATAGTATCTTCTAACAAAAATCTGAGGTGCTAATAATAGGATGACTGACAAGGATAGGGTGGTTGGCGCTATTTGTTGTTAGCTATTATGTATTAAAGCTAAAAGTGAGTGCAGTGCAAATTATCCCCTGGGCCCACGCGGACCTAATTCTCCTCAGTGCCGATGGGGCCGTTTGAGAACGTTTGCTCGAATTATGCTATTATGTTTATGAAATAAAAAAATCACCTTCGCTATTGATGTGATTTTATTCTTGCCATTTTTAGGGTTCCGTAGTCAACAAGGATCCCTTATAGTTTCGGTCTGTCCGTACGTCTGTCCGTCTGTCTGTCCATCTGTCTGTCCGTCTGTCTGTCCGTCTGTCCGCGGTTTTGCTCAGAGCCTAAAGGACCTACAGAGCTGTAATTTGGCATGAATGCACATATTAATAATGCCGAAAAAATGGTACATGAAATCATAAAAAAATATATTTTTTTATGGTACCTTCCCTACACATCAAGCGGGGATGATTTTTTTTTTGCGTCCACCCCATCATGTGGGATGTCGTTGGATAGGTTTTTAAAAATATTATGAGTATTCATAGATCATTTTCCGATTTAGGGATCCGTTTGTGAAATGTTAAGTTTTAAATTGGAAAAAATCGTTAAAGGCCAGTGCCCCCCGTCCCCCTTACCAACTAAACGGGGGCTTCTATAAATGTGAAAAAATTCACGGGAGTAGTAAATATGCTGAATTTAAAAGGAAAACTATCACGGCTAAGAAGACATCATAAGTTATTGAGTAATAGTCGATTAACTAAAAAAATGTATTCGTCGAAGTATAAAGGAATTTTTCGTTCAAATTCCTTTGAAAGTAACTGAGATGATTGAGCACCATTCAGGTCTACTTCAGCAAAGCGTAGGCCGGCTTCGGGAGGGTCCGTTTCCACGCTGGCAGGCGGTGTTAGCGGCTCTCTGAGTGCGGTGCTCGTGATGCTATCATTTTCTGGGTCGGCTATGGTTCAACACTTGAGCTTGAACCGTCTATTGATTGATATATATTATTTATATAGATTAATTTAACGCCTCCGTGGTTCAGTGGTCTAGAGCGTCGCTCTTGACTCGGAAGTCGTGGGTTCGATTCCCGCGTTGGAAACATGCTATTTCCAAGTTTGGTTAGGACAATGCAGGCTAATCACCTGATTGTCTGACAAGTAAGATGATCAATGCGTCGGATGGGCATGTAAAAAGTCGGTCCTGCGCCTGATCTCTCGCCAGTCGTGTCGGTCTTCCGTCCCACTGGGTTATGAGAGTAAAGGAATAGAGAGTGCTCTTGTGTACTGCGCACACACCTGGCTACTATAAAATTACTCCTGCGTACCTGGCCTGGTTTCAATGAAACCGGCCACCGTCACCGGAACCGGTGTGGGGAGTATTATTATTATAGATTAATAGACTATATATTTTTTCGTCTTTAAAATACAAAACAAAGCTCGTGCCTACATACTGATTAATTTATTAATTCTAGCTTCCACATATTTAAATTGAATATCGTTACCAATAGTACGTAGCTGTCAAAATGATGTCCTAACATATTCCAATATCGTATCTGTAACATCTAAATCTGCTATGTATAAATCAGAACGCAGCAGCAGCTTATGAAAATCATTTTAAGCTCCATTGACGGCATATTATTCTGCATTTGGCTCGTGTTCAAATAACACAAAACAGGCTACAATTAAAACCTTTTACACATACCATAAACATGCAAACGACCGCCGCTAAATAAATTATTATGCGCATGCTGTTTATTTTTAAAACGGAATCCCATTTTCAACGAAATAATATTCTCGATTCACCCCTCTGTTTACGCGCGGTTTATAACCGACTTCCAAAAAGGGGGTTCTACATTATATATTACTTCATCCCTTTTCTGTTGCATATGAGGTCTCTACATGTCGGCCCATGATGGACCAATACCACTTGTATTAGTTATTGCGTGTGGAGGGAAATTGTCTAGAAATGCTCATGATCGTCGGTTATGCTTGCTATAGACAGCTTTGCAATCATATCTGTCTATAACTTTCTCAAGTTAGCCAGAGTTACAATTAAAATTGAAATAATTTTTATTGAAATATAGATATGTAGCAATAGTATAAAATATAGATAATTTCAAAGGTTTTGCACTCTTGCGAAGTAAAAATAATTCCAAAATATATAACATCCATCTGAGTACTATTTTATTCCGTTTAATATTCGAAGCACTGCACCGACCGCAACATAGTCCGGGAGCCGCGTCGCAGCGATCCCGCGGTTGATCTGAAAAGATACCGCCCGCCGAGCCAATATATCGGTACCATTGTACAAGTATCGTATGTTATTAGATGGAATGGATCCCGATATTGTGGTGCGATTGTCGTCATTATATCGTAACGATGTTGTTATAAAAATAATTAATGGAAGTGGATGCTTACGAGTTGTGTTTATTGCATCACATCATTAGGTACTTTTATCTATAAAATCAGCATACATATTTTTGCCATGCGGTGAAAAAGTGGCATATTACTTAGAATGCAGCTACTCTCCTTTTGTCGTACAAATTTTTGATCAAGTCACGTGTCTGACAGAGTTTAATTTTTTTCCATCTTAAAAAAATACCTAAAGCCGCTAAATAGGTTTTCACTTCAAAAATCGCTCTACCATTGAAGGAAGTTGTAACAGCTCCTGTAAAGTGGCGGTGCATGATTTAATACTGTTACTACTAAATATAGTAGTAGTGGTTATTATACTACCAAGTGAAGTAGTTGTGTAATAATTTTATACTACCGTAAAATACCACTAGATGACGCCCGCAACTCCGTTGCGCCAAAATTATTTTGCGCGGCGCGCGGCGCGCTGGAACCGTAAACTTTTCCGGGATAAAAAGTACCCTATGTCCTTTCCCGGGAACCAAAGTATCCATACCAAATTGCAGCGAAATCGGCTCAGCGGTTTGGGCGTGAAGCGGTAACAGACAGACAGACCGACACACTTTCGCATTTATAATATCAGTATGGATTACTACTAGGTAGTAGGTACGTTCTTTTACGAGTAAACCAGTGGTTCTTAACCTTTTAGTCATGAGGGACCATCTTACCAAATATTTGTCTTGCCGGGGACCACCCTGTTGGTTTACCTAAATTAAGGGTGGTTTAATAAAGAAAACAAGCACAACTTTAAATAATTATAAAATTAGCACTCATTTCTCATTTGGCAAAAATCTAAAAGTTACAGATTTAAATTTAATGTGATTTTTGTGACGTATTATTAGGATGGCTTCGCGGACCGCTTGGAATGCCTCCAGGACCAACAGTGGTCCGCGGACCACCGGTTAAGAACCACTGGAGTAAACATTTAGCGTACCTGTGATTGAAATGCGCCGCTCGAAACTCTGTGAAAAGCTCTTTCAGCGCGGCCCTTTGTCTCCAGTACACCAGTTGTCATGGTGATGGAACGGCCGACTAAAAACACGCTGTATACAGGACTCGCATATTTTTAGGACATGATGTAAATGTCCTTCATTTGTATACAGTTGAGAATTTTTTACGGTTCATATCAAGGACTTTGTAAGAGTAAACAAAATTTTAATATTACTGGATGATCCCGCAAATGTTTTTTTGTCTAATACGAAATTTCGGGTGTTATTTAAAATTGGACGATTCCCAGTGCTCCTGGATTTATGTATAAGAACACCAAATCTCAAAACCAGACATTCTGTTTGAAGGTGGTGACAATCATCGTGACAAGACAATTTTATTTATTACACTAGTACTACTTTCAATTTCGTACCTATAATTGTGTCTCTTTCATTTTATTCATTTGCTTTTCTTGCGATTATTAACTAACTCATAAATAACTGAACAGATTAAGCTCCTCACATTTTCTTGACAGAGAGACTAAATGTATTTATATATAGCACTAGCTGTGCCCCGCGGTGTTACCCGCGGTTTAAGTGAAATATAATAATAGACTATGAAAAGTACCAATAATAGGGTCAAAACGGGACGATACATGGTTCTATAATGCTTTATGATAGTGATGAATGTAATTTGCATAGTAGCATATGCTTTCCGTTCTTAAAACAACAACTGAGTTCTCTCAGCACCTTCCGAACCATGGTATACCTTGGTGCAAAATCTTGCTTGTTGGTAGCATATGCTCATAATATTGCTCACGAAACCGAAGTCACCACATGTTTCCATATAAATTTTGAGGAGTTCCCTCGATTTCTTATGGATCCCTTCATCAGGTCACCACTTTTATGAATATGGTACCAAATTGGGATGATAACCTATACACCAAAAGAAACATTTTCATAATCGGTTCACAAACGGCGGAGTAATCGTTGAACATAAAAAAACGAACATAACACCTCCTCCATTTTGAAAGTCTGTTAAAATTGTAGCCTATATGTTATTCTGATGTATAATCTATATTATTGTAAAGTTTCATTAAAATACGTTTAGTAGTTTTTGCGTGAAAGAGTAACAAACATCCATACATCCATACATACATACATCCAAACTTTCGCCTTTATAATATTAGTAGGATTCCGCTTTACCATACGATTCAATTTAATGTGAAGATTTAAATTACATCGTGAAGTCAAACCGAAACCCGCGCACGTAGAATGTGGGGCAGAGTGAAACTACGGGGCTGTACCACGTAGCCCTACTTGATGCCCGTACGTACTACTATGCCACGTTGATATTTTTTAATTTTTAAATCGTGGCTTTTAAAGGAATTAATGAATGAAAACATTCATTTCGTAGCTAACGGAGTTTTAATACAGCTGAAGTCACATGACCGATTTGGTTTTCTGCAGCTCTTAGTCGATATTGTTAGTGTGTTTACAAAATGATAGTGATAATAATAAATAATAATAACAAATGCTTATAAAACATAATAAATATATTAGTGATGATGAAGTAAATAAATATGTTAATGACGAGAGCAGGTGGTGCGATGAGGAGGGCTTCATACTGGTGGAGAGGAGGAAGAAGAAGCCCGCCGCCCGCCGCCCGCAACCATCGCGGCACCGCGCCCTATGTACCTGAGCTGCGTCTGCGGAACGAGGTCCCCGCGACGCCCCTGTACATATCCCGCCTGCACTGGTCCATGGAGGTCGAGGACGTCGTGGACTACATCAGTAAGAAGACATCCCTCCACTTGAGGGTCGAACGTCTGCAGTCTCGCCACAAGGTCAACTTCAGTTCCTTTGTGGTGAGAGTACCGACGCATCTTCTGTCGAACTTTGAGGCGGAGGAATTCTGGCCGACTGATGTGGTTTACCGAAGGTTCCGGGGGAGACTACGGAATGAAGCGCGCGTAACGTTGCCGTTAATTCGTGATAAAGTGTAGTTTTTAAGTATATATAATTTATATGTATGTTATTAAAGTATATATTGTATGGGCCTACGTAGCCTGATTTAAATAAATAAAAATAAAATACTACTACAAACTTTGCAGTCACTATCGAGTTATTGTCTCCTCGTCGCTGCGTGCGTACGTAACTAAAAGCGGCACTTAGCTCCTGCACTATGATTGTAGTTGTAAATACACTTGCGTCTTTGTTGCGCTCAAATGAACGATAATAACTCGCTCGTATTAACTTGGCTTAAATAATTTTAACAGTCAGATATGCTTTACATAAGTACGTCGCGGAATTGCATTGTTACTCGGTTCCTTGTTCGTTTGGAACTTTGATTGAAAATATAATAACGCTTACTCTAGCGTCTAATACCTACAACACTCGTTCGTCACCACTTTTTTTTACGAAATAAGTCAATTTCTTGCGTTACTTTGTGCATAGAAAGAACGAATATCCAAGTAGAAATGGCTGAACCAAAAAGCAAAATTCGGCATACCAATGCAGTGAATCAAAAATAATAATTTGTTTTATTCTGTAGAACAGATTTATCTTTTGTACCAAAATAATTTTGGCAGGCCAAACAGCGCACAATTCCGAATCGCGCTATCGAAATTGGTCAGACTGGCCGCATACACAAGTTTTCCGTATTCGATTTCCTAATGTGGATTTTTTTCAGTCGCGAACGCACTGGCTTGTACTCGAAACGTTACGAATTCGTACGTGAAGAATTCGTCCCGTTCGGAAAAAAGCGAACGTGTGCGTCAGTTAATGTGTTTTCTACTGATTCCATTCATTCTGATTTTCGAATATGAAAAAGGAATTGGGAAATCGGATACGGAAAATGTGTGTATGCGGCAATCATAAATATGGATTTAAAAGGATCGGTCATTGCAACGTCTGAAATGACAAGCTCGGTCGGAATTTACTTTAGAGGCTCTCACATAAACTCCCATAACGTATATGCCAAAACAACGTTTGCCGGATAAACTGGTATTAAATAAAATGCCAAAGATTAATTTACTTCAATATAATAAATTCCAGTATTCGTTACGGAATATTCATTTTGAATCTGCAGTCGATTACTGCGGACAGTTGCGATCGATGCAGTCGGCCGGATCCCTTTATTGAAACAACTTTTAACTTGTCAAGATATATTCAACAAAAGCTCTGAATTTCAATGATTTTATATATTTTTGCCGCTAAAGTCGCTTCACATGACAAAAAATAGTGTATTTGTCCCTCAGAACACAATTAAAATTATGGTTTTTCTACTTAGAATAGTATCTAGCTTAATGTATATTTTAAATCCATACTAATAATTTAAAACGAAATGGTGGTTACCTCCTTATGCTTGAATCCGTCGCGTTCAACTGGTGAAATGTGTCGTGGAAATAGTACCAGAGCCCTGAAAGGACATCGTATTTATTGCGGAAATATTATGTACGGTTCTCACGATATAAACGAATCACCGCTCTACCTAAGGCACAGAATATATGTTAGTAGTACCAACCTAAGGTAAGCCTCAATTTATAAGTTTCTGCCCGAACGAGCGGGTTCGCGGTTCCTATACCGCTTGATTACAAGCAAATATAATATGTAATGATTTATTTAAATAGCGGCGCGGTCGGGCCATCATTTACGTACAATAGCCGCGTACTGACCAAGCGAGCGGCCTCGCGAGGCAGCCTCGGACATTTACCACAGTACGCATGCCGCGCGAGGCTGTAAGTTTTCTAATCCGAGGCTGCCTGGCGTGGCAAGCCCGAGCCACCGTAAGGCTTAGCCAGCATCGACGCTCAGTTTAACTTGAAACGCACAACTACACGCAACGACTAAGCGAGGCAAAACACTACCGTCTTGAGTGAGCGCGGCAAATGTACCGAGGTGCTTTTGAGCATCGACAAAAACCAACAACGCTCGGCTCGGGCCGCGGCACGCTCGGGCGAGGCAGCGCGTGCGTTGCTTCGGGCGAGGCACGAGGCACCAACCGAGGATTTGCCTCACGAGGCAGCTTCGCGAGACTGCTTCAGTCAGTACGCGGCTAATCACTTATGATCTCGCGTTGTAGCGGCGAAACCACTCGTTCGTGCGGACGCATTTCGAGCCTAAAGGCAACATCCAGTTTATTCATTTATAAACGTGAATTAGTAATCAATTAATAACAAAGTAAAGAGCTGATAATAACCCCAAACCTATTTAAAACCTTTTCGGCCATGGGGTACCATTAACCCCACCTATTAATAGCCAACCCTTTTAACAGTTTTCAACCCTCAAAAACTATAACATACTAATTTGTAAAGTAACGTTTAATCCCATGCGGACATCTAAAGCCGGCCATTCACGTAAACAAAAATACGTGATAAATAGGAAGTAATATTATAATATTATCAATTTATAACCATGTGTTTTAATATAATTATTATTTTTAACCGACTTCAAAAAGATGAGTTTTTTTAACTTGACCGTATCACGTATATATTATGTTTCTTTTTAATTATGTTTATTCGCGGATAACTTCGCTGTTCTGTTTGAAGTCGTTTTTTTAAATTAAAATTATTATTCATCAAGTGATTGACACCAAACTAGAAAATTACTCCCAACACATGTACGTTAAAAGAATACTGCACTTATAAAATACTTATAATTTGACATAATATTGAGTTGTTTGCACTATTAACAGTATTGAAAAATGCATTTTATACTCAAGTAAAGTTATTCTTATAAATACACTTACAAGCCTTTATAAATATTTTTTTTTAACCTTTATTAGAAAACATACTGAAGTAACGTTACTCCGATAGTGAGCTCTTGTTGTAGCCTATAAGATAACAGTTATAATTAGTATCGAAAGTCTTACAACAGCAAGGAAAAAGAGTAATTAGGCTTAACAGTGAGTGTGTACTCTGGTTATCTGTGCTTATAAGGCAAAATGATTTGGCCTTTATAAGTTCCATCAGCTGTTATATAAGTAAGAGCATTATGCGATTATGAGTATTATGGGTTCCGTACTATTATAGAGCAAAACTAGGTAAAAATTGTGTTTTTTTTTGTATCGGAGCCCCCCTTAATTATTTAGTTTATTTTAATTTTATTATTATTTACATAATTATAAACATATTAGTATTTTGTGAATAATAGTATTTTGTGAACATTTTAAGTGCCTTCATGTTGCCATTATTGATATCGAGCAAAAAATAGCAAAAAAAAAAAATCGTTTGGGAGCCCCCTTAAATATTTAATTTATTTTGTTTTTAGTGTTTATTTTTATATCAGCAGCAGCATGAAATTTTCACATATCCTGTATAGATATACACAATCTGTGAAAATTTCAGAAATCTACCTTACTATAGCGGTTTTTGAGGTACATTATGGACACAGACAAACAGACAGACGGACATTAAAAATATGTTCATTAAACATTTGCATGTCGATAAAACGACAAAAATATGTAAGACACTTTTTAACATGTATCATCTTATTGTACTGTAAACCATATTTTTGCAAATAAAGATTATAAATTATGAATTATGACAGACATCGAAGGCTTAGTAATAGGGTCCCGTTTTTACCCTTTGGGTACGGAACTCTAAAAACAATTTTATATTTTCGTTAGTTTTATGATTTGAGTGAAGCAAAACATTGCTTTGATTTTGTATATAAACTATGTCAGATGAAACTTAACCAATATCTGTATTGCAATTTAAATGGCAATGAATATCATATCGCTTTTAATTGTAATTTGAATTACAATACACCCACAGGGGTTGTTTCGTATGTACTGCGGAACCCTAATGAATCGCAACATGGCAGGAAACAGTTTTGTAAGACACTTGATCAGTGCCCTGTTAAAACTACTTTTTCCTAGAACAGTCTTATAACACTCTAAACAATTCTAATAAAAATAAAATGTCTGCTACCGCAATTGATTCTAAATAATTTATTAAATATAATATGTCGAATTGAAGAGGCGCATTAAAAATTTAGGCTATCCTAATATATTTCACATGAAATTCCCGTTCCCCTATAAACAAGTGTCGACAATGAAAAATTATACTACACCAGAAACCAAAAAATTTATTAATTTTAAATACATCTATACTAATATTATCTATACTAATATTATCTATTCTAATATTATAAAGCGTTTGTTAGTTTGTTTGTTTGTTTGAACGCGCTAATCTCAGGAACTACTGGTCCGATTTGAAAAATTCTTTCAGTGTTAAATAGTCTATTTATTGAGGAAGGCTACAGGCTATATTTTATCACGCTAAGACTAATAGTAGCGAAGAAATAGAGAAAATGTGAAAAAAACGGGGGGAAATTATTTGAAAGGGCTTATTTTAACGCGCTAATCTCAAGAACTACTGGTCCAATTTGAAAAATTCTTTCAGTGTTAGATAGCCCATTTATCGAGAAAGGCTATAGGATATATTTTATCACGCTAAGACTAATAGGAGTGAAGAAATAGAAGAAAATGTGAAAAAACGGAGGAAATTATTTGAAAGGGCTAATCTCACGAACTACTAGAGCAATTTTTCTGTTATTTGGGTCATATAAGAAGTACGTACCACGTGAAGGATCATAAGCTATTTTTTGTAGACTGATTTGTCTGTGAAATATCTAATTTACGCGGGCAAAGCTGCGCGGAACGTCTAGTATGTCATATTATCTTCAAAATGTATTTAATTCAGAAATACTTTGTAACACAATCTCATTCCACTTGACAAGTGCGAGTTTTGTAAAACACTTGTTTGTGTTTTATAAGCCTATTACAAGTGAAAATCGGATTCACCAAGTATTCAATTAGCATGCTATAAGAGCAAATAGTCTAATAAAGTGGGCCCTTTTGCGGTCTTGGAAATAGGAAATAGTGTATTATAAGTGTAAGAAATTAATGGTCTTGAGATAATTTTAAGAGTACTTTTGCTAGTTGGGCAAACAAAAAAATTGTTGGGACTGGGTGCATTTTTACATTACGAATAATAGGCTATCCATAAGTTGACCGAAATTTTTTGTTTCCAAAATCTATTAACAAAGTTACTTGACAGTCTCGTTGTTATAACAAACGATGTATGTTAAATCATTTAAAACTAATAGAAGCATAGTATAATTTTATTAGTTTCATAGTGTAACAAACTTTAAATATTGCATTACAATTTTATTCGCAGATTTGATTAAGAGCGGCGATTTAATTCCCGATACAGCTAACGGTATTGGGCGGGCAACGAGCAGGTTTCGCCAAATCGAATCCGATCCATCTTAATATTTGCTCAAAGGAAATTTATCTTTTTCAGCGAGAATTTATGTAGATATTACGTGGGAATATTAATAGTTTTGTAGGGATTCAAATCGATAATTAAATTGAAATTGAACAGGACTATCGTTAAGCATAAATATAATATTATCTAATATATAAAATGCTCGTCACACAGTGTTTGTGCGTGAACTCCTCCAAAACGGCTCAACCGATTTTAATGAAATTTTGTATGTTCGTTAGGCCTGAGAATAGGTTTTTATCTACTTTTTATATTGATTCTAGAAATAATTTATATGGCAAAACAACGTTTGCCGGGTCAGCTAGTAGCAATATTATGTAACTCTTAATGTGACGTAATGACATTAAGGCCCCCATACACGTGTAGGCCGATCGATTGAACTGGCTGGACTTGTTTTGTGCATTCCTGTGTATGTGTAGTGTGTACGAATCCGGTCAGGCATGCGATTCAGTCAAGCTAAGCACTATGTGCCCTGATAATGACATATCAGTAATAACAGCTAAAACACTCCCAATCATGACGAATTTCTAACAAGAAAATTATCAAAATCGGCCCATCACTTTGTCCGCGGACACACCAACGTGCCAAACCAGACTGATTACTAAATAGTTACCGTAAGCCAAACTTACAAAACTACTTTCGACGACCTCTGTGGCTTAGTTGGTGCGCTGTTGTAGCTCAAGCCGGGGGTCGCGGGTTCGAAACCCGCCGACGGAACAAAAAGTTTTCAAAGTTCCTGGGTCATGGATGTGTATTAAATATGTGTATCATATAATAAAAATCTTAAATATATGTATAGTATAAAAGTATTAAATATATTTCCGTTTTCTGGTACCCGTAACACAAGTCCTTCAGGTACTTAGCACGGGGCCAGACTGACGTGGTGTGAAGCGTCCATAGATATTAGATATTACTGTTTTTATTTTATGGGTTTTTTACTTCGATTGATTGCAACAGTTTCTTATAATATTTACTTTTTAATTAAGTAAATATTATATACACATTATACAGTGTATTAGTTCCCATTCCGTAGTCCAATCATAGCAATATTATCTACGTTATATTTATCAGGAGCAAACAAACTTGCGATATTTGTCAACAGTTGACACACATCCTCTAACTTAAAAGTGAGGAGCTGGCGAACAGAACCGGATTAGTCCGCGAGAAAAAAAATTACACAGTGACTAAAAAACTATTACTACTGAACTAATCCGGTTTTGTTTGAAAATGGACTTTTTTTAGCCTTTTTAACCAGTTTTGATTGAAAATATTAACAGGGATTGACGAGATGGGTCAAGAGAAGACGATTAAAAAAAATATATACTTTCGCACTCTGGTGGACTTGTCCGGTTTTGTTCGCCAGCTCCTCAAGTAATGTTTAAACTGTCGTAAGCCTTATTTACAAGGTCCTTGTTGTCCAGTTACTGGGACGAAACATATTGCAACGTGAAGCGTCGATGCGATGAGATACATTTTTTAAATAAGCTGTCCTACACTGAACTTAAATTACTACATAAAAACATTAAATTGACAGATACTCGCTGTATCGTGCTGCCTGTTCCGAATGGCTCATGCAACGCCTCGCGACGTTGCAATGTGGACTGACCCTATGTAAGGGCAGTCGAGTCGTTCAACAGAACGGCCATTTTTATCACAGCCGGTCGGCAATTCGTCGCTCGCTCCATTTTCCCCGAAACCGACGCGGCTATTTTGAATATCCTTTCTCTAGGAAATTAAATAAAACCAGCTCTCCGAGGAAGTATAAACGTGTATTGCGCTGCCTTGTTTCATGTCATTAGTTTTAATTGGACGCTATTAGCTGTTGATAGAATATTCAATTTTTTTAGTGATAAAATCTTTTGTTTAATATGAAGCTTGTAACGATTAGTATTGATGAATTTAATTTAAAATCGTTAATATTAAATAGCGCTTGAAGACATATATTTTTATTTTATTACCGACTTCCGAAAAGCGAGGAGGTTTGGTTGTAAATATTTTTATATATTATATCAAAACAGACTGCAGTTATAAAATCATCAATTACTTAATAAAATAGTTATGAGGTTTGTACGCGTAGAATTCATAATTCATTGTTTGAGAATCGAAAATATAGTCTTAAATTGAATATTGAAGTGAACATAACAATAAAATCCTATCTTAAATCTCAGGATGATCTTACGATAACTTAAGATCGCAAGTTGGCCGAGTTTCAAAATAGAGTTGGCGAGTAGATTAGAAGTTCGCCGGCGGAATTTTGTGCGAATTTTACAAAGTTACAGATAATAAAACCTTAGCGGGTTTTTACTGGCGGCATATAACTTTGATGACACGCTAAAGAGCTTTACGAATCCCGGGCCCCACTATACCCACAAATATAGTCTACTGTCAGAAATAGATAAAAATGTTTTACTACTTCATCGCTCGTTTCCTTTCTCAAAAAATTACATTAAATAAAGTTCGACAACGCTTTTGATGGTCGATCCGATATTGCATTCACGACGACTCTTACAAAATGAAAAGACCTATTGAATATTTTTAAGTTATTAGATGTGGCACTATCAGATTCCTCCCCCATGAAATGTTCTCTACTCTATTTAACTACTTTCTATAATAACAATATCATTATAGAATGTAGTTAAATAGATTCATAGGCGCCGGCAGAAATAATTTCCAAGGGGTGCAGATTTTAGTTTTCTTTCTTTTCTTTGTGCAAGTGCACCAGCTGGCATTCCCCCCCCCCCCCCCCTGCCGGCGCCCATGACTAGAGTAAAGAAACACTGATAATTCTAGTATCAGCATTGCACCCGTATGAAGCCGAGCCGATAGCTAGTTAGCTCCATGATAATAATCAATATCCATACTCATTTTATAAATATGCGAAAGTGTGTCTGTCTGTCTGTCTGTTGCCTCTTCACGCCCAAACCACAGAACCAATTTTGAACTAAAATAAAACTTGGTATGGAGATACTTTGTGTCCCGGGAAAGGACTTTTTTTCCGGGAAAATGTATGTAAATGTACGGGTAAAAGAAAATGTGCGTGCCGCTATTACTCAGGAATAAGTCCTGATATGATCAAGGCGTTATAATTATAGCGTGATAGCTCTCTATCTCTCGTTTATGAAAAAGGTTTGTTTTTACCTGAAGGACGTGCTTTTGAAGATATTCAATACCAACTACTTGAGCGAAGCCGGGTGCCTTAGCTCGTTAATTTTATATCAAAACATAAAAGGCTTTAAGTTCCTGTTATGTAATTAGTTGGTACTTTGCAAGAAACAATTTGCGTTTCCCGTTAAGTTAGTTTGTTTAGTGTTATAGAAAACTAGAGTAAAGTTAGTTAGCGCAGTTACAAATAACTGTATTAAAACTTAAACTTTAGCAAAGTCTTAGCTTCTTACCTTACACTCTGCTGTTGATATTTAAATCAGACAATAAACTTTAATAAAATTCAAGTACACTTAATACTTATATTTTAAGTATATCGACTTTTTTCTTCTGTGTGTCTGTCTATATTTGATAGAGAACTAAATTGTACAAAATCTGGAGGACTTGTTGTTATTGTATTATTGTGAAAACTTTGAATATTTCAAACTTCATTTGGATATTTATAGAACTGTTCACAGTAAAGATTTTAATCTACGATTAATTTCCTTCAAATATTTGATGGGAGAATAAAAAAAGTAATAAATTACAACAAAGGAGAGCATGAAAGCACATAAAAGCGATGTTTATAAAAAATATTGTCTCAAAATATTGAAACAGTATCGCGATGTCGGCACGAACACAATAATTACTTGTGATTCTCATTTCAGATAAAAATAAACTCCAGAATGAAATGTCTTTGCGCTTGTCTTACTCGATTATAAAAAAGGCAGACTTTCATATCTTATGTTTTTAAGGTAAAACTTACTTAGCGGCGTTGTGCAATTTTTGGGATGACTTAAACTTGCGTCAGGTGATCTGATCGAAAATTCGTAAGATGAAGGGATGGAAGCACTGGCGTGTAGGAGAGGAAATAATATTGGACTCTTTTATTGCCGCGCAGCAGAAAACATGTATGCCTGTTCGGCACTCCCGTTGTTTTTTATTCAGTTAAAACATTTTCTATTAACTCTATAGTCAATACAAATGCCAATAAACTAGAAATTCCACAAGTAAAACCACAGAGTGTTTTTATTTTCATTGTAAAATGTTTAAAGACTCTACGAACGATATGTGCATTGTGCACACGTCTAAAAGTTAATTTATTTTTAACTTCCTAGCGAGTTGGGTCAAGTACTTTTTATTTGCGGAAGTAGAATATTCAAAAATCTAAGTCCCAAGATCTGGCGGGTTGCCAGCGCAATCGCTGAACCGTTGTATTGCCAGCTGTAGATAATATTTACCCGAAATGTTCGTTCTAATGAGTTTGGATATCAAAAATAAATACAATTTCGACGTATTTGGTTTTAATTTTGCATATTGTGCAGTATTTGTTATGGTCATGTTTGCCTGTTATTGCGGTAATCTAATGGCCAGATAGGGGACGCCAATCGAATTTGTTCGGACTGACCGCAGGCCGATCTGTCCGGACTGGTTTTGTGCAATTACCATGTCTGTGCATGAGTTCGGTCAGGTCCTGTGTTCAGTCTCATTCAATTTGATTGACCCCCTTGTATATTGAAGCATTTATATTCTGACAAAATGGATTGTAATTTAAATGTCCGGCTAAAACTCAAGAGCTTCTAGACCGATTCGGTCGAGCAAAATCTATCAGCATTTAATGAAGGGTTTTGTCAACAGTTTCTGTTTATCTGTTTGCAATATCTTAACATTGTTCTAAATGGTGAAAAATTCAACATAAATTAAATAACAGTATAGCAGTAATTACAGTCAATAAGTAATTATTATAGCAGCTAGTTTAGCATACGCCGATGTTATCTCGCTATCTGTAATAAAAATCGGGCATAAAAAATATCTAAAATGTAAGCAGAATCGAATGTACGGCGCGGATAAATTGTCCTCGATCGAGTCGGACGATAGCGGCTTATGATGTATTGTCGATAGATATTGCAGTTTGTTGCGGGCGTTATTATCCGCTTGATTATGTGCACGGCTTTTTGTAAAACAACTTGCGGGCCCTTCGGACGTCGTTCAGTCATATCTATGAAATTTTAATTGTCAATGTTCTTATTTTTTTTAATTTTCCAGGTAATTTTTTAAAAACCTTCTGTTCCTTTTTTTTATGAAATAAAGGGGGCAAACGAGCAAACGGGTCACCTGATAGAAAGCAACTTCCGTCGCCCATGGACACTCGCAGCATCAGAAGAGCTGCAAGTGCGTTGCCGGCCTTTTTAAGAGGGAATAGGGTAATAGGGGAGGGTTGGGATGGGAAGAGAAGGGAATAGGGGAGGGTAAGTAAGGGAATAGGGTAGGGGATAGGGCCTTCTGTTTAACAGTACCTAAAAAGAGTATTAGTGAAAGCGATTCAGCCGCTCTCTAGATTAGCGCTCACATACACATTTAGCTATTATTTTTATATATAAGAAGATTAGCTCATCCGGCTGGACGTGTTTTGTGATATAATTATATTGGGTATGAAAAATAGTACTGATCGATTCCAAGAATTAGTGCCTGTTTCACAACTTCCTGATAAAGTGCCGGATAGGCTATACACAACTTTTTTGACATATTCTCCATACTCTATCTGTCAAGTTAAGTGGTAGATAGCCTATCCGGCACTTATCAGGAAGTGGTGAAACAGGCCCTTACACAATAAACATACAAAAATTTAATGCATTTGGTCCAGCCCTTTCGAAGGAGTTTAGAAACGGACACAGCGACACAAAAATCGCTTGTTTGCGACAACGTAGTCATAACTCAAAAAACCGAAATTTTTAATTAATAATACAGATAAAATCTGTGAAAAGAGTAGAATTTGCTTCAAAAACGACATTTCTCGCGAACGTTCATGGAAGAGCGAGACATAAGTTGTGACGATATATCGCTATCTCGCTCGTTTTGGTCCTTTGCTACGACATCGTCACTACTCAGTTGCGCCGCGGCAGTGTCAGTGGGTGGTTGTGCGTGTTTTCGTCAAGACCGAAATATTTCGAATTGAAACGTTGTTGATGATAAAGGTAAGTTGAATTTTCATTCTTACTTTTTTCTTGTAATGTCTTATTGCAAAATGTGACGATGTTGCTTAAAAAATGTCGAAGTTAAGCTATGTAAATATTTCGAGTTATTACTATATCGTAGAAAAAAGCTGATCTTATTGAAGTCAAACTTTGAATAAAGACGATATTGATGTTAAGCTAAGTGTCAAACTTTGATTGCCAAAAATTTTATTTTTGCTTATGCCATTTTAAAAGTAAACAGTGACAATAATTATTTACTTTATTTTCCAACAAGTTGTTTTAGAACGTTATGTATGATAAAAATCAACTAACTAATTTGTTATATTTTCAGGTCATGTAATGATGGAGTCCAGGGGTAGGAAGATGCTAGCCTTATTAGAACGGAATAAAAATGATACTGTGGGCACCAGCGAGGAACAATGTACTTCGGCTGATAGCAGTACGTATTAGTAGTACTGACCTACCTACCTCTTGTGTAAGATGCTTAATATTGTTGTTTTAATTTTATGTCTTATCTTTCAGGTTCGAAAGGAGTTACCCAGACACCCAAAGAAAACAGCGAAGAAACAGATGTAACAAGACCTTCATTGAATGAAACCGATATAATATTATCAGTGCCATTATTGTTGTTTTGCTAACCTTGTTTGCTGATTTAACTTAATTTATAATTTTATTATTGCAGGCTATGGTAATTCTACTCAAACTCATGTCAGTAGCAGTTCTAGCAACTCATCAACTGATGCTTCAGACTCATCATCATCAGCTGATTCGGAATCCTTTTGTGAAGGTAAGCTTTATTTACCTATTACCTACCTGTTGAATAATTAAATGTAATGTAACTTAGGTAAATGCCAATTTTTTTTTTTCAGATAGCGACGACTCTGTTAAGGATCCAATGTATATACCGCCCGAAAACCCAAGTCAAAACAACCACGATGCCGACGAAGAAAACGAAATGTTGTCTGTCTTTGATAGCTCTATACAAAATTTGCCCTCGACCTCGGCTCCAAATACGACTAATACTTCTGCAAGGCCGTCTACTTCCAGAGAAGGGAGAATCCCAACGAGCCCTGCTGTGAGTCCTGAAAAAAAGAGAGGAAGAAAACGCAAGCGTGATGAAGCACAATGGAAGAAAAATATTGCCAAAAGATTACGAAACACAGGAAAAGCTTATCAGACTACAAAAAAGAAGATCAGAGAGGAGAGAAAAATTAAAGAACCTTGTGGAGAAAAATGTAGACTGAAATGTGAGTCTAAATTCACGGAAGAAGAAAGAAAAACATTGTTTAAAAACTTTTGGGCATTGGGTGACAATAAAAAACAATGGGAATATATTTCAAGGAGCATGACTGTTATTACTCCAAAATACCGATACGTCCGTGAAGGTGGAACGAGAAAACCTCGACAAAAAAAATAGTGCATTCCATCTGAAATTACCCAACAAAACAATAAGGGTGTGCAAAATGTTTTTCAAAAACACCCTATGCATCAATGACCGTCCAATTCGAACTGTTTTGGAGAAACAAGATAAAGTTGCCAATTGTTTGTTAGCTGAGGATGAGCGCGGCAAACATGACAACCACGCACACGTCGATGAAGCCATAAAAAAAGGAATAAGGGAGCACATAGAATCTATTCCCAAGATAGAATCCCATTACACTCGTGCTAATACTAGCAAAGTTTATATAGATGGCAGCAAAAGCATCGCAGACATACACAAAGATTATGTTGAAAGCAAACAAAAGCAAAATCTTCCTTTTGGCAATTATATTCTGTTTTACAGAATATTTACACAGGAATATAATATCTCTTTTTTCACGCCGAAAAAAGATTTGTGTGATGTCTGTACCGCGTTTGAAAACTCGGACGATAAAGAAAATAAAAAAGAAGAACATGACAAACACTTGAAAGTAAAACAACTATGCCGATTAGAAAAAGCCAGAGATAAAGAAGATAGTGATGCTGTAGTGGCTGTATACGACCTCCAAGCCGTGTTTTAATGTCCAAAAGGAGATATTTCAGTCTTCTACTATAAGTGCAAGTTAAATGTGCTGAATTTCACAATCAATGACCTAAAAAATAACGCCGTAGAGTGCTACGTGTGGGACGAGTCGTTTCTAGAAAGTTTATAAAGATATGATATTAAACAAAAGGCTGTGTTTCTAAAGTTGATCTCGTTTCTAGTTCCTAAACTAAAATTAAGACTATGTGCCTTAACAATACTGACTGTAGATTAAGTTGTTGATTGGTTTTAATTTAGATTGTTTTTGTGATGAGAGTAAGTATTGAATAATGACTGTAGTAGTTTTATGTTTTATTGTTGTTCAAGTTTTGTTTCAGTAACAAGAAACAAGATCAACTTGCTTATTTAGGTACAGGACCTAAGTAAGCAAGTTTATTTCGTTTCTAGTTAACTAAGTAAATAAGTTGATCTCATTTCTAGTTCCTAAATTAAACTTAAGACTATGTTCCATATCAATAATAACTGTGTACTAAGATTGTGCATCACATAAGTTTTGCGTTTTTTGATTTCTTTTATTTTAGAATTTTTTTTTTCTAATGAGAAAAAGCAGTTGTCTATTTTGGTTTCCATATTTTATTTAATAAAAGTTTTGTTTCAGTAATGATTTTTCTTGTTTTATTTATTCAAACTATGAAAAAAATTGCTCATACAACGACATTAGTCAGAATAGTACCAAAATATATTAAATTCTAACAGCAACAACGTCATAAGTGATTCCTCGTCACATTTACTTGTCAATAAGTTATTATAGGTATATAGTAGCTAAAAAAACTTAGATAATAACATTTATTTACGAATCAGGCAACATTTCTTGCAAACTAATGTTCTTCAATAGCTGATAGTTACCAAGTTACGTACATCTGAAACTTTTAAATGGATTTTCTGCAAATTCGTCTTTTTTTAGTAATGACTACCTTGTCGCAAACAAGCGAAATGTGATATATTAGGGTTTTCAAAGATTATTTTGTGTGGATACATTTAGTGATGATTATTCCTTTTAATACGTAGATTCTGTACATGCAACGTATGTAACGTTCTTTAGTTAACCCTCCTCCTCCCCCGTTAAAATGGCCGTAGGTACGTCGCCCTGAAGCGTTCTAATTAGGATGTCTTGTTCTCCGGCGGCGATGAGTAACATCAACGTTGTAAAGACCGTAAACGTGACTTACCCTACACACGTAACGATGTAACTGTACAGTTCGGCACACCAAGGTTTGGCCCTTTGGTTACTGCCTAACTTTCATGCACACGTTATGACGTTTTAATCTTTTAAATGTTCTAAAAATCTCAAACGTCAAATTACTACCATGAATTTCATGGTCATGAAAGAAGGTTAAACTACATGTAAAATTTAAAAAATATGAACGTATATAGATTTGGTCTCATATGAAATCTATACTAATATTATAAAGCGGAAGAGTTTGTTTGTTTGTTCGAACGCGCTAATCTCAGGAACTACTGGTCCGATTTGAAAATTTTTTTCAGTATTAGATAGCCCATTCATCGAGAAAGGCTATAGGCTATATTTTATTACGCTAAGACTAATAGGAGCGAAGAAATAGAGGAAAATGTGGAAAAAACGGGGAGAAATTATTTGAAATGGCTTAATTTGATCGCGCTAATCTCAGGAACTACTGGTCCGATTTGAAAAAATCTTTCAGTGTTAGATAGTCCATTTATCGAAAAAGGCTATGGGCTATATTTTATTACGCTAAGACTAACAGGAGCGAAGAAATAGAGGAAAATGTAGAAAAACGGGGGGAAAATATTTGAAAGGGCTCTCACGAACTACTGGAGTAATTTTTCTGTTATTTGGCACATATAAGAAGTAGACCACGTGGTCCTTCACCATAGGCTATTTTTTGTGGACTAATTTATCTGTGAAATATCTAATTTACGCGGGCGAAGCCGCGCGGAACGTCTAGTGTATTGATAAAGATGATTGATCAAGGAGTTGTGTTCTTGTTAAGAATCACCAAAGTAGCCCCAAAAGAGGTTCTTCCACCCAAGAAACCCTTTCCGCCTGCTTGTCGGCTCTCAGCTGTCCTATGTTTATCACAATACTTAAAAACTTCGATAGCGCGATTCTGGATTACGGCGCTAGTTGGTATGTAGTTAACCTCACCAGACCGCACAAACCAGATCTCAATTGCATTCATCAACGAGTCTGCAGGAATCTGAGATGTAACCTACCCTGATTCAGTCACTGTACAACGTACATCGGACGCTGCGCTCCGTATTAATTATAATATTCGCAGAACATGATATTATCTAAGTCATCATTAGGAGATTTAGCTGTTACCATGTTCAAATTGAAGCTTAATTTTGAACATATTGAAATGGTTACATTAAGTAATTGCTATATTGTTTGACTCTTACAGCAATTCAGTGTCTACAAAATATATCACCAAATAAATTAGATAAAGTATTTATTGTAGACCAACAGTAATATTATAAACGAACTAGGTATATGCTTACATCATCTGTCCTTGCTGCTACTATGTACTATTGTTAAAAATGCGGAAGAGTGTCTGTGTGTTACCTTTATGCGAGGCTATTTAGGTAGTAACTTGAGTAAAGGGAAAATTTAATGTGAACGTATTAATTAAAAAAGCGCTATTAATTTTGTGGGAAATGAAATTTGCGATCAACATCTGATGATATAATAAAAATGATTAACAACAGTATTAATATTACCCTACTGCGCCACTCAACGTCGTTGACGTATCTTGGCTCAATAATATACAAATCGGTATTTTGCAACAGCCACTCCGTCTCGGCACACTCGACCCAGATTGTCGGCACAAAATATTTAGTTCTTTAAAAAAATATTAATTTAGCAATTCCGAATCTTTGAGCGCTCCCGGACTATAAGTGTTGCCCTACTTCGATATACACGTGTTTGTGCTTCAAAACTGCAAGATTCGAAACCGCTAGTCACTAATCACCGATGACCTCTGTGGCTCAGTTGGTGAGCGAGTTGGTAAAAAAATCTATGAAGAGCTGCTTCCTCTCTCAGGGCTTGTAATAACAACTCAATCTTTAAAAATCAAACAATTTTTCTATTCCCAAAATATAAGGTCACCGGGTCAGCTGTAAACAAGCATTCGAATCGCGGATTTATTGAAAAATTTAACTGTTGACAGAATCCAAATTTGCGAAGTTGGAAGCTGAAGTTGGGCGTGGGCGGCTGAGCGGGTAGGCCGGCAACTTCCGCGGGAATATCGGCCGATTGTAACTAGCGTAACTCCAATTCAGTGTAATTTGGAACTCGATTGCGAACATCAATATCAGAGCTCAGCTATTTGCGAATAGCAAATTACTTATCTGGCGCTTCTGATTGATCTATGTCCTGGGAAAATCACTCGTGCTGATTAGCTTGAAGTACGTAGATCTCATGTAGAAAGTGAAATCTATGGGGAAATACTTGCCATAATATGATAGTCTAGATGCTAATATACAGTGAGATCCCAGTCTCTAGTCCAGGGGTCACCAATTAGTTTCGCTCGGGGTCCGTTTTAAGACATGAAATGACCTTCGCGGTCCACACATTTTATAAAAAATAATAATTAAATAAAGGTAATTACGGAAATTACAAAGGTATTTATTTAGATAACAATGAGAAAAGTAACCATTTTTGTAGCTAATTATCTCTGTGAAGTTTGGAGTGAAATATTGGTGCAAGCTATAGATATTGACATTAAATCCTGGAGATGTTGAAGTCCTAAGATGAACGAAGATCATCTTCGAACATGCTTGGACATTGGGTCGGCGGTCCGGATTCGGACCGCGGTCCGCCATTTGGTGATCTCTGCTCTAGTCCTACTTACGTGAAAATCGCGTTTAACAGTTTTAACATTTAAAGTTTGGTAGTAGGTATATTATATTATTGTAAAGTTTGAAAGTAATAGATACGCGCTATAACAGGTAGCAGTTGTAAAACCCTTTACAGTTACAATATATTTTAAGTAAAAATTTATTTTAAAAGCTCACTAAAACTCGAGAACAGCTCAACCGATTTGGATAATTTTAGTCTTGAAATATTCGAGGAAGTCCATGGAAGGTTTATATTAGGAGGGAACTAATACGAAGTTTACCGGGTCATGTAGTCATACATATTTGTCTAGATTCAAGAAAGTAACCAAACTTATAAGTGACTTCTAATGAAGAGGTATAAAAGTGGTGATTGGTGGTGTTTAGTGCGTCGTGTCGGAGATAGCGGCCATCGGCAGTGAACATAATAGGCATGACGAAACAATTTTTTTTCTTGTTGGTAAGTGAAGGACCATTCAAAAATAGAAATATCAGTGAAAAAATAACTCTGATAGCATAAAAACTCCCCAAGATATCATAATTCAAAACTCACATAAAACAGACCTTCCCAAAACGCTCCATACAAAATGTCAGCTAACTGTGACGTCACGCCTAGTTAGTTTGTTCGATAGCTATGTTAAATATTGAGTTTATGAAAGTGGTTTCGTAAGAAAAAATTTTAAAAATTGCATAGCTTATCGAATGGTACACAAAAATTAAGGAATTTTATAAAAAAATATTCGACTTGACTTAACTTGACGAAAAAACTTTGAAGGCTCAAAACAAAAAAATATAATAAGCTATGAAGCTGAAATTTTGGTGATACCTATTTTTCATCGCTATGTCTTTATTTTATTTAAAAAATCAGCTAATCTTTGACCTTGTCGTCATCCCTATTGGAGGGACGCTGTGATTACACACCATTCGGGTCTATATTACCTCTCAATGCCCATGTGTGCACCTTAACTCGACGGCGTAGAGGTGATGTTTTCAGTAACAGATATCTGGACGATCATTTTTTTTTTTTTTTTTTTTATGAAATAAAAAAAAGCAAACGAGCAAACGGGTCACCTGATGGAAAGCAACTTCCGTCGCCCATGGACACTCGCAGCATCAGAAGAGCTGCATGTGCGTTGCCGGCCTTTTAAGAGGGAATAGGATAATAGGGGAGGGTAGGAATGGGAAGGGAAGGGGATAGGGGAGGGTAGGGAAGGGAATAGGGGAGGGTAGGGAAGGGAATAGGGTAGGGGATTGGGCCTCCGGTAAACTCACTCACTCGGCGAAACACAGCGCAAGCGCTGTTTCACGCTGGTTTTCTGTGAGAACGTGGTATTTCTCCGGTCGAGCCGGCCCATTCGTGCCGAAGCATGGCTCTCCCACGTATAAAGCTTTTTGGCTTGCGAGGGAAGAGCTATGAGCGACACTCGATAGAATCAATAAAATATGTGTCTTTATTGAGATTTTATCTTGAAAATTGTGAAAATAATAAATAAAAGTTAACAATAAGTTATAATAAGGTATATCAAAATCATCTATGTCACATCCATACTAATATTATAAATGTGAAAGTGTGTCTCTCTGTCTGTCTGTCTATACTCTGTTACCTCTTCACGCCCAAACCGCTGAACCGATTTTACTGAAATTTTGTATGGAGATACTTTGAGTCCCGGAAAGGACATAGCTGGATACTTTTTATCCCGAAAAAATGTACGGTTCCCGCGCGATAAACGAATTTTGGCGCTATGGAGTTGTGGGCGTTATCAAGTAATATTATATTTTTTGTATAAAATAACCCACTGTTACTTTTAAAATACGTTTAGGCAGAAAAATAATTGTCATACATTGAAAACTTGATCCATTGGCAGATTGCGAAACAACGTTATTTAGTGTTGTATTTAGTTAGGTTAAATCAAGTCAATTTTAGTTATCTTTCGGCTACGCTTGACATAATCCGACTAAATTACGAAGGTCTGACCATGTATCAATTTACGTGTGGTTATCTCAGGATTAATGAATGAACGCCCGAACTCGCTGATATTTTAACGAGAAAAACCTTACATAGTAACGTAAATTGATAAATTATTAATGTACATCAATACTTTTAGGCGATATTTTAAATTAATTTGCTATCAATCTGTTTTCAGACCGTGTTTCAAAACACTCATGAAACATAATAAATATAGTTTTAAAATAAACGTAGAGCTTGAAATATCAGACGGAATCGGACGATCTAACCCGTGGTTATAAATCCACAGCAGACGAATATAAATCTAGTTAAAAATCTTATTCTGCTCTAACTTATAAGCAAAATACATATTATCATATATGTATTTTGCTCGCAAGTTTTCGGAAGAAATGCCATTGATTATAATTATAATAATACATATATAAATAACAGTTAATGTAGTTATTGAACATTACATTATTAACTTATGTAGTCATAGCATTGTCATATCGAAATATTATAGTGTTAGTGTGTAGTATAAAATAAAGATTTTTGATTTTTTTTTGAAACCCATCCGACCGATCACAGCTAACATTGAATTGAGATAAGCCGACCAAATGACGTAGGTCCGTCAACTGCCTAGGAAACAATTTCTTCGATGGTGCGGTAGTACAAACCGGTAGGTTTGTGTGTGATTTACTACGGAATAATAAAAAGCGTTATTAAAGAGTACCTACATATACAGTGAGCCATGGGAATGTCACAACCATTACAATTTTCTTTTTGGGTAGATACGACATCTACGTGTAGTATACAAATGCACACATAAATTTTGGGTTTATTCACACTCTGGCGACCAGCGTTATTAAACAATTGAGCGCGACTGTACAGTTTGTGAGACGTTAGTAAGAAAGTGGAAGAATGAGAGGCTTCCGGGGACTCAATTGTGGCGGGCCCGGGTTTTACGGCCGATATTATTGGCCCATAAACCATAAAGGCCGGCCGCTTTATAAGCGCTGAAACAAAACACAAGCGCCGCATATTCCTTTACGGTAAAGGTTGGGTCACACCGCGACGAGATGCGATACGCAATTTTTGAGACTAAATTGGAAATGTGTGCGGCATTTCGATGTAAAAAAACCATTCTACAAAATGTAACGCACATATTGCTCAATCAGTGTTATGACAATCTGAGATTGTAATGATTGTAATCTGATCAAAAATATTTAAATTATCTTAATTGTTATTGTTAAGTGAAAAACTCTTTAAATAATAAAAGTCCTGGCGGCCGGCGCACAGCGTTGGGAATGGAGGTGACAGAGTTACTATCTCTCAGACTTTCACCTCCATTCTCGATGCCGGCGCCTGTTGGTTGGTTGGTGCATATTGTTGATCGATAGAGGACTAAAACTCAAAATAAATTCTTTCGAGATGTTGTTATTTTAGGCCTGGCAGATTTTTTATTGGTCCAAATGTGTGTAAATGGTTGATCAATTAATAGAGATGCTATCATCTCTATTAATTGGTACTATTAATTAATTGGCTTTTAAGGCTCTATGCACATTGTGCGCTACGTACGTAGCGCGTCGCGTGCTTTGCAGTAGAGCCGTAACCTTACACACTCCAGCGTTCTCCGCGCAATCAAATGTAGAGATTTTTACCTAAGCCTTATAATCTTCGTTCTCGGTAGCGCTGTGCTGGGGGAGCGAAACGACGAATTAATCAATTCTTAATTGTGCTACAGTTACTGTGAACTATTTCACGTTCCACGAAGTTTATTGAAATCTCCCAAAATAAACTCCTTAGATTCTCCTCCTTCCTAAAACAAAATGATCGCGTAATTAGAGCCTATGCCTTATATTTAATTATTAAGAGGAGAGGAGGAGAGCTTCTTGTTTCATCGATTAATAGCAATTATTATTAATTAGTAATTATTATTTATTAATTATTATTAGTAATTAATATAAATTATTAATAATTAGTAATAAGTAGTATTCACGATAAATAATGTGCGGAAATTTCATAAAACTTGTTTCAAGAAATACGTGTTTATTAGTAGGCCTTACAAGTTTGTAAAAAAAATGTTTGACATTTAGAATCTCTATTACATTTGCAAGGTTTATAAAAAAATATTTCCTTTACTGGTACAATTAGTAAGTACATTATAAAGGTCCAAATTTCAGATAAAATTTGTGCAAAAAAGCAGTTTTTGGAGGCTTATACTGAATTTGTTTCTCCAAATTTTGAGTTCGCGTTATTTTATAAACCTAGATATAGTGCAGAAGATACCTATTAGTTCACAAGTTTCAAAGAAAGATCCTTTACAACGCCATAATCACGTACGAGCGTTTGTATGGAAAGATGGTCGGGTTGGCCGCTCTTAAGTTTTTAAAATAGACATACTGCAGCTATTCACATTTTTTTATGAAATAAGGGGGCAAACGAGCAAACGGGTCACCTGATGGAAAGCAACTTCCGTCGCCCATGGACACTCGCAGCATCAGAAGAGCTGCAAGTGCGTTGCCGGCCTTTTAAGAGGGAATAGGGTAATAGGGGAGGGTAAGGATGGGAAGGGAAGGGAATAGGGGAGGGTAGGGAAGGGAATAGGGTAGGGGATTGGGCCTCCGGTAAACTTACTCACTCGGCGAAATACAGCGCAAGCGCTGTTTCACGCCGGTTTTCTGTGAGAACGTGGTATTTCTCCGGTCGAGCCGGCCCATTCGTGCCGAAGCATGGCTCTCCCACGTATATTTTCTTATTTAGCATGACGTATCCACGCAAATATTGTATAGCTTGAAATTATTAATTTAAAACTATATTAAGTGTTACAATGCATTAAGTTTTTATTACTTTTTCTAAATAATTACAGTACAGGTTCCCTAGAACATTTTTTTGACTTCATTACTATCAAACTAATTTTTTGTGAGTAATCCATACTCTCATACTAATATTATAAATGTGAAAGTGTGTCTGTCTGTCCATCTGTTTGTCTATCTGTCTGTTACCTCTTCACGCCCAAACCGCTGAACCGATTTTGCTGAAATTTGGCATGGAGATACTTTGAGTCCCGGGAAATGACATAGGATTTTTTATCCCGGAAAATTTTACGGTTCCCGCGCGATAAACAATTTTTGGCGCAACGGAGTTGCAGGCGTCATGTATATTGATAGGTTAATAGTTATATAATTTAACAGTAACATTGTCCTACAAATAGAACAATCCATATTTTTGGACCATCAAATCGAAATATTTAATCCTTTTTATCTCTGTTGGCTACCACTTTCGAGAATTTTCGCAAAGGAAATTGTTGTTCATCTTATCAAAATGAAACTACTCACGAAAAATTAGCTTGATAGTAGTCAAGTCAAAAAAATGTTCTAGGTTCGAACCTGTACTATACCACAATATTGATGTCGAAACGAATGAACGGACATACAAACATAAAGCTAGGGAAATTATTGTACCAACTTTGACAAGTTAATGAAAATTGTGAAGCTGCTCTTGACAATATTACCAGCTGAACCTCATCAAAATTAGCCGTGAGGCGCTGGCCTGGGGCTGGTAAATCCTATTAGAATATCATGTTTCTTAGTTATTGGAAATTTGATAGAACGAACAAAATCAATTATGCGGCTACGATTCGCGGTCACGGAACTTCTTTAACGTTCTTCACTTTTTTGAGGTGGGTAAAATGTGTTATGCTTGTCACACGTATAACATGTGACCTGATCGAAGATTCGTAAGACGGACGTAGTAGTAGAAGAAACGGCGTAGAAGAGGAAGTAATATTCCCTTCTTTTTCTGCCGCATGGCGATACACCTGGTATTATATTTGAACTTTTGCCGGCACTTGCATAGTCCAATCAGTTATTAAGCTATTGCATAGCTTTATCGCGGGCTTTATAGCTTTATAACGAAATAAACCTGACACGCTCCACTCCGCAACACCGCTCTGCAGGTCGGTGCGGCGTTGCCAGACTTCGGCACGGTGTTTGTGTGCGTGCGACTAAGCGTATGCGAATTATAATTGCATAAGTTGATAAAAAGTGCTATGTAGTTGCTTTACCGCGGCAGTCCCCGAGTGCCACGCGTTATTTTTATATTTAATCGGATATTTGCTCATTTGCCTATCTTCTATACAAAATGCTCTCTTCTTGTTGTGTAGATATTTAAATGAGACCCTTCTGGCTCAACCTAATTTGGCAGCGGAACTAGCGCGCAGTTTGGAGCTCACATAATTTTTTCTTTGCTAATTAAACGGGCGAATCCTCGGTATAAGTATTTAGGAGAATTATACTCTGTTCAAATTAAATTTAATAGTAAGTTATGACCAACAGTTTAGTAAGTTTCAAAATTACATTAACGATAACATAAACGGTTATAGAATGCAAATTAATGCTTGGATGTGATTGTCAAGGGCATGATGAGCCTCTCTCAATTTATAATTTACGAAATAACAGTATTCATATCGGCCAATTGCCACAATTTATATAAAGTATACTTGATGTTACATTTTCTGTGCTATTGATTCATATTATAGTCAATATTATTACAGTAAAGTTAAATTATGAAGCAGCTTAATAAACATTATTGAAAATGCTAATCCAGCAACAAAGGCCTATTAGGTGTTTTATTTATCGACGCGAAAATCTCGTATTCCTTTGTCTGGATCCTTTCTGTTGCAAATGAGACTGGCCGGCCGTGGCAGACGGAGTTCAGGGAATATTCCCATCACAATCGTCACAAAGTGGATTCCGAAGTCGAAAGCGAAATATCCTTTTATCGTTCAACTTCTGCTGGTCAATTTTGTGTGATTCTTTTCACTCGTGCTGCATTTCTGTTCACCAATATTCATATGATTTATCTGATTTGATATTCGCTACGAAAGGCCGGCAACGCATCTGTACCTCTTATTTTAGCGAGTGTCTATTGACGACGGCAGTTGCTTTCCATCAAGTGACCCGTATGCTCGTTTGCCTCCTAATTTTGTAAAAAAAATGGACGAAGAATTACTATTTTCTCCCCGAAAACTAGCAATATTTCAACACTTATGTTACCATGGATGTTGCTTTTTATTTCTCGTCCGTTAGCTTATTTGTTTCTCGTATTTCTCCTATAGTTTGTAATTGAAGATGTACCATCAAATACCGGTTATTCTCTGTGTAAATATTTCACAGTCTACAATAAATACTCTTTCATACACAAGGTGTAACAAATGTAATTAGTGATTATACTTTAGTGAGTTTAGGGTATGTATGGGTCCCCTATATAGAGTTCGCTGTGAATGTAGCAGCACTAAAAGAGTAACTTTTTTTTATCTTTGTATGGAAAAATTCATGACACGGGGGCGCTTGCCCATACAAATTACAAAAAAAAAATTGCTCTTTCACTGAACTCTTTATAAGGGATACATACACACCTTATCACTTAGTTTTGTTACACCTTATATAAGCTGCAGTTACAGTCAGTATAATGAATAGGCGAATAAACATAAATATACTGAGAGTCTCGTAGTCACAAGACTTTAGAAAGGTGGTATTGACATAACTTTACCTGTCCTTCAAGGGCAAATTAAAAAGCGAAGGTGTCAGGTAACGCTAAGTGACATTTTAAGGGATGGAAAAAGTTCCGCGCACATGTGGCCGACAATTTGATGGTGAAAAATGACACGAGCGAGCTGACTCCAACACTAAGTGTCGTTTACAACGGGTACTTTAACTTACCTGGAACTGGGTTGAGGCGAGAAGGTAACTTGTGTGATAGCTATGTTATCATCATCATCGTCACCTTAGTTACTGCGGCGCAGCGACCCAAATCGAGTCATCGCCTCTGACACAAGCAAGAGGAAAAAAAAGTAACAGTGGTGCTACAATTTCATAACAGCAGGAACCAGGGGTGAGCCAAGATCATTTCTTTATCGTTAATTCTATAAAATAGCCGATCAAAATGTATGGAATTGACATAAGACGAGTTAAACGTCAACGTCATATTAACGAACGCTCATGTCAATTCCATAAATTTTGATCGGCGAATCTATAACGAAGTGATAACGAAAAAGTCTTGGCTAAATGGCCAGAATTATATAAAAAAGACGGCATTTCTTGCGATCCTATACGACATGTCCTTGTTATGTTCCAGCTCGCAACGCAATTATCTTGAAAGAGTTGATCGACTCTTATGACGGTTAGGCAAGTTGTATTTGGTGGTTTCGAAAATAAAATTAGCTACCAGTAATAGAGAGAAAAAGTGATGTACCCAATATCACTCCCACAACCAAGACGTATCCATACTAATATTATAAATGCGAAATTGTATCTGTCTATCTGTCTGTCTCCTCCTCCTCACGCCCAAACAACTGAACCGATTTTGCTGAAATTTTGTATGGAGAGACTTTGAGTCCCGGGCCATTTTACGTGGGAGAGCCATGCTTCGGCACAAATGGGCCGGCTGGACCGGAGAAATACCACGGGCTCACAGAAAACCGGCGTGGAACAGCGCTTGCCCTGTGTTTCGCCGAGTGAGTGAGTTTACCGGAGGCCCAATCCCCTACCTTTTTCCCTACCCTACCCTCCCCTATTTCCTTTCCTACCCTCCCCTATTCCCTTCCCTACCCTCCCCTACCCTTTTACCTGTTAAAAGGCCGGCAACGCACCTGCAGCTCTTCTGATGCTGCGAGTGTCCATGGGCGACGGAATAAAAATAATATTTCATAAAAAAAAGGACATAGGATACTTTTTATCCCGGAAAAGTGAATGGTTCCTGCATGATGATCGGAGTTGCGAGCGTCATCTTGTTTCATATAACTTTAAGATAACTTTCATTAAACAGTTATATTGGAGTATTTACCTTTGTCGCCGATCATGTAGCAATAATATTACGCAACTTGTTAAAATAGAGTGTATGATTAAAATTCAATACATCTCGACGTCGTTAAGCACGTTTATGTCTCTCGCGAGAGAAAATAACTTTCCATCTCGCTCCCACAGGAGGAATAAAGCTTAACCTAAAACTCTAGCATTATAAAATCTAATACTTAAGACTTTGTAGTCGGTTGTAAAAGTAGTTTTTAGTGTCGCGCATCTGATATGTACGGTATCAGGGGCACGTGAAAGATATAAAACATGGAACCTCTACAGAAAAGTTAAAAAAGAGTAAGAGAGAAAGATATAATATGTATGGTTTTTCACCTCTTTTTAAGATTGTCTCGGACTCCTGTGTCAAAATGTAATTGTGTTGCAGTACAGTAGAATTTGATGCAATTAAAAGTATTCAATGTCCTTCCTACTACTTTATGTTTATGTCCAATTTTATCAAAATGAGTAGTTGCCGAGCCTATTTGATTCAAACAAACAAGCTTTTACTCTTTATAATTTTTATTATAAAAATTAACTTTAAGCGGGCCCCTAGACGATCAATTTTATAGTGCAGTATCACGTATTGTGCAATATTATTGACCGTCTAGGGTTGATATTGTCAAACAAATTGTTCAATGATATTGCACAATAAAATTGATCGTCTAGGGGCCCACTAACTACCGCACTCAAAGACGAATATTAATTACTCAATAATTATAATTATGTAAATTAAGACATAAGTCCCATACATAATCTGTCAAACTCATCATTAAATTGAAGTTTAATCAACATTAAATCTCTCTGAGTGCGGCCGTCGGTTGTTAGCAATTATATGTAGTGTATATGTTGCAACAAGTCGTCATTCCTTAGGTCATTGACAGCTGTTTGCAGGTCTCCATGCTATAAGTAATTACTATGAGGTCAGGCCGATGCCAAGTCACAGCCCCTCTATTATTCAAGACACGGGATTGTTGCTTTGTTAAGTACATCTTGGTTGTCGGTGGATACTAACAGTGTATCCGCTATTTTATTATACTTTAATCGAGATAATATTGTATATTTATGATTACTTGACGATGGCTTTTAAAATATTTTCAAGTAATAAATATTTTTACAGAAAAACGATAGCTAGGCATTAACCCTAGAAACTGTGTATTATGAATTATTTTCGGTTTCTATCCTATTGCCTCTCATGTAGCATTGCTTAAATAACACCGAAATAAGATGAACACTTTTCGATGCTTAAGGCCCTTCCCCTACGGAGATTCCGTAATTTACCGTATCTTTGAGCCTTATAAACCCATAATTTGAAAGCTACAAAGTTATAATAAAAATACAGCAATAATCTTCAGTATATCAACATTCCTTTCCCCGTTTTAAATATTCTATTTTTGTTAATGTACTCATGATATTAGCTTCCAAAATAATACCAATTTATTAAAATTGAAGCATACTTTCAGCATCTCCCTAGTATTTACAAATTACGTTTATTTGAAACACACGACAATAGATAGACAATTTCATTAACTACATATTCCCCGTTTTAAATTTTTTTTAGTCAAATTTTGAACTAAGATAAGTAAAAATAAAATAGGATTTTTGTGCGATCTCGGTAACGCGTCAAATGTATGGTCAAGGTCGTTTGCTCGGGGGATGGCCTTAATAGCAATAAGAAAATCAAATATGCAACGTAACAATGACATTTAAAGTCTTGCGTCGGTATCAACTGACCCTTACTGAATTAAAAGCCGGCATGTATGGACAGGTTATAAAAGCGAATGACTGACTGAAATTGGCAAATCGGTAGATTTATACAGTTGTTTGTTCGAGCGCTTTTCAAACCGTTTATGCAAATTCTAGAGACGTTTAAGCTAAGCCGATATAACAATAAGCTATAAATAGTATTGATGGTGATATAAATTTGTTTACTGTTGTTTTGTTGTTGTTTTATTGTTTGGGCGTCGTTTGGACTTATAGAACGTATTTTTCGATATATTGAACATGAATCTCTTTATTTTCATTGCTTTAGAATGGCAACTTAATCAATTTTGTTTATGTATATTATCGGTGTCACAACTTGTTGTGTTCGCCTTTTTCACACCATATAAAAATTATTCCTGCTGAGCCAGGAGTCTATATATTAAAGAATAGCTGACATCTCAATTTATAGTCACAATATTATTTTATTGCAAATAATAGGGACAACGGTAGTAGAAAATCAGTCATAGAGGTCGCCATGTTTTTTTTACAAATGGCATCTATGTAAAAAGCATGGTGGTCTTCATGACTGATGCCCTCCTAAGTCCTACTGTTCCCCTTGAATAGTTTACTACAATGTAATATAAAAAAAACCTTTGCCACAGCAAAGCTTTGCCGGGTCTGCTAGTAGACTGTATAATATTATATTTTAATATAATAATTATATTTAATTATTATATTTGAATATAATAAGTAAACATATTATATTTTAATATAATATGTTTACTTTGTTCCTGTCCATAAAGAATGCAATTATTGCACCTCGAATATCAATTCGATTCGCGCTAACTCATTCGCATAAGCGTAACAGCCTGATCCAAAGGAAATTTTCACTAATAACAACGAGTATCCTCCACCCCCCTGTCCTCCACATACCGCGTTCAATTGCCTTTGAAGTTACACTAATGACGATCTACGTTATGACGTCACAAGTCATCACGGGGTAATATCGTAATTAATACACGTAATTATAACACGTTCAATTCATCATGACCTACATGCTCAAATTTCAATGTTATGTGGATGTGTGTATGGATTGTCAGATGTGTATCTGCATTTGTTGTATTATGATGAGTAACCTGATTAAATGCATAGTGCTATAGTGTGTATGCAGTACACAAGGGCCTCTCTTCTTTAACTCTTATCTATACTAATATTATAAAGCGGAAGAATTTGTTAGTTTGTTTGTTTGTTTGTTTGAACGCGCTAATCTCAGGAACTACTGGTCCGATTTAAAAAATTCTTTCATTGTTAGATAGCCCATTTGTCGAGGAAGGCTATAAACTATATTTTGTCACGCTAAGACTAATAGGAGCAAAGAAATAGAGGAAAATGTGGAAAAAACGGGGGAAATTATTTGAAAGGGCTTATCTCACGAACTACTAGAGCATTTTTTCTGTTATTTGGATCAGATAAGAAATAAACCACGTGTAGGATCATAGGCTTTTTTTTGTGGACTTATTTTTCTGTGAAATATCTAATTTACGCGGGCGAAGCCGCGCGGAACGTCTAGTAAACCATATCTGTTAATGTACTTAATCAAATTGCATTTGAATATAGGAGTAATTTTAAAGTGTCCAAGTTCGCGTAGACATGAATAGTCTTTCTGCCTATCCTCTCGTAACCTTGTGGAAGGGATGACCGATACGACCGGCGAGACATCAGGCGCAGCACATACTTTTGTCTCTCCGATGCATGGATCATATTTCTTGTCAGATAATCACGTGATCAGCCTGCGTTTTTCTAACCAAACTTTTTCGAAACCACGACGGACGACCTCTGTGTCAAGAGCCACGTTCTAAACCACTGGACCACACAAGCGACATGGTTATACAATTATATTGATACGGAGATACTTAAGTCCCAGAAAAGCGTTATATACTTTTGAATGTCGCAAAATGTCACAAACTTGCGAGTAACATCTAGTATTCAATACTAGTATAAGGGTTTTATTAATGTTCAGACAGATTAGAGATGTACAGATAATCTGTAGATCTCCGCCTGACTAGTGCCAGACCGAGCCTGAGATTATGTTCTAATACGATTGAGACCTGATTACTTTTTATCGATCGTTCAGACTATCCATTATCAACACTACAGCGGAGTTCCAACTTATTGAGATACAAATGGCAACAAAAACTAATTACTGTGATATTTGAATTAGTAGTATTATTCTAATATAAGTTTCATTCATATTAAGATCAAAATAAAATACAAGGGAAGCTGTGACGGAAACAGCACTTATTCTCTACAAGTTCTGCGACTTCAGACCATACATATTTATTGATTACTTTTAAACTTTCATTTAATCTATACTTAACAACTTAACTGTCCCTATTTAATATTATAAAGTGGAAAAGTTTGTTAGTTTTTTTTGTTTATTTGTTTGTTTGAACGCCCTAATCCCAGGAAGTACTGGTCCGATTTGACAAACTCTTTCGTTGTTAGATAGCTCATTTATCGGGAAAGGCTTTAGGCTATAAATTATCATTCTAAGACTAATAGAAGCTAAGAAACAGAGGAAAATGTGGAAAAAACCGGGAAAAATATTTTAAAGGCGCTCATCTCGCGAACTACTGGATGAATTTTATAAGTTATTTGGCACAGATGTAGAGTAGATCTCGTGAAGGGACATAGAATATTTTTGGCGGGAAAATGTACGATTTCCGTAAAATTCCTAATTTATGCGGGCGAAACCGCGCGGTATTAATAACATTTTGACATATTATGCTCCAAACATTTTCTACCAAACTATTCATTCAATTGAAGTTTAATTAATGGTTAAACAAACTTACCTTAAGTGAAGTTTGATATATATTTTTTGTTATTGTAAGTGATAAAATTTCATTTGGATACCAATTACTCACAAAGACAAGAACTATATTAGCGTCCCAAGTGTTCTGATGTTTAGGAAAACATGGTAAGGATTTGAAGACACCTTTAAGTAATCTACTGACATTACAATCTGTGCTAAACCTTTTACCTAACATGAGAGAAAGCGCCGAGCGTATGGTATTCACTCCTGAATAGCTAGATCCTAAATTCCTAATCTTAATTGTTCAGTTATAAATTGTAATGCTATTTGATTTGAAACATTGAAACAATCAGCAAGCTTATGTTCAGTACAAAATTTCCAAATTGGTTTATATGTCGTATCGTATTGCTTAAGCGTGTTATTAGATAAAGACGAAATCATTAGATCAATTGTCTTTAGATTGCACGATTTATGTGAAAACGCTTCCCTGATAAACGGCACGACACCAGGGTAAGGCTTCACCACAAGGGGTGTGCGTTTCTGAAAGGTGATAATAAAGATCATATTCTGGTCTAAAATAGATAACTTCGTACGATAATATAAGTTTTAAAAATAATGGATACCACGCCTGACTAGGCCAGAAAGGGAAGACGATAATGCCAGATGCCTGATCGCCGATTATTTCACGTACCTAAAAATTTTAATATTAAAGAAAATGGGGGAAAACAGTAGAAGTAACTACTCCAGTAATTTATTGTAAAGGTGTCAATATTCTATGCGTTAGGATGTCTTTTCCAAGAAACATACTTATAACATTTGGCATTAATATGGGAGGCAAATAAATCAATATCTGGAAGACCAAATTTGTCAGTAAACTTGTGGTAGACTTCAATGGACAAATTTCATTCAGTATCTATATTACTGCATCTTGACTCCCTGTCTACGTCAATTTTCTCTTTAGAATTGATATATGATGCAAAAATAAAAAAAGTGAAGTTACTCGCACCATTAGCCATTTTAAAATTAGCTGTGCTTCATCATTAAGATGTTCGATTTGCAAAACATTTTAATTTTTAATCATTTTAAGGCTGCCCGTAACTTTTATAAATTAATATAACACATTGACTCTTCTTCGTTCCAAAACTCATTTGATGTTTCCCCATCGCAAGCTATTCCCCATCCTGTGAGGGAAGAATCCGAGAATATTTCAATATAATATTGCTCACAGCGAAGATGTTTCAAAGTAGTCAATATAAGTAATATTGTTTTGCCACCAAAAAAAGTCTAACTTCAAAACTGGTATTAATGACATTACTTTATCATTATAGTAATAATTATTATTTGATGTTCTAACAATTTCTCTCTTCCAAACCGCTTCCTGAATACTTGTATACTTAGTTATCCATAATTCGTCAACCATAATAAGTCAGTAGACCTAAAAACTTTGCCGTCTCTTAATAAATATCGAATTTGTATTGTATATATATATTTTTATACTAATTAGGCTTAAAATTTTAAGTCTTTTATTATGGGGTACCTAATTCCAAAGTCATTTTAGCTGTATTTATTTTGAAACCTAAAAATCTTTTTCTTGTACTCAGAAATATGTCACTTTTCTGTTCATTGATTACAAAGAAAATTCATTAACGTTATCACTGCAGAAATAATTGTGAAAATTCAGAGAGTTTACACATAATATGTCATCTAAATAGTATACTACCCCGGTTTCTTAAGTTAGTTCATAAGATTTGTAAACACGAATGGTGCAGAACACAGAAATAAATCTGCAGAGACCAAAGGGCAAGTATTGAAATTCTTAGGTCAATAAATTTAAATCTCAAAAACTTTCTGCTTGATTTGTGTATGGGAATACAAAAATAAGCTTTAAATCAATATTTGTAACGTCTAGTTTCGATACCAACTTGATAGCAGTGGTAATATCCTCCATTTTAGGGGACTAGATTTTATAAATAAATTTAGCTTTTTAAAATTCTGAATAAATCTGTAACTTCCATCATCCTTAGGAATGAGAAAGATTATAGAAATAAATTGTCCAGGAACATCCTGACATTCAGCAATAGCGCCTAATTGCAATAATCCAGTGATTTCACTATTCATGTGAACTACTATTTCATTGGCCAAAAAAGATTGATGTGGCTCGCAGACCTCAATGAGAAAAAGGAATTATATATATCCAGATACATATTCGAGAACGACAGGATCGTTAATGATAACTTTCCAGTTATTACAATGATCTGTCAGTTTTGCTAAAGCAGCCACCTCTAGGTCCTGTGGTTCTGTCCGTATGGCTCGTTCCGATCGGTGTGCGTCGTCTTAGTGCGTGGCCGTTTGTGCGTCTGAGCTGGTTCCGTATTCCTGGGCCCACTCTTTCTGCCTCTTATTTGGGTGGGCCCCGAGAGTTTACCGGCCTGTTAGGCAGCGGTTGATTATGCTGATATTACGATGTAGAAGGCTGCTGTGGATCATAAGACTTTTTAAACTTAATCTGTAGACCCGAACGTTCTGCCATTTTAGCAGCAATCGCCGCAATACACTGCCCAAAATAATTGTGCTTTTTTCCAATCGTTTGTCTATTTTAAACTGAATCAGTTAAAACTCAAGCTAGTTCCGGATTAGGAACTGGAGCTTCCAATAGGTTTAAATTTTCAGGTATATGGATGTTTTCCATTCATTTTTACATACACTCCTTACTTAGGAGTCCACAACAAATTGGTCCCCAACGTTCAGAGATCTCATCCCTAGTCTTCGGCGCCAAAAACCTCCACTTTGTTTTTCAAAGAACCCAAAGCTTCTAAAATATCATTTGATAAAGATGGGATGGGTTCGACCGCATTGGGCACTGAGTCTGTCACCTTGAGAGATCGAGACAGACAAATTATTATTTAGTAGCTCCGGTAGAGCGTCATGTTAATTAAATCACTTCCGGTTGCATCAGTCTCAAAAGGCATACGCACAACGGATCGAACACTCCGTACGGATGAAATTAAATACTCGCATTCACCATCAGTCTGAAAGACTGAACAATAAAACTTTCATCAGCCCCTAAAAAGGGGTAGCCAATTGGTATATATGGTCAAGATCGCATCATGACTCTCTAAACATACCTTTGAAAAGAGTATGTGTGGCCATGATCGCATCATGACTCTCTAAACATACTCGTACATATTTTGTTTTTATTTTATGTTATTTAGTATTCCAGTTTATGATATTTTCGAAAGATTGCCCATATTTACTTTAATATTCAGGATGAATTCCAATTAACATCCTAAAAATAAACTGTACAAAAAAAACAGATCTGAAAAAATAAGTGACCAACCTTCTTCACCAACTTCCGATCCATTCATTTTTTCAAACGACGTTCCAAGCAACGAATTCTCCTCATTTCTTCCTCTGATTTACGGAGTTTTCGCTTACCCTTGATATTTAAAATAACCATGAACTTATATTCACTTAAAAACACTTTAATAAATTATTAAGTTATTTCACTGTTCACTTCACAAAATTAAAGCAATATAACCTAGTTAGAGATGTTTCGATGCCCGAACACTAGAAACGAATGAGGACCGATCTGCAGTGAATCTCCGAGGTAAACTGGTGGGGAGAAACCGGTGGTGGTGGGGTAAAAATCCCGCCCCAGAAATGGCGCCATTGCTGCGCCACCTATTTTATTTTTTCAGGAAGCTCTGAAAAGTGTTCGATGCCGGAAGCTAAGGGCGGACTACCATGTTAATCATAAAGTCTCGAGGATGCAGCGACGATTTATAATTATCATCAAAGATTTATGAGTGCGGCCGTTAACCTTTATAACTGTGTGACAAAAATTTTAGGAAACAGTTGCACTATTATGATAAAGATTTACTAAAATATCAGAACAAAATATCAACAAACTATTAATTACTTAGGGCCCGTTTCACCACTTCGTGATAAAGTGCCGAATAGGCTATTCACAGCTTTTTTGACAGATTCTCCATACTTCAACTGCAGTAGCGAAGTGTCCATATAACCCGATTCCCGTCGGCTTCCCTTGGACCAACGACATTTTTATTTAATAAATATTTTACATACATACTTAAAAAAACTTTGAATTACCTAATTGCCTACAAAATTTTATAAGCAATAAATTTTTCATTTACTTGAAAATTTAAATAGTTTGAATTTACTAAGCGCCTACAAAAATAGGCAATGCACTGAACATCTCCGAGAGAATCAAGCGGCAAGCCGATAAATTACGAGTTACTTCTTCATACAACAATATTTCATACAAAGCATCTGTCCTTTTCATTCCCGTGAACTGATCGTCATGTTCTGTTTCGTTCTAGCACGCGCGAATATACTCGGAAATAACTCGATACCTTATGGCTTATTACAGAGAAAGGTTAATTAACAACGCACAAGTGCAAGCGAGAAAGATCAGTCATGAAGTAAAATTGTTATGCTTCGACTTAAGAATGAATGTAGCGGCATTATACTTTTGCTGGCGCGTCAGACATTTTATTTGGTAGGATTTTTTGTAATACGACTTTATTAAGAATGACTTTAGCGGTACTAAATCTAGACACGCGCGTAATACATTTTTATTTTACTGGTTTTTAAGTTTGACATTTATGGCGGATAGTGCGAATTTTAAACAACTTGTTTGTTTTGTTTTGTCGAATTTTATTTGTTTTGGTGTTAAAGTGTGGTGAAATAAATTAATTTGGATTGTGTGTTACACTGACGTCATCGTATACTCGTTCGTTCGTTATAATAGAAATGAAATAAGTAGACTGTTCACTCACAGATTATTATTATTTGCTGTCCGAAAGACACTCGTTCTTAAAGCGTATAAAAAACAAAAAACATGGCAAGCAAACTTGAAACTCGGACATCCACATCAGTGCTGAGCATTTTGGTAAGTAGTAGTAGTAGTAGATTTTATACTCCGGCTTCCCTTCCGAAAATATTCACCCTTCGCCACTGTTCAACTGTCAAGTTAAGTGGTGGATAGCCTATTCGGCACTTATCAGGAAGTGGTGAAACAGGTCCTTAGTCTTCTTTGAACATGACAATGATGTAGTTCTACTTTTGTTGTACTTAGTTGTATTCAAATTCAAATTCAAATTCAAATTCAAAATTCTTTATTTGCACAAAACATGGTGAAATTAGATGTTACAAACATTGATAGGTACATGTTTTGCCTGTTTATGGCATGCAAATGTTTTGTTTATGGAAGTCATATTAATCAAGTAACATGCATATTATGTAAATGTAAGTAGGTTTATAAATTAGGTCTTTTCATCACATCACAACATAAGTCATATAATATTAAAGTCATGTCAAAATTTATATATTACATTAAAGTTTAAACTATATATAAAAATATTTTATTGAACTAATTTAATTGTCTTTATCGTTTAGATATTCTGCTACAGAATAGAAATTTTTATTTATGAGAAATTTAAATAATTTATTTTTAAAACTATAATAATTTTCAATTTGCTTTATGTCAGTGGGTAGTTTGTTATAGAGTTTTGGCATCATTATGTATGCACTTTTACTAAGCTTACAAGTCTTTGATATAGGTATTTTAAGTTTATTTTTATGTCGCATGCTTTTAAAGTTTTCATACATCTGAATGTGATATTTTTTTTTAAAAATAGAATGGATTCGTAAATATATAAACAGGGTAACGTTAAGATCTTAAACTTTTTAAAGTAGGGTTGACAGCTTTCTGTTTGTTTGAGACCGCACATAGAGCGTATGCATCTTTTCTGAGCCCTAAAAACACGTTCATGTTCGGTAGCATTACCCCAAAAAACAATACCATACCTTAAAATTGATGCTACGTAAGCATTGTACGTTATAAGCAAGGCATCAATACCGACTAGTTTTGCTAGCATATATAGTGCATATGAGAACTTTTGTAATTTAGTGCATAATATTTCAATGTGTGCATTCCAACTTAAGTCATTGTCAACCAAAAGCCCCAAGAATTTTGTTTCTGTGATTTCTTCTATCGCATGATTATTGCATTTAATATTTAACGTAGGTCGCTTCTTATTTTTGTTAACAAATGTCATTATTTTCGTTTTGTCAAAATTCAAATTTAATTCATTTTCTTTTAGCCATTCAATTATAATAATCAAAGTATTAAAAATTTTCATTTCAATATCAGTCGTTCCGTCGTCAATAAATAATAAGTTACAGTCATCGGCAAAATTTGTCATAGGAATTTTAATATGTAGAGGAAAGTCATTTATATAGATAATAAAAAAGAGTGGACCGAGGACACTTCCTTGAGGAACACCGCGAAAAATATACTTGAGTTCAGAGTAATGCAGTTCCTCTGACTTTGTCTGGAAATTTATGGTTTGTATGCAAGTAAATTGCAATCTATTCTTTAAATATGATTTGATAAGTTCTAAGGCACTTCCTCTAATACCATATTGATACATTTTAGCAATTAAAATTTCATGATTTACAAAGTCGAAGGCTTTTTTTAAGTCCATGTATAAAGCGCAGGACACGTAGCCTTTTCTCCATTAATACTCTTAAAAAATTAAAAATGGCAACATTTATTGTGCAATTTTTTCTAAAGCCCATTTGCTGTGGAGAAAATAGATTGAATTTATGAAAATAATTGTATAATCGTTCGTAAATAGCCTTTTCTATTATTTTTGATAGAACAGACACTAGAGCAATGGGCCTATAGTTTTCTATATTCATTTTGTCATAATTTTTGTATAGGGGCTTAATTATTGTAACTTTTAACCTATTTGGAAACTGTCCTTGGGACATACATATATTTGTTAAATGAGCTAGGATAGGCGCTATAATCGGTGATACAAATTTAATTACTTTAGTGGAAATATTGTCATTGCCTGTACTATTAGTATTTTTAAGCGACATGATATACCGGATAATATCTTTGGCTGAAGTAGGGTACATAAATATCGAATGGGAGGTAAACGGTGCATTAAATTTCTTTTTAGGGTTTTTAGGTAAACTATTTTCAGGGTGACCAATAAAATAGTTGTTGAAAACTGAAGCTATTTGGACGGGGTTAGAGATGATGTTGTTATCCTGATCACGTATCTGTGAAATGTTATTATACGACAGTTTTTTTTTTGTGTAATTATTTTGGATCACTTTCCACGTAGCTTTCGATTTATTAGTCGCTGTTTTAATATAATATTCATTTTGTGCTTTTTTAGTTAAGTTTATTATTTTCTTAAGTCGTTTAGTGTAAGTTTTAAAATTGTTCCTATTTTCTGTTGTTTTCCGTTTTCTGTACTCCCAAAGCATTTGTCTTTTTCTTTTAACACATTTTTTAATTCCTTTTGAAATCCATTTTGTTTTATTTAAAGCATTTATTCTTATTTTTATAAATGGAAAACAGAGGTCATATAGTAGTTTAAAAAGGTCAAAGAACGAGTCAAATGCAACTTGCGCATCTTGCTCATTATAGCATTCTGAGAAAGTTAAAGAATTTAGGTAGTTACGAAATTTTATCATATTTTCATTACTGAAATCTCGCCTAAAAACGTACCAATATGGAATGGAGGGTATACTGTTTGTTGGACACTGTAAGAGCTGGGCTGTATGGTCTGATAAAGCTAGATCAATGATTTGATGCTTTGTTCCTTTTATATTGTGCGCAAAGTTGTCTATGCAGCTACCACTACTAAGGCGAGTGGGTTCTTTAATTGCAAGAGTTAAGTTATAACTAAGGAGAAGATCAGTAAAACGCTGTGAGAGGTAATCTTTTTTCAAGGTATTAATATTAAAGTCTCCACAAATTATTATTTTCCATTTACCTCGGCAGTATGTTGCCAGGAGGCTATCAAATAATTTAAAGAACATGTTAGTGGTCACAGTATCATTTTTTGGAGGTCTATAAATGCTGATTACGGTAATTTTATGATCTATTAACTTAATGGCACTACATTCCAGTATGTGTTCTATACAAAATTTCTTTATGTTTGGTACAACTTCATATCTGAGCGTATTTTTTACTAAGATAGATGAGCCACCATGTCTGCTACTCCTCATGTACATAGTGGCTAGAGTGTAGTTAGGGATTATAAGAGAATCGCTATCTCCTTGTATCATGTTGTGCTCCGTAATGCAAATAATTTCTACATTGGTGTTACTAAGTTGTAAGTCATTAAGGTGAACCGTTAGTAAATTAGATTTAGATATAAGGCCGTTTATATTTTGATGTAATACATTTAGAAATTTAGGTACGAAAAAGTGTATTGTTCTTTGTCGAATTACGGGTAGAAACATTCATCATGTCGTCGTATTGTTCATTGAATTCATCATTGTTGGAAATAGTATTAGAAGTTTTGTAGTAATTTGAGATGTCATTGATGTCATTTAACAAGTCGTAAAAAATGATATTATAACCTAAGTTATTTAGTCTTCCATTTTCTTTATTAAACATAGAGTAATCATATTTAATATTCTTATTACTGTCTAATAAGTACACATGTTCATGTGTTATAACATCTAAGTATAGTAGGTTATTAAAATGCTGAATTCTCCAATTGAACACATCATACCCTAATCTATATGTTGGAAGACATAGAATTATGTTTGTATTTCTGATATTACATAACATGTTTCTTATATTTATGACTAAATTAAAATAATTTTTAGTTACATTAAAATCATTTTCACTGATAAAGACTATACAAAAATCGTTCATGGTATAATTTCCTATCTTGTTACTTAAGGACTCAATAATATTTTCTGTAGTAGAATGCGGATAACTATAATGGGTTACATTAAAAATATTTTCATACGTATTAAGTGCAGTTTTTAGCAACTTATTACTAGGCTTAGTACTAATTATGCATAATTTATGAAAGTCCTTTTGTTTATAGTTCTTCTTCATCTTCTTGTTGCCGATATTTGACGTTTCCATGTTCGTGTCGATGACTTTAGTCTGTGGTGCAAATTCGTTCATTATGGTGTTGTCTATTGCTGTTGTTTGTGTCGCTTTATCTGTCAATGTCAATTCATTTGTTATTGTATGTTCGGTGCCGGTGTGCAGTGATTTTCCAAATTCGGTTTTTTTACTTTTTTGAGGTGTTGTGTCCAAAATTTGACATCGATTAAGGTCATAGATTTTGTTTCGACTTTTTCTTCTAGCGTTCGGTGTAATGTACACACTGTTATCGATTTTTTTGTACATATTGATGATTTTGTCTTTTTTCTCCAATTCATTTTTTAAATGTGTAATTTCCAGTGTTAAGTTTTCAACTTCGTGATTAGCTGCGAGCAATTCATTTGATAGCTTTTCTATTTGATTTGTGTGTTCCAGGCAGTCGGTACTAAAGTCATTTAGTGATGTGTTTGGCAGGCTATTCATGGAGGCGTCTAATATAAACGAGTTGCCAATGTTGGTCAAGGAATTGGATCTTATGTTTCTCCTCAGCGTAATAAATTCATTTTCGGATGTGTCCATTTTTGAAAATCTTTGGACTTAAAACTAAATACCGTAATTTTCAGGTCACTTTTGATTCTTGAAGTTATACAAAATATTCAGTTGGTGTCAGCCTTATGTCACTTTAGATCCGTTTATATTTTCCAATTTCTTCTGGTTTTAAAATTTTCGTATTTCTCACTTTATTATTGATTTTCTTAAAATATAATTTCTAATCAAGATCTGGTGCACAAAAACAGTTTTAATTGAATTTTTTTAAAATGTCTTACAGCTGATTTTTATTTTTATCACTACAGCTTGAAATTTAGTATTTTATATTTGATTTTACTGTCACTGAGTCACTGATCACATATTCACTTTGTCTGATGCACAGTTATTTGAAAAAGTCTTAATTAAATATTTTTAATTATTTTTTTATACAGAGCCTATGTTCTTGGTTACTTTGATTCACTACATAATTAAAATTTTTGTATTTTAATTAAAATTATTTTATTCATATTTTACAAATTGGAAATTTATTGCGAATGAAACGTTTTGGCACTGTATAAAAATAAGAAATCACTTGTCACTTGATCATAGTATACTATTGTAAAAGACAATATTGACGACATGATGTATGAAAAGAACAAGCCCTGATTACGTTAGCGGGATGAAAAAAAATTATGTAACTACTTAGAAACAGTATTAATATACAATAAACTTTAATGAGCATACCAATTACTTATTGTTCCTCAAAAAAAAAGATAAAAGATACGAGGCCATACCTCAGGCGAAATACTCCGACAGTAAACATTTAATGTACCTCGCAGACTTCCACATGGAGTGCGGTCGTTACAGATTTTCCCACTGATAATGTATGTTACGATATAATTGTATGTTAAGTGACTTTTACTGTCTGTTTTATTTACTAGCTTTAGGCCGCAGCTCTGCTAGCGTATACGGAAATATTTAACTTTTTAGGGATAAGAAATAAGCCTAAATAAGGTTAATCCGAATTAACGATAATTATCAACGAATAATCGAAATCATTATTCCTAAATAAGGCAACATAATATCTGTAGTTGGTTTTCAAATCAACTACAGATATTTTGGGAACATTATGTACTGCTTAAGTATGGATGTTTAGGTAGAAAAAAAATTATGATGCTATCATATTATTATGTTATTGCTTGCGTTTTTCGATTTACGAAAGACATAATATTTTTTATGTTTTAACACAGATTTAAGTTTAACTCATATTGAAGTAAACCTATATGAGGTAAGTTGTGTAACGCAGATGATAACCAAAAAAAATTATATTGTAAGAATAAAATATATTTTAAGTTTTTAATTAAGGTACGTGAATATATATTCTCTGTTTTGAGATCACCAGTAGAGCGTCTGCATCAAAGAGAAAAACGACCACGTCGTTTTCATTACCTGGAAAACAAAAATAATAGTCAACTCAGAGACCAGCAAAGGAGAACATAATTGAAATGATCTAAGGAAGAAAGGAGAAGAAAGGGATCTATTATCAAATCGCTGTATTCAGACCGTAGTGGTCATTAACCACCAGTCAAAATACTTGTCACATTTCATCGTTTTCTATACAAAACGTGATTGACAATAAAGTGACAAATGTTTCTAGTCTAAGGGCGATATCCTATTTTGCATACTCGATGTGAACTCATTATGAATTATATCACTTCAAACTCATAAAAAAGTTCATTTTTTTTTCTTAAGGTAATAGTTTTTGTGAGTGAGCATTTTCTCACAGCTCCTAGACTAGAAAATTCAATGACCGCTGGTGCCACCTTAAAATGTTTTGACTTTAGTATCTATACACTAGACGAATCACAAGTTGGTAATCTTTAACACACATTCAAACATTTAGAAATGCAATGTAGATAATATTTTCAATGATCATTTTCTGTGAGACCACGGTCGCTTGTCAGCTGGCTTAATTTTAAGCTACAATTTAGGTTAATGCTCGCAGAAAATCATAAGCTTTTAGCACAATATTTCTTAATTTAGCATAACCAGCCATTACAGTAATCTAGTCGGAATGAACTCGGTCCGCTTTCGGTGACAAACTACCAAATCCGTATATTAATATCGCGGTTTATTGTCCGGATTAGGGCGGTTCGCAAATATTTACATTCAGGTACTTTTTGGGCAACGCAATTTCTTTTCCTGGGGCAGAGAAGATATTAATATAATAGTATTTTTTTGATTTCACGAGCCCAATATAGTCAATTTCTACTTATTAAAACTTTAAGTTGTAAACTACAGGCAGCAACAAAAATCATCAGGTACTTATACTTTATACGTTACTTTATTTATAACGTTACATTGATTGCTTAGCTAGATTATATCTCATTGAGCGCTTGTTGAACCTGCTTGATGTAATATTTTGTTTAAGTATAATATAAAGTAGAGTTGAAACTAGCTCATATTATGAATATATAACGCGAATATAATACGCGGCGAGGCTGAGCGGGGCTACAATAGCGCTCTGTCAATATTGGGTCTGACTCATTACAACGGCGCTCCTGCTGTACTATTGTTGTTGGGAATATGTGTAATGCTCGAGTGTGTAATATACATGTATTAAGGCCTTAGCACACTGGCGATTGGCAGCTCGAAGCGATAGTACGACGATTAGGCCATACAGCTTGTGATCGAGGTGTTTTGGCCGCCTTCGACCAGTTATAATTTTAGATCTGTTATGAAAGAATTATTCTGATATCATAACTGATAGCCAGACATTGATTCTCTTTTGGAGTACTTACACTGACCCAACTGTCCAAGGAAATTATGACAAAATGCGTAGACTTCAAGTGACTGACCCGCTGCGCCCTGTAACAGAAATACTTTTATTACTATAGATAAAATTATGAGACCAGACAGAGTTAGTTAGACAGAGTTTCACGGTTTTGCTAATTTGAAGTACTTAAATGAAATTCTACATGCAAACTAAAACTAGGACATGGAAATGTACGTGTAATGTGTGACACCAAGCAAATCGTTTTTTATGGAACCTTGTTTACTTACTAACTCTATGGAACCGCTGGGCATAGATTAAATAATAATATACCATTGACATAAGAAAGAGGTATTTGTAATATACCAATTTTTATTTGTAGAATAATATAGATAAACTATATATGGATTATAACCTGAATTCTTATTCCAACACTAAACCACTCAGCAGCTTCTAAACCATTTAAAATGCAGCCACAATTCCCAACTCCTCGTTGTTAGCACTTCGGAGACCGAACTTTAGTTAATTATAAAGTTAGTTCAACTGTTTACTTTCAACAAATACTGATACTTGCGGCTATCCATCATGCCCTCGGAGACTAATGTGCCAAGCTCTGCCGCGAAGGGACAATATTTTTGTCACATTATCAAAGTAGCCTTATGAGGCAAAAGTAACAATCAATTCAGTCGTTTAATGACAAAAACGTTTCAATATAATTTTGAATGCTGATAGTTTTACCCCGATGCAGGTTGCAAAAAATAGTCTGCTTGTTATTGCCGATATTAAAGGAATACACAAGGTGACTTTTATCCATAACATCTTTTCTTCTATCATTTATAATCCTTCTTTTATCTCTACTAGTTTTTTAAAAGTTACGTTTAATATTTAACTAACAATCTATAGCTGTATCACCTACCGTGGCTTTAATCTTATTTCAAAAAATTCAAGTAGGTACTCCTTAAAATAATGCATCTTCTGTGCCGCAAAAAATATTAAATACACCAAAGGCTAGTGACAAATAGAGGACAATAATTTATGTTTCATACCGTAACATGACTAGAGTGAGCATCTTCTTTGTGTTCAAATCCAGCTCCTCCCAGGGACTGTCGTATATTGCTGTGGCGACGTCGCGAGCCTGCATATAAACAGAGCTTTCATCATTCACTGACTGCCTAATTATTTAGGCAGGATTCTCAAGAGACAGGTCTGATATAATAAAAATAGTGATACGACGAAACAATAAGTTTTAGATGTGTCAATAATATTAAGCATTAAAGAAACCACTTTGAATATAGAACACATAATTCAAAGTTTACAATTTGTGGCATTATATTTTGATTCTCGAATCGGAGAGAGCGAATTCTAATCCCAAAATAGAAATAGGAAGGGATAAAACGTCGATCCTGCAAACCTACTATCCATACTAATATTATAAAGTCTGTCTGTCCGTCTGTCTGTCTGTGTGTTACCTCTTCACGCTCAAACCGCTGAATCGATTTTGCTGAAATTTGGCACGGAGACCGTACCGACCGTACATTTTTCCGGGATAAAAACTATCCTATGTCACACATAGGATAGTTTTTATCCCGGAAAAATGTACGGTTCCCGCGCGATAGATGAATTTTAGCGAAATTGCGGGCGTCATCTAGTATCTGATAATTGTTTATATTTACAGCCTCTGTAAGTAGATGCCCGTGACGGCAGCAGTTGTAGATGTTGGTAACGATGGCGCCGCACGCCAGCAGGTTGCGGTAGTCCTCAGCCGTGTTGTTGATCTACAAGTTACAACAAGAGATCGCGGACCTGGTAGATGTCAAACAAGTAAACGGCAGAACATTTTTGCCTTTGAAATAATACCCAATTACAGTCAGTTAATAATGTAGAAATACAGACTGTTTTGGCTTGTGATCAAAATAAACAACTTACGCCACCATTTAGTAAAATGACACTTAATGAGAGACAGCTGACTCCTTTTAGGCTTCGGCCAAACCTACGCGTCAGTAACGTGGGACGCGAGCGGGATGCGGGACGGGAGCGTCTGCAACGCGAAACTGGTGTGCACACCTGCTCAGCTACGGTGCGAAACCGTAGATTATTCCCGCTGTGCCGACGCGAACGTCCCGCATTGCAGACGCTCCCGCTTCGCAGTCGCTTTGGTCGCGTAGGTTTGGCCGAAGCTTAAATGTTAATCCAAACTAGTCTTACCACAAAAAAAATGAGATAAAATTAAACAACAAAAAAGGCAATTACTATAAAATAGGTCAGATCCAGCACCGTTTTGCTCCGATCATAAATAATAAGTCTGAACCTCTCTGCATAAAACATAGTAGCTAGTACGATGACGGTATAATCTTTTGTAATATTTCTTACAACAAAACATATACTCGTATTTTGGATATAAAACGTTACTAAGTTTTATATCCAACATGTAGGCCAAACGTATTATACCAACGAATCCTTCACAACATTATAATTTCCTGTATGCTACTTAACTGAGACTTAATTAAAATTAAAAACTACTTAAAATAACGTTATGATATGTATAAGTACCCAGGTGAGTCGCTTAATTATGCCAGTCTATAATAATTACTGCTCTTAAAATTGTTTGAAAATATTATTAGCAGGTAACATAATATTTTAGTAAGCCACATTTTATTAAAGTCCTTTTTATTAATAATAAAGTATGAATAAGGGTGTAACGCATACGCGCTGCTAGGATCCGATTTTATAATAATATAAGTATAGGAAATGATGAATGCAAATATTTGACGACCTCTGTGGCTCAGTTGGTGGGCTGTTGGTAGCTCAAGCCGGGGGTCGCGGGTTCGAATCCCGCCGACGGAACAAAAAGTTTTCAAAGTTCCTGGGTCATGGATGTGTATTAAATATGTGTATAATATAATAAAAATCTTAAATATATGTATAGTATAAAAGTATTAAATATATTTCCGTTGTCTGGTACCTGTAACACAAGTCCATCAGGTACTTACCACGGGACCAGACTGACGTGGTGTGAAGCGTCCATAGATATTATTATTATTATAGATATTATTAATTGTTGTTTAAAAAAAATTAAGCACAAATATAATTATTATTATAAAGCCTTTTTGCGAGGCAATGAGGTAAGTAAAGTAATCATTATATTTTTGCTGGGATAAAAATACAATACGCTTTATGTTCCCGGATCATAATAGACACACACTTTCTACTTAGTCTACTGCAACCACCTATACTATGACAACTGGCCAAACCGATTATAAAAGTACCCTCATTTGTATTGATTTTTTTTTCTTTGTTTACATAAATGATTTGTTAATTTTATAATTTTAAATAAGATTGTAACCTATCTTCTAAGCTCGCCCGATGTAATTTTACTTTATTTTCTTTCTCATGTAAGTGAATTTATGTAAAATTCTTATGAGAATAAATGTCTTAAAACCTAAAACCTAAAACCTAAAAACCACTTTCAAGTTTATCGTAAATATTAATACTACATTAGGTTATAATGGCACACTAAGGAATATTTTGTTCCAGCTGTACACGAGTACAGTGGCCCGTCTGCGCCCAAGATAATCGTCCACCTGAATTACTTTTCTTTAATCGTTAATTTTTGGGGCGTTAGTAAAAAAGTCAAACAAAGTCCCCTGTTCCGAAAGTAATAATTTTTCCAATATAAAATTTCCGAGAATTTCGGTTGTTTGAGACAAGATTGAAACTTTTCCTTGTTTGAGGTAATTATTAAAATTACTACGAATAATTTGAAATAGGATGGCCTTATAAAATATTTGAATGTTTTGTGGAGTTGACAAATTATATTATAGTAAGAAATATTATGGCTATTGTTGTTTGGTCGGGTTATGTAAAATTCGTTATCTGTTGGCTTTATTTGACATAGCCCGACCAAATCATGTTAGTCCACTATCTGCCTATAAATCAATTTCTTAAAAATTATATATATTATGATCAATGAAAGAAAAGATACGACTCATTACTCACGATAGCAGCTATGAGGAAAAAACACAGAGTGATCGAGAAGAAGGCGAGCCGGATGAAGAACATCGAACCGAATGCCTCCTCCAGCTCCTGAAGCATGCTGGAATATCAAATTATCAATCAATCATTCCATCAAGCAACCGCTTGTTCCTTTTAAAAGTGAAACAATAGTATTTACTGCTTCTCGTAGCACTCGCTACGCAACCGCTTCTCGTAGCACTCGCTACCCAACCACTTCTCGTAGCTTTCGCTACGCAACTTCTTCTCGTAGTACTCGCTACGCAACTACTTCTCGTAGCACTCGCTACGTATCTACTTCTCGTAGCACTCGCTACGCAACTACTTCTCGTAGCATTCGCTACGCGACTACTTCTCGTAGCACTCGCTACGCAACTAATTCTCGTAGCACTCGCTACATAACTTATACTTTAAAAAGCTTTAAATTTATAAGCACGAAAATAAATTGATCAAATAACTTGATCAAATAGTCTGGCTATATACGAATAAACTATCACATACAACAATGTAGGGAATAGTGGAGCAGGCAACAGTCTTAACACAAAGCTTTTAGTGAAATAGACTTTGTCAATCTCAGTGTTCTGATCTGATTCCCGCCCCGCGTCCCGTGTCCCGCGACACTCCACACCTGTACATTTATGTCGACGGCATGTGGAATTTTGTAACGAAATATAGTGGGGGAAATATTGATAGTATATTTTGTAATCGTATTCTATTGATACTTTAGAAAATTATTTTTTTTCATAATATTTGAATATTGTAAATTCAAAAAACTTTCACTGTCTTTCAACCGCTAAATGCTTATTCGATTTAAATAATTTTATTTAAATTAATGATTCTTTAATTCTGCGCACACTCTTGGGCACTAGAAAATCACTCCTGCGTAACTGGCCTGGTTTCGACGAAATTGGCTACCGTCACCTATTTCATCGTCTATTTATCCCCTATATAACCTCCCAGAGATTCTACACTTGCAAGAACTGATCTACAATTCTCACGTAGACAGTCTGATGTGTCTGCGCATGGCCTCCCGTAGCTCCTGTTTGGTGTCGTCATTGTTCCTCTGTATCGCCTCCCGGAACTCCTCCTGCAGCATCACGAACAGCACCTTGAGGTGGTGGATGGTGATGGACAGGAAGATCAGACCCGCGTTGTGGATGTACGCTACTGTGAACGCTGGTGATGAAATAAATATAGGGTTTATTATTACTGTGTATGTGGTATCCCTACTAATATTATAAATGCGAAAGTGTGTCTGACTGTCTGTTACCTCTTCACGCCTAAACCGCTGAACCGATTTTGCTGAAATTTCGTATGGATATACTTCGAGTCCCGGAAAAGGACATAGGATAATTTTGATCCCGGAAATATGTATGGTTCCCACGCGATAGACAAATTGTGGCGTAACGGAGTTGCGGGTGTCATAATAAAATTATAGCCTGTTATATTTCCGTTAAGTTTCTACTCCGTTTCCCATACCTAAAGATCCAAGACAAGACCATACAATTTGTGTTTATTATTCGTAGATATTGGGGGTTTAATTTTGTATGTTCTACAAAGGTTCAAAGTAATAAGGCCGCCTTTGTGTACATGTCTGATTTATCAATAATTGTTGTATATATTTAAGTTTTATTGTAATTTTTGTGCACAATAAAGTATATTTGTTTGTTTGTTTGTTATGTTGAGTTAGCTTAGCAACATTGACACAATAATATTATAAGGAAGGCAGATATTCTCAGAAAATATTTTAGTTTTTCGGATACAATAAAATTTGAAAAAAAAAAAACAATCAAACGACCAACTCACCAATACCATAATGTATCATATAAACGCCGAAGAACTTGAGCACGTCGTGGGTGAAGTCGAAGGGCACGTAGAAGCGGAAGGGCAGCACCTTCGCGAAGTCCACCTCCTGGCGTAGCACGAAACGCTGCACCATTACCAGCAGAAGCGGCATTGCCAGGTACATGTGGACCAGGAAGCGAAGCATGCCCATATAAACTGGAAGAAAGACACTGGTTTCACTTTTGACACTTATTCTTGCTTGATTATAAGTTAGTGCCTACCATGAGCAAGCTATAAGCAACAAGTTTAATAGATTTAGACACAGCGGGGATGGTCGACAGATATGCCATGTCGCCCACCATTTGCACTTTTATTATCGACTCTACAGATCGCAACTAATTCTACTTTTCCTTATAAAGTATTAGCCAATATCGCCTTACATTACAGAGCATAGACTTCCCCAAATGAGCACCAAACATAAAAATTTTAAGCAGCCTTCTTCCATCCGATGTCATATATTTTTAAATCGCTTTATCTCTTATGCCTCAGATATAACTGCATAGCTTAATTGTTACCGTGTGCTTTGACTTGTACTGGTCGTTTTATTTAGAATAGCATAGTTTGCTAGACTAATGCCTCTATAATATAATAATCAGTCAATATATCTAAAGCTAAATGAAACTAAAAACTTTCTTATCTCCATTTAATTATTTCAACAATCAAAAGTTATGTGAAAATACTTTTAATTGAACCCTTTGGTCCCGAGCGAGTTAGTTTATTCGGGATCGTTAATGAATGTAGGGTTAATGAGTTCAGAGCGAGTTGTAATTCAAATAAAATCACGTCGTATGTTCTTAATGAAGTATTTCTCATTTTTGGCAAACCTATTTACGTTGCAAACAAGCGCACTTGCAATTATGTAAATTTAAAGTTATAACATATTAAAAGTAATCTTTCATTAGCTTATTTCAAAATCACATTTTATTTTTGTTGTTATCAACTGATTTGTCAGTGCTTGCTACCATATTATTTTTTAGAGTCTTCCCTATAGAAATTACTGAAAGCTGTCATAGCTCACTTAAATTAACTAAAATATAAGAAAACTAAAAACTAAAAATATTTAGACACAACAAAGATATAAATATAACGAAAAGTCTCAGAATAGTCACGTTATCTCCAAGTTCCAAATGTAAAACAGCCAACTTTGACGTAAAACTCAGCCGTAAGTGCCTTACGTGTTCCTGTAGTATAAAATTTAAACATCAAGAATGGCAAATCCCAGGGGTGGGTGTTCCGCTCACAATTGGGAAGTTATGCAATATTCCATATTCCAGAACCTGTTATATTCCAGAACCGGTTATATTCCAGGAACGTCAACAGGAAGCGTTCTAAATTTAAAGTTTCCCAGCCTCAGGTTATTGGGCGCGCGGGGATGAGTTTGTGAGAATTTGCTCTTTATAAAAAACGAAAATATTCAACGCTTCACAATATACGGAGTTTGTTAGTGTCTTTTCGCGTCGGGTTAGCGTATTAGTTTGGGTACGTCATCATCATCATCGCTGCTACCTTCTCATAGCAGCGATGATAATCTTCTCTAATTAAGATTCCTCCTATATTTAATTAGACGACGAGCATAATATTTCTCTTTGATAGCCTTTTATCGAAGTCACTTGTGATGCATCGCAATGATGATAAATAATTTGGACAAAACAGCATAACAACATTTTTAAACTACCCTTTAAATATATTCAATAAAGAATAATTGGCAAGGTTAGGTATATCTACACTTTATAGTGAAACCGAAATGATCACACACTAGGCCACGAACAGGAAAAATATGTGTATCGAAGCCAGCCTACTGGACGGATTAATATTTCCCAATGATATTAGTGAATAGGATTCGATTTTATCTCTGAATGGACTCGACTGGAATAGACTTCATATAATGTACATTTGCTGAATAGTTTTTAAGCAAAATGTAATAAAATTCATCCGTTGAATTCATAGTTTTAACTAGATGATATTTGAGTTATGGGGCCTCTCCAGTTTCCATATTGGCCCATGTTGGCCTGGTAAAAAAGATTATGAGCGTGTAGAGGGACATATTTTCTTTTGATATTTGCCATGATCCACGTAGATATTCTGTTCATGCTTGATATATTTCCAATCATGATGGTTGTTCTTATGATAATAATAACTCTCACATCGGTTTTGGTGACGGTGGCCGGTTTTATTGAAACCAGGCCTGTTACGCAGGACTAATTTCATAGTGCCCGAGTGTGCGCGCAGTACACAAGATCTCTCTCTATTCCTTTTTTCAAAATCAAAATATTTATTTCTAAATAGGTTAACAAAGTTAACACTTTTAGAACGTCGCGTCTACATGAGGCCTACCACCGGTTCGGGAACTAACCCGGCGAGAAGAACCGGCGTAAGAAACAATTTTTACACTCATAACCCAGTGGGACGGAAGACCGACACGACTGGCGAGAGATCAAGCGCAGGACCGACTTTTTACATGCCTATCCGACGCATGGATCATCTTACTTGTCAATCAGGTGATCAGCCTGCATTGTTCTAATCGAACCCACGACCTCCGCGTCAAGAGCCACGCTCTAAACCACTAGACCACGGAGGCGTTAAAAGGCGTTAGTTGTTCTTATGCTCTAGCGTGTAGAGAGGTACAATAATAGAATTTATCTATACTTATAATATAATATTATAAAGCGGAAGAGTTTGTTAGTTTGTTTGTTTGTTTGTTTGAACGCGCTAATCTCAGGAACTACTAGACCGATTTAAAAAATTCTTTCGGTGTTAGATAGCCCATTTATCGAGGAAGGCTATAGGTTATATTTTATCACGCTAAGACTAATAGGAGCGAAGAAATAGAAGAAAATGTGGAAAAAACGGGGGGAAATTATTTGAAAGGGCTTATTTGAACGCGCTATTCTCAGGAATTACTGGTCCGATTTGAAAAATTCTTTCAATGTTAGATAGCCCAGTTATTGAGAAAGGTTAAAGGCTATACTTTATCACACTAAGACTAATAGGAGCGAAGAAATAGAGGAAAATGTGGAAAAAACGGGGGAAATTATATGAAAGGGCTTATTTGAACGCGCTAATCTCTGGAACTACTGGTCCGATTTGAAAAATTATTTCAGTGTTAGATAGCCCAGATATAGAGGAAGGCTATAGGCTATATTTTATCACACTAAGACTAATAGGAGCGAAGAAATAGAGGAAAATGTGGAAAAAACGGGGGAAATTATTTGAAAGGGCTTATCTCACGTACTACTAGAGCATTTTTTCTGTTATTTGGATCAGATAAGAAGTAGACCACATGAAGGATCATAGGCCCTTTTTTTTGTGGACTAATTTTTCTGTGAAATATCTAATTTACGCGGGCGAAGCCGCGCGGAACGTCTAGTTAGTTAATATTTTAACTGTTTGATTTTCTACCGACTTTACTTTAATTATGTAGAAGCTATAGTTACATTTTATTTCTTGTTGTTATTTTGTAAATATCTTAAAGTCTTTTGAATTGTAAAAAAAAAACAGCCAAGTGCGTGTCGTGCTACGCGCAATATAGGGTTCCGTAGTACTGCTAGTTTTTGATAATTTTTGTATGGTCAATGAATGCACGTTTATAACGTGTTTTACCTACTAACAAGTAACAACATCATCTCAGTTACGTTCAAAGGAACTTGAACGAAAAGTTCCTTTGTACTTCTACGAATACATTTTTTTTAGTTGATCGACTAATACTCAATAACTTATGAAGTTTTCTTAGCCGTGATAGTTTTCCTTTTAAATTCAGCATATTTCCTACTCCCGCGAATTTTTTCACAATTCCAGAAGCAACCGTTAAGCTGGTAGAAGGGGGGGACACTGGACACTAACGATTTTTTCCATTTTAAAACTTCATATTTCACAAATGGATCCCTCAATCTTTGAATACTCGTAATATTTTTAAAAAAACCTATCCAACGATACCGCACACGATGGGGTGGACGCGAAAAATATATCATCCCCGCTTGATGTGTAGGGGAGGTACCATAAAAAAATATTTTTTTAAGATTTTATGTACCATTTTGTCAGCATCATTAATATGTGCATTCATGCCAATTTACAACTTTGTAGGTCCTATAGTCTCTGAGAAAAACCGCGGACAGACAGACGGACGGACGGACCGAAACTATAAAGGTTCTTTGTTGACTACGGAACCCTAATTAAAAAGTACATATTTTTGTGTATGCAGTTTCGCTTTTATTCCTAACATACGCAAATGCTTTATCACAGGAAATATCGGGCATCGAGCTTTGGATCACTTTGGTTCGCAGGAGTTCGTTGATAACTTGTTTGACGGCGCGACGGCGCGTCCAAATTCACGCCAGCGATGAGTGGCGGCAATGTACGCATTACGCGACGAAGTGGAAACATAAACGAGATAATATTTGGATTTAACCCGTCGATTGTGGGAAAACAAGACACAATAGTTATTCTATTGTGTCTCGGACGCCGGTGACCGTCTGGGGCTTGATGAATTACATTTATTATTATTAAATTTAATTTTTTGAAATAATTTTAAAATACAGAAAAGTTATGCAAAAATATTATTTAGAATATTATACAAAGTCACAAAGACAGCGGACCTTGAATAAACCGCGTAAGGGCCGGTCCACATGGCGTGTTGCGTCAGCGTTGCGTCGACGCAGCGCTGCTGTTGCGTTGTTTTACATACAAATAACCAAACACACAGTGTGTGTGTTCACACAGCGCGCTGCGTCGACGCAACGCACACATGACGGGCAGCAGCCCCCAAGACGAAACGGGAGGGGGTGTATTCGTTGCGACGTCGGAGCGGCAGCGCTCAGTTGCTTGTGTGTTGATAGGACGCTGCGATGTTTTGACAAAATGCTTGCCGCAACTGTGCGACGTCCCTGCGTCGACGAAACGTTAAGGGTCAATTCAGACCGCAACACGACGCGTAGATGCATTTCTAAATTTGTATGGATTTGACAGATTTGCAAGACGTCTCACGCAATTGAAATCTGTCAATTCAGTACAAATTTAGAAATGCATCTACGCCTCACGTTGCGGTCTGAATTGACCCTAAGACTGCGTCGTAGTAACACTGCGATGACGCACCTGTGTGGCCGGCTATGCGTCATTGAAATATTTGCGTTCCGACAACGCAACGCGCCGTGTGGACCATCTCTAAAGGTCAAATCAGACCGCAACGCGATGCGTAGATAATTTGCATTTCTAAATTTGAACTGAATTTAAAGATTTCAATTGCGTGAGAGGTCTTGCAAATCTGTCAAATCCATACAAATTTAGAAATGCATCTACGCGACCCTAGGTCTTAATAATTATGTAAAAATACAATTTTTACACGCTGTATGTAAAAATAGTAGGCGTTTTCAAGATGACAAAATAAATTACAATATGAAACAGTTAGAATTTAAATAGATTTTATTGAAAATAATAATTTTGTAGTATGAAGGAAAATCATCATAATATTTTGTGTTTTTTTTTCCTTGAAAACGTCAATACACAAAACAAAGAAAGTCGGGCAAAGGTAAAATTCCAAGATATTTGACATTATGTAGCGTTGGGTCGTATTGCATTGCACAGAAATGCGATGTGATGTCGCAACGCAAAAATTTGAATAAGACGCAGAATTATTTACGATGGTCGATGCGCTGTCACATCGGAAATTTCCACGATGCGTTCTGCGGCGTCGTAAATTTTTTTACGATGCGACGCCGCAACGCAGTATTGTGGACTTGTGGTCTGGTCCTAAGTCGCTTAGTGCGCATACACATTTAATGTAAATCACAATAACGTCCTCGGAGCTCGCGATATAAAATATTAACAACGCTTTCCTCCTTATATATTCATTATTCGTTCTTTTGATTTTAATTCGTCGAGTTTGAACTTTGACAAAGTTGAGACGTCCACGATTTTAATTTGCGTCGAATGAAATTCGCTAATTTATACAAAGTTATATTGTATGGAATTACATGGAGAGAGTAAAACAAATGACAGGCTGAAACTTTCGACGACTTCGTTTTCTGACATCTTTAAATTATGTTACAATTGTGGGTATATTTAAGCCTTCACTCCTGTTCGTAATTATTGTGTGTATCAGATGCACAGTAGTTTCTTTAAACGAAAAAGTAGATTTTAATCTAGTTTTTTGTTTAAATGCTACGTGATCAAGAATGTTTTGTGTACTTAAAAATTATTCTCAAATCATCTATTACTATATTAAAATTTCTGAGGCTATTAATTTTTTGAATATTTCTGTGTACGTTTCATTCGTAGCATACTTTGAGCTCAATATTTTAATTCAAAGTCGCTCTAGGGTTTGATGAGACTTCCTCTCGATAAAATAGCTCGAACAACATAAAACACGCATAACAATCGGATATATCTCGAATAACAGTTGTAAAGGGGACGTTACACTCGTAATAATTAGTCACGTTATGTGATGGAGCTCAAGTTTTGACAATGGGCTGATAAGACGCAAGTGCGAGCGATAAATCTGGCGGCTTAGTTGCCCCCGACACTGACAGGCTAAGTCCGCCACTGAGAGCGTGTGGTTTATTACGGTCGCATAATAAACTTGTGATATGTTTGACAGTCCACAACGGCCCGCCATACTGTTATGGAGAATATAATTCTGCATCTTACAAAGATAACAATGTACAGAGAAATTGATTCATATGCCGATGGCTGACCTATTAAATTTGGTCGGGTTATGTCGTGATCTGTAAATGGGGCTTGTCGTTACTCGATAGACGATAGGTACGGCCATCTACCTACATAATATGATATAATGTATCTCTGATAATACAATCATCTGAATCCAAATTCATCTAAAAATATAAAAAACTAAATGACCTGTGCACAGTTGTTGAGTTATAGCATTAATATAATATTACGAAATATATAAAAATCTATGCAGAATTTTTACGTGAAGTGTGAAAATGGCCGCGTCGTCTATATGCCAATATTATGCTGTGCCGATGTACTACTGTACAAATCTATACTATATATTTAATTTATTTTTAATATTATAAATCTGAAGAGTTTGTTTGTTTGTTTGAACGCGCTAATCTCAAGAACTACTGGTCTGATTTGAAAAATTCTTTCAGTGTTAGATAGTTCATTTATCGAGGAAGGCTATAGGCTATATAATATTACGCTAAGATTAATAGGAGCGAAGAAATATAGGAAAATGTGGAAAAAACGGGGAAAATTATTTGAAAGGTCTTATCTCACGAACTACTGGAGAATTTTTTATGTTATTTGACACAGATAAAAAGCAGACCACGTGAAGGATCATAGGCCAATTTTTTTGTGGGCCAATTTGTCTGTGAAATTCATAATTTACGCGGGCGAAGACGCGCGGAACGTCTAGTAGCACAAAAAGAGTCTAAAATACATTTTTTTTTATTTTTATTCACTGTTAAACCCGAAAAAAAGTTAAAAGTGCATAAAAAACTCTATGTAATAATGCTGTAAATATCCTTTACACAAGCAAAGGCATTATTATTTAAGCTTAAATGAAACAGCTTTTTTGACCCACAAAGTGTGTCAGCTATTGCTAAAATAATGTTTCTTGGTACAGGAAAATGGCGCCGCTCTAGCTTTGAGCACAAAACATCATCAAAGAGCTGCACAAAGCCGAATTTGACGAGCTAAGAGCACTCATTTGCGATTTAAGTGTTATATCAGGAGGTTCATCTTTGACAAAGATAGAACGATATTGTGCTTTTCAACGTACACTGTAGAGCATGTTGAAGATTTTGAACTATATTGAACTAGTGTGTCCCAGTTTTATATATTACCTTGTTTATCTTTTTCAAATAATATTTGATATGGCTTTTGAATAGTATATTACACTAGCACTACGTGGATTGTAGTCAAGTGAAGAGTACTATCATACCAGCCTGCCTCTAATACTTTTCCAGAAGCCTGCTCTGCTGTACTTAAGTATATTGACATAAAAATAAAAACTTAAATATGGACCCTTATCAAAGTAAACAGTCCACTATGCCAGCCTACCACTGTAATACTTATAAAGGTACATAATCTATTAATTGCTGTATTACACCTATAAGTTAATATTAAGTCCTGAATCCTGATGTCACTGTAAGTGCGTCTATAGAGACGAGTTTAGGGTAGTAAACGGGTACACAGTGGTAGCGACAGTATATTGTATCTACCACTCTGTGTACCCTAACCTACCCTAAGAACTTTACTACCCTCGTAAGTAGTTTACTTCCCTAGACTCGTCTCTATAGATGCACTTACAGTGACATCAGGATTCAAGACGAAATATTAACTTCTTTCAGACATACAAAAAGCCAACACAAAATGAAGTCCACCACGCTTACTTCTATAATACTTGTCCAGGGATTTGATCTGCTGGGTCCTGTACTCGGCGACGCGGGGCGAGGCGGGCGCGGCGCTCCACTGCTCCTCCATCGCCATGATGAAGCCCCGGATCCGCTTCTTGTGGAACGTGAAGAAGATCTGCAGGCAGACCCCTGAAAAAATGCTTTATTTCTGAACTAGATGACGCCCGCAACTCCGTTGCGCCAGAATTAGTTTATCGCACGGTAACCGTATATTTTTTGGGATAAAAAGTAACACATGTCCTTTCTAGGGACTCAAAGTATCTCCATACCAAATTTCAGCAAAATCAGTTCAGCGGTTTGGGCGTGAAGAGGTAACAGAGAGACAGACAGACAGACAGACACACTTTCGCATTTATAATATTAAGTATTAGTATGGATATTAAACGCCTCCGCGGTCCAGTGGTTTAGAGCGTAGCTCTCGACTCGGAGATCGTGGGTCGAACCCACGACCTCCGGCGTTGGACACATGTTATTTCCAAGTTTGGTTAGGACAATGCAGGCTGATCACCTGATTGTCTGACAAGTAAGATGATCCATGAGTCGGAAGGGCATGTAAAAAGCCGGTCCTGCGCCTGATCTCTCGCCAGTTGTGTCGGTCTTCCGTCCCACTGGGTTATGAGAGTAAAGGAATAGAGAGTGTCTAGTGTACTGCGCACACACTTGGGCACTATAAAAACTATACTCCTGCGTAACTGGCCTGATTTTCAATGAAACCGGCCACCGTCACCGAAACCAGTGTGGGGGTTATTATTATTAGTATGGATAACTTTAATAGAAATGTTTTTAAAATAATTGTCCTACTTGTTGGAACGGGCACGTGGTTTTAGAATAAGGCCGTTAAGGCGCTATAATAGTAATAGTCGTTTGGCAGCCCGCAAGTGTCGTTCTAAGTATTTTATTTCTGGATAAAAACATACGGCTATGCAATAACGTTAAAATAATTGCGTAGAATATACCAGTATTAATAAAAATTATAATATTTCTAAAAAATAGGAGATCAATTTAATAATCAAATGTGTTATTTAATAATGTTTGACATTGTGTGACCTTCAAAGTCTGAGACAATCTAATTTGCACACTTTTAAATATTTCGGGCATTTTAAAAATATTGCGGATAGTGTTTTTTATGGAACAGGTTAGTGTTAAACCGTAACGTCATTATTTTATAACCGTAGATTTAACCTAAACTGTATTTTATCCCATGGCCACTGTACGCCAAATTTCTTTTTTTTTTATGAAATAAGGGGGCAAACGAGCAAACGGGTCACCTGATGGAAAGCAACTTCCGTCGCCCATGGACACTCGCAGCATCAGAAGAGCTGCAGGTGCGTTGTCGGCCTTTTAAGAGGGAATAGGGTAATAGGGGAGGGTAGGGATGGGAAGAGAAGGGAATAGGGGAGGGAAAGGAAGGGAATAGGGTAGGGGATTGGGCCTCCGGTAAACTCACTCACTCGGCGAAACACAGCGCAAGCGCTGTTTCACGCCGGTTTTCTGTGAGAACGTGGTATTTCTCCGGTCGAGCCGGCCCATTCGTGCCGAAGCATGGCTCTTCCACGTATAAAAAATTTCGTCAAAATAGAGCGATTCCATCACTTCCTCAGCGATTTTAGCCTTATAATAATTCATACCATACGAACTATACATGAACGTAAACTTGTTTGACCGGGCAATTCCATTCCAATTTCAACGGAGATTACAAATACGGTAACTAACATCGGTAAACGCATAATGCCGCAGTTATCGGCGTGCCATTGACAGCTACCTTCAGTGATATTGTAACAGAACGACAGGTCGGCAGCCAGCAGCACCAGGTTCGCGCCACCCCTCACATCCATCACTATCACCAGCCAGTGGCAGGTGGCTGCCACGAGGTAGATGATGAGGAGGATGTGACACCAGATCCTCATCCTGTAGAATAAGAATAAGAACCGTTTATTCATTTTTAGTAACTGCAGAAATATAACAAACCAGCTGTTGCCCGCGACTCCGTCCGCGTGGACTTTGGAACAGACAGACAGAGATACTTTCGCATTTATAATTTTTCTCTTGAAGTTTTTCTGATTTTTTTATAAACCTTACGGAGCCCGAGACCTTCCCAACGAATGCAAAACCGTGGAAATCGGTTTGTTCGTTCTGGAGTTATAGCGTCAGGAAGGAAAACCCGACTTATTTTTATATATTAGACTAGACGACGTCCGCTACTTTGTTGTACCAAAATTCGTTTTGCGCGAAAGTCGTATATTTTTCGGGGAAAAAAGTATGCCTATCCCGGGGCTCAAATAATAACCATTCCAAATTTTAGCAAAAACGGTTCAGCGGTTTGGGTGTTAAGAGGTAATAAACGGACAGAAAGACTTTCGCATTTATAATATTAGGGATATGGATAGCAAAAAAATAAAACTGAAAATAAAAATAAAATTCTTAAAGGAACAAAAAATGGAATAAATAAATTATGAACAAAAAACTTTTTGAAAAAAAGCTTTTATTTAAATAGTCTAAAAAGAAAAAAATAAATTTCTCCTTAAAATTTTTAACTATTAAGTTATAATCCTCAATATATTATACAATTTGCATGATAATAAAAGCTTGTCACGACTCGCGAGACTTAACAATGTATCCATCTATATATTATATAAAATAAAAATATAATATCAATTTACTCAGTTAAATTGGTACTTACTAGTTTATTTACAAATTACGCGACAAGCTCTTATTATCATGCAAATTCGATAATATATTGAGTATTATAAATAACTTAATAGTTAAAATTTTTAAGGAGAATTTTTTTTTTCTTTTTAGACTTAGTTCATAATTTATTTTTTGTTTTTTAGTTATCTCTGGCTAGATTTTTTAGTCTGTTTGATAGTAATTTGTTTTGTTCACGTTTTGTTTCAAGAATTTGTTAAAATCTGAATAACTGAAGTCCTTAAGAAATCGTAGTTGATTTTGACCATTGAATAATCTATATTTAGCGAGTTGTTATATTCCGTTTATTTCTGCATGACTAAAAAGTTAAATTTCATTTAACAAAAGTGACCGGATTCAACCGGGCATTTTCTGAAACCCGGATGGATTTGACTTGAAGTCACGTCACGTCATTTCACGTCACGTCACGTGACGTCACGTAAAGTCACGACACGACACGTAACGTCACGTCACGTCATGCCACGTCACGTCAAGTCACGACAAATCACTTTAAGTCACGTCACTTCACGTCACGTCACGTCACGTAACGTCACGTCACGACACGACTTGACTATTACTTTTCAATTTACTCTCAATGAGCCCTTTTATCATATGGGTATCAAACCCATATTGCAGAAGTGCTTTAAAAAAACTATTTCCCTATCTTGGCTAAGCTGCCATATTGGATATAGAATGACATTACATTCGTTTCCGAGTTACTCTCAATAAGCCCTTTCATTTGATACCCATATTGTAGAAGTGCATTAAAAATAACTATTTCCGTATCTTGGATGAGTCACCATATTGGATGTAGAATGACAATACATTCGTTTTCGAGTTACTATCAATGAGCCCTTTCATTTGATACCCATATTGCAGAAGTGCATTAAAAATAACTATTCCCCTATCTTGGATGAGCCGCCATGTTGGATGTAGAATGAAATTACATTCGTTTTCTAGTTGCTCTCAAAAAACCCTTTCATTTAATATCCATATTGTAGGACTGCATAGAAAATAATTATTTCGCCATCTTAGATGGTCGGCCATATTGGATTTAGAGTGATGTCACATACCATACCGTGCATTGTCATCCAAACTAAACGTGTATGCAAAATTTCAGCTCAATCGGTTAAATATATCTACTTCAAAATTGAGTTCCAAAATTCCACTGTAACATACTTACATACATATTACAGAGCAAGTTAAATAAAAGATTTTAATAAAAAACTACAAAGTAAGGCAGTGCATGGCCACGAAAAGATCACACAGGTATACACAACGACAGTGGCTGTTCCTGTGTAGCTGGTCTTCCGTGATCACCTGTAGTAGACGCTGTTCCTCTCGTCGAAGACATCCTGGCCAGTGGAGTGGAGGTATTTGACGATGGTGATGTATGGCTTGAAGAACTCCGCGTTGTATTGCGATAAGTCCGTCATGGTGAATGAAGGTGATGATTTTCGCACCGCTTTTATATGCTATGAGCTACGAAGGTTGGATGAGGCTCTCACCAATGGAATTGCTTGATTTTGGATCATAAATCGAATGATTTATTATTTAGGCCCTTAGTGCAATAATTGGAATATTTTAAAGTAAATACTTCTTTAGCGGCGTTGTGCATATTTTTGCAAAAAATGGTAAAAAAAATAAAAAATGATTTTTTTAAGACTGAGGGAGAGCTTCCACCAGCGCCGCGTAGGAGAGGAAGTTACCTTCTGTCAGCACCTCCGAATTGCAACCCACTGTTTTTAAATTTAAAGTGACAGTTGGCATTACTAGCAATCTCGATTAGTTGTATTAAATTTCAGTTCAAAAGTACATAAGAAAATTTTAGTAATATAGCGTGTGACGTCACGCGAATGCAATTCATTTGTTGTACAAACTACATGGCAATAATTTACCTCCATGACGGCTCATTAGTTTTTAATTACGAAATAGTGGACTAGCACCTACATGTTTCCGTTTTTTCTCTCGTTCCCTGTGGCGCATTGTTTATTAAAGGTGCGTGCATTATGATGTAGAGCCGTAAGTTTTGGGTTGCATTTCTCCTTTTATAACCTAGTATACGATAGGATAATGCATTAAAAAGCCAGATGATATGTGCATTGTGCACGTGCCTTTAAAATGTAATTAAGACCGATTGCGTAACAATTGCTGAAATAACAAAACAGATACATTATAGCTTAGCAGTACCATAGCTTAGCAGTGTTCTTAAAATCACATACTGAAAAGTTTTTGCTTTCGAGACGTGATACTGCAATCTTTTGCTGTCTAATTTTCTCTAAAATCACGCTTCTAACATTTTAGCGCGCCTGGGTAGTCTAGTATAAAGATGGTTTCTTTTTGACGGGCGTTTGGCCTACCAAAATATATTCCCACCACTGCAACTTCAGTGATCCACTTCTACATAGTAAGTATATCTGCTTCATACGCTACGAAGATAATCTACCGTAAAATATTATAGGTATACTGTGTTCAAATTGAGACGAATGTAAAAGCTTGTTTGATAAGAACCTTTGTGAGTTAAATAAATGGCGCATACGTTCAGACTGTTTACGGGGCACGTGTCCCCCGTCCCGTTCCTGTCCCGCTGTCCCCCCTTCCCGTCCCTGTCCCCCTGTCCGCTGTCCCGCCGATGTCACGCGGCCCGCTGATGTACGTGACAGATTCACTCGGCTTATTACGCTCACAATATTTGTCCACCTAATAGAGTCTTTGTTTGGGACATCGCATTTATTATTTACATGAGTGAGCTTTTTGACCATTTCCAGTAAGTTACAGGACTTTTATGTACAAAGTGATGTTAAACACGTGTACTCAATCTAAAAATATATAACGTAAGATAATAAAGACAAGCTGTTATATTCTGTGTGTTTTAATTGCTTGATGATTTCTGAATACGTATAAATTTTGAAACGGCAGAACCGTTTTTAATAAAATTTTGTTATCCAGTAGATCTAAGAATCGATCAACATAATATTTTTTTCATTAACGAGATGACATTGTGGCGGTCTAAGCAGCGCGCAACCCAATTGTGTTTTCGATTTTCGAATTTTCTGTGATCGGCGCAACTTTCAAACGTCAACGTAAGACTATAATATCTGAAATGAAGCAGTAAAATGTACAGTGACCTGAACGAGCATAGTATAAGCAAGAGATGTGAAATATATAACGGTGAGTATACTGTTTTAATTTTACTATATTTCCTCCCTATCTCGGTCATTTGCAGCAGAGTTATCAAGCTAACTCAGCGAGACTATCATTACACTCATTTCCATACTTCCCATATTTAATCTCCCATTGGCTCGGAGCGGGCCCGCCTTTGTAAAGTATCTCAAATATTAATGACCCTCAAGAATTACGTAGTCTGGAGGGCTTTATATAACTTTAATTCTGCGTCCCAAATAAAAGCAATGACATCGAGAAAGGAATTTCTGAAATCTGAAACAAGTTTATAAGCTTGTCGCTTCGACTTCATGTAACTGTGTGTCTGTGTAAGTTTTAGACTGTTTGTATTTAGAGATTCGATTCGCTGGGTATGGGCTCCATAAAAAAATGACCCATTTTGTTTGCTATTTTAGTTTTGTAGATTATGTTATTATAAACAGGTGCACCGAGTATTAGTATCTAAGTATTAGAAAACATTTGTAAACGTGTCCATCCTTAAAAGCCTCCTCCATTTTTTAACTCTTAAAATTGACCTGTTATTTTCCAGATTATAATGTTATATGTTATATCAGATATTAGCGGTACAAAGCACATATCGTACGATTTAAAATGCACGTAAACATTATCTGTCCCTGAAGTTATAATACGGGGAATTACGAACGGCCATTCTGCGGACTGCGATTACAATATTCTGACTGGAGTGAAATATTGCATACAACATTAACAAAACGTAGAATGGAACAAAGTTAGAATTGTAGTCTAATTCCACTATTTTGATGCAACTTTAATGTAGATTCAGTTGACATTTCATGAGAATACCATTTTTAATTTAATAGGAATCAACTGAATCGAATTAGGAATGCAACTGCATGTTTGCATGCAAGACACACAGGTAGATTTCAATAACTTAAATTGAATTAAACATCTGAATAAAATATACGATGTTTTTAGGTACAGAAGAATAATATATATTATGTACAGCGGACATATGGGTACACTACCTACACCAGATAAGCTAGGCTTAGGCATCCATTACACGGTAGGTTTTGCTGTCAGTTTTACCACAGTCATGACTGTGACTGATGCATAACCTGTCGTATAATGCAGTAACTGATGGTTGCATGAAATTGATTGACGGTTATCTTGATATTTTGGTTTTCATGCAACCATCAATCATGACTTTTGAGTGAGTTTTGTCACATCTGACAAAATTGGAAAAAAAATTAGAAACGTATACCTTTGAAAATTTTGGCTTTGACTGACATAAAACTGAAGAGAATTGAGTGACCGTCTAATATCATTCGTCAGTCCATCAGTCACCATCAGTCAAACATAATTCATGACTGACATTGATTGACGCTTGCATGCGCGTATAATGGATGCCTTACACTAAAATATCGACTAGGAACTTTAATACTCTTTTTTGGTAAATCATACTTTTAATAAAATTAATAAGATAATTATAATGAAACTGCTTATTTTCCCTGATATTTACCGCCCTATTACTCGCAAAATATAGTCCAAGAGCACATCGCACGAGTTACATCGTAACCCAATCACGTATCAAAGGCACAAACAAAATCGATTCCATGTTAAATAGAACAATTTACTCGTTAGCCGAGAGTCCCCGCCGCGCCGAGTCCCCGGACATAATACAGAAAGAGTTTAGGAAATTGAAAATTGTGGCGCGGAATAACGCCATTACTGAGGAAATGAAGAACGTGAGGCGAGCTGGCGAGAATTCTCCGACGCGAGCTCACCTGTGCATTAGCGTGCATTCCTCTGTGCAAAAAATGTAATGACAACGTGTCGACAGTATTAATGCCGCTTTGATTTAATGCATTTTTGTTTTGGTTTTTGTTGCATGTTATAATGCATGTTATAGCATTTGCAATGTTTTCATTTGATGCATTTTTATTGCTGTTTTGAATATGTTTTCTAATTATTTAGATTTAAATATTAGCTGCATGTTATTAATGTACTTAGCGCGGTTCGTCTTTGTGGCGTGCTAAATAAAAAATGAATGCGAGCTCCACTGAAATGTTTGCATGTTTGTAATGCTTTCAAAATACAATGAAAAAATCATAATATTACTTTGGCAGCGTAACATAAACATTAAACAATTATCCTTTGATATGAATTATTTCGTACTGTTTGCTTTCTTTATGTTAACTAAAATTTTGATTAGAACTTAAACCAAAAAATTTCTCTATTATAAATTAATTCTGATACAAGATTATACGAACCAGCATCTGAAAATTCTTTCTATCTTAAAAAAAATAAACAATTAGCTGAGAGAAGCTCAAATGTGTACGGACATTTTCAAAGCTTTTTTAACCTATTCAACGTTGGAACAAAAACAAAGACGTTGTATTTTTAACGCTGCATTAAAGATTGTGACTACTTTAAATTGCTAAATGTTGGAGTAGTTCTTTCGGTTTTTGAATTGCCAATTGTAGTTGACGCAAAACGGCTCAGAAGCTTATGGTGGCACTTCACATGGCTATTGGTATTTGCTATTGGCTATTTGTTGCATTTGGCAAAATTATTGACGTATACACAAACAAGCAAATAAAATCAAATACGACCTTCCACACATGGACGTCAAATACCAAACTTTTACTTGATTTTGTTTACTTTCCTATTTGACTCTTTTGATGTGCGTCAAAAACCGACAAAGGTAGGATACGTGTATTTGGTATTGGTCATATTTGTCAAATAGGCAAATAAGGCCAATACTTTGTCAAACATACCGTCTACATATGGTGATTGTTTGGCGAATAAATCAAATACGCAAATACGAATAGCCATGTGAAGTGCCACCATAAAAAGCTTTGAGAGTCGACATTCGTTGTATAACAGGCCAACAACAGGTTAAATTATTAATCATAATAATTCTTATATATTATGTTTCGACGATCCTCTTGTTAGAATAATGTTGCTTCCAAATCGGGTTAGGATGAAAATTGATCCATGCGTCGGACGCGCATGAAGTCCTTCCTGGACCTGACCTCTGGCCAGCCGTACTTATCGGTCATACTTGTACACTATAAATCCGTCCTGCGTCGTTGGCCTTGTTTTAATGAAACTGGCTACTGTCACCGAAATAGGTGTGGGATGCATTATTTTTGTAGCGATTTATTGCTACGTTACGAGAATATTAGCAACAAAATAGTATATAAGAAGTAAGATGATTTGTGATTCGTGTAAACATCTCGAACATAATGCCATGTATAAATTGATGTTGTCGATAGCAGGAAAACGTAAATATTCCCCGACAAAACGCCCGACGTTTTCTTTATAAAATATACGTTTGCGTCATAATTTATTTTTTTCAATATTATTTTTATTACGTAACGTGTTTTCTGTAACTTGATCTTTATTGTTAAGGAATAAATTAAAGGTGACATGGTGTATAAAAGATCGACTGGGTATGTGATCTCCGTTGTGTTATGTTGTTAAGGCAGAATAAAAGAAAAACATGTGTATGGACACCTGTTCATAATTTTTCAATTATATTTTCTCCTCGACTGTCTATAAAATGTATTAACAAAAACATTTAATCATAATAACAACAATTATAAGTTTTCAACTCAGCAAAATTATTGTGAAATTCTTAATTGCTTAAAACATTTCTGTGATGCTGCTCTGTCACGCTAGCACACTTCGCCTATCGCAAAGAAACTTTTAAAAATGTTATTAACGAGTGGTTTATTTCATCTCCAACAAACATAAAGTTTGTCAATTAATTGTTTTAAATAAACTGGCAAACTTTATTGTTTTTAATCGAAGACCATCGTTAAGAGTATCGTTTTATACTTCAAAGCAGCCTTTCCCAAAGTGGGCGATAACGCCCCCTTGTGGGCGCTGAAGGCCTAAAGGGGGGCGTTGTGGGACCCAGAAAAAAATGAGGGCGTCGTGTAGAGGCTCGGGGTTGATTTGTAATTTAATTTCATCTGGATGCATTTTAAATCAAATTCATCTTTTCCATCACATTACTTCTAATTTTTGGGTAGCAAGTTTTGGAGGCGATTTCTTAGAATATTTTGTTAAACAAAAATCTCGGAATTCCGGGAGTGAAGAAAATTCGGGAATGCAATTAAGTCGGTGGTAATGGTAAAAATTTGGTTTGAAAACGACTAGCCCCTTGATTTAAATAAATATAAGAAAAAAGGTGAAACAAGGGGGCGTTAAAAATTATTTGTTCTCGAAGTAGGCAGTAGACAAAATAAGTTTGGGAACCCCCAGTTTAAAGTGTAATATTTAACCCTCCGTCGGTAGCCGTGAAACTCTTAACGAGTGAAGTTTTTTCACGAGTGTAGCTTGTCGCCCGGCGCGCCTCGTCACAGACTAATGATATTATAGATAGACCATAGAAAGAGTGCAAACAGCTGTCCATGTCTTCAGGACTTCTTTTCTTATTTTTTCATGGTTGCAACACAATATGGTCTATACCACATATTGACCAACTATAAATATATATCAATTTACAATAAAGTCTTAATTCCAATTTCGAAAAATTGGACTTCAATACGCACTTACACATTTTGACATTGGAGTCCGGGACAACCTTAAATAAAGGTGAAGAATAATATATATACTCTTTCAACCTTATGGGTTTTTGTTTAGCCTGTGAAACAAATAGCTATTCACCATCTAGCTTTCAGCGTTACTTCCATGTCGTATCCTTCTTGAGCGTCTCTCCTAATGAGGAAACTTGCCATAATGACCGCCAACAATTTTGTGACGGGAACAATCAATTCAAAAAGCTTTTCGCGGTCCCACTCAACTCCGGCTCACTTTTACGTTCACTTTCTTTTCAAATCTTGCAAAATGGATTATCGCCGATTCTTTTTTCTTTCACCCCTTGGTTCTATACAAAATTTTAATCCATTTTCGTGGCTTTGCAGATTTAAAGATAAGCAGCGGCGGCGCGGGCGGAGCGAATTCAAACGCCTTTTCATTTTTTGCATATTAAGCTAATACTTGAATTACGTTTTCAGCGGAAGAGCGTATTTTGTTATATTACCTGAAAAGTATTGAATAGATGAAGAGATAAAAAAAATTAAGTACTAAAAATTAATCAATAAAATATTATTATTGTATATGCATATGCACCTGGATCTACGTTATGTTATTGGTACCGTAAGTTACTTAAAATAATGAAAAGAAAATAGTTATCGAGCACCTATTAATTTGGCTACATTCTTTTAGCTACTTGTCTCTTTTATATCTAAAAATTATTCTCTATCGTATGAAAAAGCAATAGAATCAAAGGCAGACTACGTAATCCAACATTCGTTTATTTAAAATCTGGACTTAATAATCCTGTATGTCCAAAATTCAATATTCAAAATATCATCCTCTAATATTCAAAATAAAACCGCCCGTAATCATACATCGTCATTCCTCAATCCTCATGTATATTGTATACTCCAAAATCTATAAAAGCCTTTCGAACAGAAATATTCCCTTCAATAAGTCCAGCGTTACACGTGTAGTCGCCATTTTATTTTACGTAAAGGACATTTATATTCGGTCAAGGTAATAAATGAGTTCAAAGCATAAAAGCCAATTAAAGTTATATAAGTATTTAAATCCATTATCGAAAACAATTACCACAATATAAATACGATAGAGTAGAATTAACTCGGTAACAAGTCATTATTTCATTTTACGTGATATATTATAATCTAGCTTCAAAGCCTGTGTGGTCTAATGGCTTCGAACGTGGCTCTTGACTCGGAGATCGTGGGTTTGATTTCCACGTAAGAAACATAATATTATTTCCAAGTTCGGTTAGGTTAGATTAGTCCAATCCTGGTTTGTTTCTTCTTCGATCTAGTCATCGTCAATAAAACGAAATTTCATGAGAATACCATTTTGTAGCTTCGTAATTTTTTTAAATAAAATTAGGGGGCAAACGGGTCACCTGGTGGAAAGCAACTACGCCCATGAACATTCGCAATATCAGAACAGTTGGAAATGCGATGCCGGCCTTTTAGGAGGGAATTAAAATTTTTGAACGTTTGTCACAAAGGTGCACATACTATAAAACAACATTCCTTCTGCACAGTCGGGTAAAATGGAAGTGTTGGAATTATTACGCGTTATTTTTGTTTGTTTTATGAGTGGCAAGTCTGACGCCGCGGGGTTGGAGTAATTACATTGTCATACCACTTGTCTCCACCACGTCTAAACAAAATTGTGCTCACAAGTTTTCCAAGTTCTTAAGTTATTCTTTAAGTTATACGTATTTTTAGTACAATATTGCGAATTAAAGTAAATAAGACTGTAAAGTTAACTTTTTATCCGACTACGGTGAAAAGAGGTATGGATATTGGATATATATACGTTTTTGTGTCCTCGTAGAGGCTAATTTATTGATTCGATCTTACATTTCACATGTACATTTTTACATATTAGATAACCCGTGAACTTCGTTTAACTTAGCTCCTAATTTTTCTCAACGTATTTCCTACGAACCTTCCCTAGACTTCCACGAATATTTTAAGACTAAAATTAGCCAAATTAGTTCAACCGTTCTCGAGTTCCAGCAAGACTAACAAAATTGAAGATTGATTTTTAATTTTATAGATTGTATTTTTTACGTTGCCGGGTTATAGTTTTTGAAACTTATTGCTTGTTTATATTAAGAGTTAAATGCTTGTTTCGTCACAAAAGTCTCAAAACATCGTAATAGCTGCCTCATTTAAATATTTGAAGCAAGTTTATTCAGTACTCCGCTAGTTTCTTGTTCTTCGTAAACTTAACCCTCGAGCTCTGTACCTTGGAAGTTACTAACGTAGCTCAACATGTGGGTTGTATGCCTCAATAAGCGTCAGGACCTTGTCAATTAACATCATTATTATCATCCTAATAAACGTTCTTATAATGCAAATAAACTTTCTTATTCTTATTCCCTTCTCTCATCTAGCTTACTAAGTAACATAAAGTACTAAAAATCCGTTTTTCTATGACAAAGAGTTGCCTTTAAATGCGGACAATTTTTTATTAAGTCAAAACGCATGAAAAGTATTTCGGTCTGGTTCGGCGGTGTCTTTCCATGATTTCGTGGCTTTGTCGACTTGTATGCTAATATAAATCTAAGCTTTTAACCATAGGACGCCCTGCATCTCGATGGACTGACAATTTGATAAAGGTTACGCCTAGGGGATGGATGAGGGCGGCCCAATATCGGGATGGTGGACGTTCGTTAGGAGATCTATATTTAGCAGTGAAGTTAGGAGATCCGTATGTTATGAATTTATGATAATATCTAAAATATAATAATTAATATCAATAATTAATATCATTATATAAAATATAATGATAGACTGATGATAATGATAAACGTACAGATAAAACCAAATGGATCTAATTGTTTAGTACGATCATTGGTTAAACAGTCATCCTTTTAAATAAAGTAATAAAATAAAATAAAATCGTCTATATACGTGGAGACAGCTCGTAAATAAAACGGTAAAGATGTGCAATATAGGAGAATAGAATGCCATAACGCTAACCGAGTGCTGGATCGCATTCATTGAAGTAAAGGGAAGGGAAAATTGAATTTCTCGTACAAAAATTGCTTTTCAACCGCGAGCCTAGATCGCGTTTGCTTTGTGTCGTTATTAGGCATCGTGACATTATCGCCGTAATAATATTTTTATGGCATATCTATTGAGGTTTTCATTTCTTTCTTATTCTTGTTATCTGTGAAACCTCGTTTGGATAGCTTCTATTTAAGTTTTTTATCCCCGCAGGTTTTTCTGAAGTATTTTTTCAGTGTACAGTTGTACACGTTATACAACTAGATTGCCGTAATTTAAATACGTTTTCGCCTGTAAATTGTGTTGATATCATGCACATTTTTTTTTAATAATCATTCATAATAAAATTTATATGCGAGCATGAGTTTAGCAGGATTGCAATTACAGTGAAAAAAAAGTTTGGACGTACCGTCAATGCAATGAACATACATAGAAATTATCAACAATATGTCCTTTGCATTGAGTAAAATATATCTCAAAGCTTTTCTGGACTTGCAAGAAGAAAAAAGAAGAACACTGGAAACCGGTTTCGAATGAAAATAGTTTTATGCTGATTTCTAATCTCAAAGCTGGTTCAGATTAGAACAAACTCAGGATGTTAAGCCTGAGATACAGGAGCACTTACTTTAAATAGCACCTACGTTCCAGGGCGGAATAAAATCAGACGCAAGGCAATGTACTTACTTTTTACAGGTGGAATCAGAAAAAGTGTTACACTTAAGAACCTCGGCTTAAAGATAATAATTGAAGTTATTGAATGGTTAAATCTAGATAGTTGCAAATGAAATCAGAAAAAAAGCTAGCGCAAGTCTTTCCAGCTGATGGCCCTGTAGAAAATTTTTTGTTTGTTTTATGATACTACTATAAAACAGTTTTATTATTTTTGATACCCAGGTACTGAATTTTATGATTCGATATATTGAATATCAGATTCTATACCTAGGTATTTTTGATGACCACAACTTCTAAATCCACTTCATGTACCTTTAAGGGTTTATTATTTTTATTGCGGAAGGTAGATAATTTTTTAAAATAAAATTAGGGGTTAAACGAGCAAAAGGGTCACCAGATGGATATGATCGTCGTCATGGACAATCGCAACATTAGAGGAGTTCCAGGTGCGTTGCCGGCCTCTTAAGAGAGAAAACTCTCTCTTCTTGAAGGTTTGCAGGTCGTATTGGTCTGGAAATACTGCTGGCGACAGTTTTCAGTTTTGCTGTGCGTGGCAGAAAGTTACGCAAAAAAGCACTGTGGAAGACTGTTATTAAAATTTAAATAGATGTAAGTTTAACTTGATGCATGTACGGTCCGTCTGATGTCGATACGGAACCCTAAGAGGTGTAACGGTTTAAGATAACCGCATACTTTAAACGGTTAAGCTGAAGTAACCGTAGTACTCATTACAGACACTTTTTTCTATTCCAAACGACATCCCGCTCACGCACGTACATTTAGATAAGGAGCGAGAATAGATGTAATGAAAATGACGACGCTTCGCATTCATTTTTATTTTTTTCAATTTGTTTTATAAATTCAACTGCAAAGTTAAGTGCGGCGGGTCGGGGCAAAGTGTCTCTCCAAGTGTAATGTTCCGTGTATTCTGCGAGGGAAAATGAAATAAGATGTTACAATTAAGTTTGCAGCGCGAAATCTTATAATTTTGGTAATTGTGTTGCAGAATGCAAAATTGTAGAAACAAAATAAGTTCTTTGTCTTTCAAAAACCATTTTGATGAAACTAACGCAACAATTTGTCTATCTTCTTCTTCTTTTCCTAAACCACTTAACGAATTCTCAAGAAAATTGGTCCGAAGATTCTTTGAGCCCCAGAAAAAGACTATGTTATTCCAGTACTTTGCCGAGATTTAAAGTTTTTAAGTGGTTTAGTATGGCATACGTCCATAATTAAAATTTGTGGCAACATCTAACAAATTCTACAATAACAAACCTATACTAGTATGGTAAATAATGTAGAATTTTCTAGATTTTATGGCAAATATTTAATTATTTATCTGTTTTGACTATGAAAAAACTGCGCTGACTTTCATGAGTTTTCTTGCCGTATAGTAATAAATGATGGGAATCTTATATAAACGTACAATTTTCGTAACATATTTCCACGTCACAGGCAAAATGAATCTAAACAGCAAATATATCCACAGCAGAAGAAACCCCTCCATTTAGGAATCGGTTAAAAGACAACAGCTGATGCCATTACATATCGCTTACGGAGACATTTGAGATCGAATATCGGACAATACAGAACTTTCCCCGGGAGAAACAATATCGTCGGTCGATCCGCGCAATATGTCACGAGGGACGAACTCATATGATGTTTAGGAACCCGAGTGATTCATATTGACAAGGTCAGTCCCCTGCCGTCCCCTGCCGTCAGTCCCCTGCCGTCCGTCCCCTGTCCCTAAGCCACCTGTTCCTCGTGTCATGTTCATGAAATACGACTGACACGCCGCGACACATTTTATTAAAGTTCACAATGTTGTTTCGCTGAATTTGTGTTTCGTAGATGACCGAGCTTAGGGTGGACTTAAACAAGAAAGTTGAATAGTTTTATGTTGACTTTCTAAGGTTAGTTGATAGTTTATATTTTACTTAGCTCTGTTAGTTGGTTGGCTGCTTAACGTGAGCCAAACATAAGCCTGGCAGAAACCTGGCTGTGGGATAAATGCGTGGTGGCCACAAAGGAAGATCTTCCGACCGAGCGAGGTGTTATGCTCGGTCAGGCCAGAGCCCACGTGATACATTTCAGCTGTCCTATATATACCGACGCGCTCAGAAAACTTCGATAGCGCGATGCAGGAATGTTAGGCGAATTGTGGGTACCGCCACATGGCAAAAATCGTTCAATGGTAAAATAAGGTGCCTATAATAAGCACCTTAGGCATAGGCTTAGGCACAAGCCTAAGTAGAGACGTAATAAATAAATAATGATTCATTCATGCGTTAAAACAATACACACTAAACAACTATCAATTTTACAAATTTTTGACACTACTAAGTATATAAAAAAAATATATGTGTAAAGACAATATAATAAAACATAACAAAACATACTATACAATAAAACAACGAATACAAAAAACAACAAGAATGGCATCAGTAGGCAGTGTATAGTGTATTGTTTAGCACAGAAATGGAATACCACTCAGGTGTATCACCGCAGCGCAGAAACACCCAGAAACACCACGGTACCTGGTCTTCCGTGGTTCCTTAAACGTATGACGTACGACAAACTCAACAAATAACATGATAATAATTAATAATATATAATTTAAAAGTATGTACATAATACTACAATAACATAAATAGTGTATAAATATTAAACAGCAGCTGCTATGTGTGTGTGCTGACTAACTGAACAATGGAGTCTAGCGGGCGCGCACGGCACAATGCGCACCCGTGAGTCGTGACGTAACCGCATCATGGTAGTTTCATACATCATGTGTTTGCATTACTGCGTCTTATAAAATATAAAGTGACTTCAGCTATAGGTAGCTTAATATAAAATACTAGATGACGCCCGCAACTCCGTTGCGCCAAAATTAATTTATCGCGCGGGAAGCGTACATTTTTCCGGGATAAAAAGTATCCTATGTCCTTTCTCGGGACTCAAAGTATCTCCATGCGAAATTTCAGCAAAATCGGTTCAGCGGTTTGGGCGTGAAGAGGTTGTTACCTCTGACAGACAGACAGACAGACACACTCTCGCATTTATAATATTAGTATGGATAATATATTTTTTATTTGATCAAAGTTACTATCCATACTAAAATTATAAATGTGTAAGTGTGTCTGCCTGTAACCTGTCTGTCGATTTTGATAAAATTTGGTATGTAGATACTAGAGTATGGAGATACTTACGATACTAGAGTCCCGGGAAAGGACATGGATATTTTTTATCCCGGAAAAATGTACGGTTCTCAGGCGATAAACGAATTTTGACGCAAGAGAGTTGCAGCGTCATCTAGTATTCGATATAAATAAATGAATATTAAGATGCATCTTGTAGTGTGCTATCAGTGTACTTACACTGTATATAGTCCACAGCTCTGTGTTAAGCCTTTGCTAGTTAATGAGCGCGCGGCGCACCTGATGCACCGAGCGGCTAAATTCAGTTTCTTACTTAACACCGACCGCTTCGTTTCAGCGAGGTAATAAACGAAATTTTATCTCCATATTTTGTGTCGTCTACTAATTTAGCGATGGCATGTTTTGTTACACGAAATTATATTTTTATATTGAGAAAGAAGATATTTAATATTATGCTCTTATATTTTGTACACAGCTGCTGCCTTTGTCCGTTTAATGCCTCCCTGGTCCAGTAGTTTAGAGCGTGGCTCTCGACTCGGTCGAAGGTTCGATTCCCACGTTGGAAACACGTTATTTCCTAGTTTGTTTAGGACCGAACGAACGATCGAGCGGCACAAGAGTATCGTTCTTTCAAATCATGTACTTTATTCCATTCTAATTTCTAACATCATACTGTAAAGTGTATCTAGTATTAGGTATGCTAAGACTTTTAGACATTAAAAGTGTTGATGGATTCGTTTAAACAAGGCAGGTTACAAGATTGGTCGGTCAGGTTATGACAAAATAATGTTTATTGGTGATTACTGATTAGTGATTCTATTACATCTGAAATATTTCCAATATGCAGAGTAGCTCTTGTCAATACAATACTTCAATTATAATATTGACTTAAAAACGACTTAAACTTAAGAAAAATATAAATAATGAAAGACTTTACAAAGTGTAATATTCAGAATAAGCGGCGCCAGTAGTCGGCGGTACGTAATTGTGTTCCTCCGCAATTTCAAAGTACATTTAAAGTGATTAAAGTTCCACAAATTCTGTGTAAAATTTGTGCGCGAATAAATGAATCGGACAGTCTGGAGAGTGGTGACCGATTCTCGCGCCTCGAATCCCATTCTCAGGACGATTTCTTCGGGCGAAAAATTTCATGTCTATGAATCCCATCGAAGGTAGATTTTAAATCAAAACCAAAGCTATAAGTTAATAGAAGTACAGGTAAAGTTTTTGTTGTTTTTATTTTTAAATATTAGAATATTATTATGTTGACTGTAAAATATAAATGTGAAAAGAATTAAGTCATCATTAAATCATCAAGGAATAAATCGGTTTTCAACAGTCACTGTAACGTTTATCATCTAAAATATTATTCGGCCAAACAAGATTGTTTTAGGCAAATATGGGCGAAGCTCAAGTCGAAGCTTTTGTTGGATACTATAATATTCGAGAATCGGACCAGAGCCCAGTTTGTGCGAGCGGTATAAACTGCTCACCCCATTGAGATTCGAAGCGCGAAGATTAGACCCCTGCACCGTGCACCGCCTGGCAATTAACATGGACTGTATTTAGTACATCCAGCCAGTTCCGTGGTAGCATTCTAATGAAGGTTTCTGAATGGCATAAAACCAGTTAACGGTCAGTGACCGGTTGTTGATAATGAAAATAATACCTCAGTTGACGGACATTAGATTTTTACTATAGCTCGTGTTACCTGTGAAAACAAGATAGCTGAATTTTTGCGTCCTTTCCCGGGATTCAAAGTATACCAAATTTCAGCAAAATCGGTTCGGCGGTTTAGGCGTGAACATTTAACAGACAGTCAGACAGACAGACACACTTTCGCTTTTGTAATATAAGTATGGATGTTGAATGTAATTTGTAGTATTCTCTATACTTTTTTTTGCTAACTAGAAAAATATTCCAAGTACTTCTAGAAATATCTCAAAAAGACTGTAAGACTGTACTAATTAGACGTCAGTGAAGTACATCGCAGTTTGTTACAGCCACACATATTTTGTACGTAAGGGTAGGCTATTACGTACATCTATACCAAAATTTTTATAGAATGAATATTTGGCACTTTGATGTGGGATGACGTGATGATGTGATTAAAATCATTGATGAAACTGCGATTTATTCGATCAAATTTTCTATCACTGATCCCCCCCGGATGATTGAGATTCATCCCCCAAAAAAGCTTCTCACCGGAAGCAGGAGGCTTACCAATCCTGGGCCAACGCAGTATCTGCTCGGGATTTAAATACCAGCACATATAAAAAGGAGTACAACCTTGCCTCTAGGTCCCTCAAGAAAGAGATTACTCGGGCAAAGCAACAGCACGTCAATAGAATTGGCAAGAAACTTGAGCGCCTCCCCTCGGGAACCCATGCATTCTGGTCTCTGGCCAAAGCTATTGAAGGAAACTTCTGCAATCCAACCCTACCATCCCTACACGTAGGAAATGGATCGTTGGCCCAGGACGCAAAAGACAAAGCCAATCTTCTGGGCAAGCTCTTTGCGTCAAACTCGACCCTGGATGACGGGGGGCAGAAACCGCCGACCATACCGCGATGCACGAGCATCATGTCGGATATTCGGTTTCATCAGCGCTCAGTGCGAAAAGCCCTCCGTTCCCTTGATATCCAAAAGTCGAGTGGGCCTGACGGAATCCCGCCTATTGTGTTGAAAAAGTGTGCTCCAGAGTTGGCTCCGGTCTTGACGCGTCTTTTTCGGCTCTCCTATTCCACTGGCATCGTCCCGGCTTCCTGGAAGACAACCTTGGTGCACCCGATCCCCAAAAAAGGTGATCGCTCAAATCCTTCCAACTACAGACCAATCGCTATAACCTCTCTCTTCTCGAAGGTAATGGAATCCATTATCAATAGCCAGCTTCTTCGATACTTGGACGTCCAGGGATTACTAAGCGACAAACAATACGGGTTCCGTAAGGGTCGCTTGGCTGGTGATCTCTTGGCGTACCTGACTCATCGTTGGGCTCAGGCAATTGAGTCGAAGGGAGAGGCATTGGCTGTCAGTTTGGACATTGCGAAGGCCTTTGATCGGGTTTGGCATAAAGCGCTGCTATCAAAGCTGTCATCATACGGGCTGCCCGAGAAATTATGTAAGTGGGTCACTAGTTTCTTAGCAGACAGAAGCATAAAGGTCATAGTTGACGGCGAATGCTCGGAAACTCAGTCTGTTGATGCTGGTGCCCCTCAGGGCTGTGTGCTATCGCCTACTCTATTCATACTGCATATTAATGACATGTTACAGACCAACGGCATTCATTGCTATGCGGATGATAGTACAGGTGATGCTGTATATACCGGCTCCCCCAATATTTCTCGGCAAAATGTCACTGAGAGTCGAAACGAACTTGTGTCTAAGGTGGAGAATCCATTGGAGAAGGTCTCTGAATGGGGTAGACGTAACTTGGTCCAATTCAACCCCGCCAAGACACAAGTCTGCGCGTTCACCACTAAAAAGTCACCAATGGTCGTATATCCTCATTTCGAGGGCACATCTTTAACCATCTCCCCTAGCATTGAGATACTTGGCGTCAACATATCGAGCGAAGTCCAGTTCCGATATCATCTAGAGGGTAAGGCCAAACTAGCCTCGAAGAAGCTTGGTGTTCTTAACAGAGCGAGGCAGTACTTCAGTCCGGACCATCGCCTACAACTCTACAAGGCGCAGGTTCGGCCTCATATGGAATATTGTTCTCATCTCTGGGCAGGGGCGCCAAAATACCAACTGCTCCCTCTGGATCGTATCCAACGAAGGGCCGCTCGAATTGTTGACTGCCATAGTGTTTCAAACAGCTTGGACCCCTTGGAATTACGCCGAGATGTAGCTTCACTCTGCATCCTCTATCGGTTGTATCACGGGGAGTGCTCTGAGGAATTGTTCGGAATCATACCTCCTGCAACTTTTCGCCATCGTCCCACGCGAAAAATATACCATCCTCATCACCTTGATGAGTGGCAGTCTTCCACAGTGCGTTTTTTGCGTAACTTTCTGACGCGCACTGTAAAACTCTGGAACGAACTGTCACCAGCAGTATTTCCGGACCTATACGAAATCAAAATCAAAATCAAAATCAAAAATATTTATTTCTAAATAGGTTAACAAAGTTAACACTTTTAGAACGTCGTGTCTACATGAGGCCTACCACCGGTTCGGGAACTAACCCGGCGAGAAGAACCGGCGTAAGAAACTCGCTCGGGGCCATCTTTTACTAAAAAGATGGAAAATTACAAAAGTAACTTATACTAATTTACAAAAAGTATGTAAAAATATGTTATATTTATATAGAAGCAGCTTACAGTCAGTCAGCTCATTTTTCCCAGGGTGTGCTATCATTGAGAAAATCAGTTATCTTATAATAAGCCCTAGCACACAAACGTTCTTTAACAACTTTTTTAAATTTATTAACTGAAAGATTTTTGATGTTTTCTGGGATTTTATTATATAGACGTATACATTGACCTTTGAAAGATTTGCTCACTTTGCTAAGCCTGGTAATTGGTATATCTAACTTGTGCTTATTTCTAGTGTTCCTGCAGTGAACGTCACTTTTCGTTTTAAAATGATTTACATTTTTTCTCACGTATAACACATTGTCCAAAATGTATTGAGAGATTACGGTCAGAATTCTTATTTCTTTAAACTTTTCCCTGAGAGATTCATAGGATGACATTTTATAAATAGATCGTATAGCTCGCTTCTGCAGCACAAATATTGTGTTAATATCAGCAGCACTTCCCCATAATAGAATGCCGTAAGACATTCTACTATGAAAATAACTATAATAAACTAATTTTGCCGTATCTTCATCACAAATTTCTCTAATTTTTCTGACTGCATATGCTGCGGAACTGAGCTTATCGGCTAGTTTGGCAATATGAGGACCCCACTGCAGTTTATAATCTAGTGTTACTCCTAAAAACACAGTAGTGTCAACAAGATTCATTTTCTCATCATTTAATAGCAAATTGGTTTGCACTTGCTTAACATTTGGCAAGGTAAATCTCAAACATTTTGTTTTATTAGAATTTAGAAGTAAGTTATTTACATTAAACCAATTTACTATTTTTGAGAGAGCACAATTTACCTCGTCATAAGTCGACTGTTGTCGCTTCACTTTTAAAATAAGTGAAGTGTCATCAGCAAAAAGTACTATCTCGTTATCATTATCCTTAACTAGATAAGGTAAGTCATTTATGTAGATGAGAAAAAGAAACGGGCCCAAAATGGATCCCTGTGGGACACCTAATTCTATTTTGGTCCCAGTGGACCTTTTACTATTGACATCAACCCTTTGAGTCCTGTTCCTCAAATAAGATGTCAAAAGGTTGAGTGCCGAGTCCCTTATGCCATAGTGGTGCAGTTTCCTGATCAATGTAGCATGATCAACACAATCAAAGGCCTTAGAAAGGTCGCAAAATACACCTAAGGCAACCCGCGACTCCTCCCAGGCTTCAAATATACTACAAAGAAGACCTATACCAGCATCCGTAGTGGAACGACCCTTAGTAAAACCATATTGATTATTATGCAATAAATTATTGGAGTTAAAATGTACTAACAATTGTTTTAAAATAATTTTTTCGAATATTTTACTAAAAGTCGGTAGAATAGATATAGGTCTATAATTTGTCGGATCAGATTTAATTCCGGCTTTGAATAAAGGAACCACCTTGCTATGCTTCATTAAATCAGGAAAAACACCATTCTTTATACAGTCATTAAAAATATTGGCCAGATAAGGAGCTACGATGTCAATTATTGATTTAATAATCTTAGTAGACAGACCCCAAAGATCGGTTGTATTTTTGATGGTCAATAATTTGAAGGTGGTAATAATATCATTAGAATCAATTTCTCTAAACTTAAAATTGACATCACATTCCTTTACATACTCTTTGAGTAATTTTTCAGCCTCTGCAGGCGAAGAATTTAAATTTTTTGTTGTTGAGACCGGAATGTCAGCAAAAAACTTTTCAAAAACCGCCGCAACTTCTATGTCAGTAGTAATTTTTTTATTTTCAAAATAAAGTTCAAAATCCGAGTTACGACAGGTGACGTTTCCGGTCTCACCAGCTATAACTTTCCATGTTGCTTTTACTTTATTTGTCGAATTCATGATTTTATTTTTTAAATAAAGGGCTTTAGCAGCATTACATACTTTCTTAAAAATTTTTGAGTAATTTTTAACATATATTTTAAATGTTTCATGGCTATTTACAGATTTTTCATCATATAATTCATAGAGCCTATTTCTGCTTATTATTATTCCTTTGGTAGCCCATTTAATAAAGTCACTTTTTTTGTTATTAGTTCTAACCGTCTTAGAAGTGAAAATAGAATTAAATTGGGTTCTTATTACTTTAAACAATTTATTATAAGCTTCATCGGAGCTATTAGATTCACCCAATGATGGAATATTTGAAATTAGTTTACTTCTAAATTTCTCAATACGTTTTGAGTTCACAGGAATAAACACAAGCTCTTGTTTTTGTTTTCTGTCACAATTAATGTCAAAAGATGCTAACTGACCATAATGATCAGAGCTAAGCTTATTAATCATTTCTTTTTTGCATGGTGTGAGATTAGTAAATATATTATCTATACAAGTAGCCGTTGTGTCACACACTCTTGTCGGCTCATTAAACAAATAACAAAGGTTATATGATTTAAACAAAGATGTGAATCTAACCGTATTGGAGTCTGAATCTAATAAGTTAATGTTAAAATCTCCACAATACGACCTGCAAACCTTCAAGAAAAGAGCGTATTCCCTCTTAAAAGGCCGGCAACGCACCTGCAGCTCTTCTGAAGTTGCGAGTGTCCATGGGCGACGGTAGTTGCTTACCATCAGGTGACCCGTTTGCTCGTTTGCCCCCTTATTTAAAAAAAAAAATAGATTTAACATTTGTTGTATTTACACCTCTCGACTACCTTTTCTTTCGTTTGTCATAACTAATAGCGTCCTTAAGTGTACTTAAGACTAACACGTTACATGTGAAATCAGAGTGCCCCAATAGGTACCTCAAAATTGCGGACACTTCGAACCTAAACATGCCTCGTACCCAGGAGCATATATTTCTATAGTTTCAAGTAGGGGCTAATTACATTCTCTTTGTGCAGTCTTAACAATGCCAGTTATTTATAACGTAAAATATCCTATTTATTTACTTAATTATTTAAAACAAGCCCATATAAAGTGTATATTTTAAAGTACTACAAACATGGAAATAATCAACAATATAGTAGTTTTTTATTTTACAAAGATTTACAATTTTGCCTAGTTATATCTAAGACTTACTGCCGCACTCAGAGTAGAACATTAATTACTTAAATGTAATTATGAATTTAAAAATTTGACATAAGCCTCATAATTATATTATCTGTCAAACTCTTCATTAAATTGAAGTTTAATCATAATTAAATGTCTCTGAGTGCGGAAGTTACCTATTAAAAAAATAACTGTCTTAAGGCTATATTAACTTTCATAATTGAGTAAAATTATATAGAAAAAGAAGTTATCCTTGAAAATACCAATCAAAGTCCTGTGAGAGGACGTGCCCTATCAGGGCGAGGGCCCCTCGTGCTCAGGGGCCCTCCACGGGCTGGTAGCTAACCCTCCACTCTGGCGTAGTTATTCTGTTCGTCACGCTCAGTGCCGCTTCAATACCGATCGCTTGAGGGTTAATTTTCTTATGAATATCTCAAAGGAGAAAATGTTTTCTTATAAGTGGACGGATTTTTACATAATTTGATACTGTTGTAAGATGTAACAATCACGCATCCAACAACAGTATATTATTACATAGTAGGTTATTAATTGCTTACACTAATAATCGTATTTCATTTAGCGACACTAGGAATGGATATAAAAAACCTTTTCGTTTGACTAGCCATCTATATGGTTACTAAAACATTCTAATTAAGCCATTTTTGTGTCTAAGGTTAGAATATTTGTAACCGACATAAATGGACCATTACATTATGTAGTAGACTTTTTTTTTTTTTTGATGCGCAGGGGAAACCCATCATGGGTGCCCCTCAGTTAGCTGAAGCACCCCGGGGGTATGTGGGACTCCTACCCACTAAAACCACCTGCGGTTGCCTTCAGCCGTATAAAGGAGGGATGTCCCGGATCTAACAAACACAGGACTCCCTCCACGACCGGCCGGTCTACCTCAAAAGAGACCGGACTTCACCAAAGTTAGACAACGCTTCGGCAAACTGAAGCGTTCCCCTCGGCGCCGGGACTGGCTAAGCCGGGGAGGTTCCCATCCTCTCCCGGAGCCCCGTTAGACGAGACTTAGTAGGTTCGCATAGCGTCGCCTCCGCACTCCCGTCCTACGCCGGCGGAGTGGCAGAGAGGTGGGATCGTCCTCTCTGTCCCGCTCCGAGGCCTCTTTCTGCGACATAACAATTTCGCAGAAAGAGACCGCCGCCTGCCAGGCCTCATCGCTCTCGAGCATGCAGCGCACCATGCTCGGGAGCGAGAGGTCACCGCCTAGCACTGCCACGAGATCGTGGCGCTGCACGGCCCAACGATCGCACACCTCAAAGGTATGCTGGGCCGTGTCCTCCGCAGCGCCGCACTCATGGCAGGCTGGCGTTGGCTCTCTCCTGGCGACCTTACACAGGTACTCACCGAAGCATCCGTGCCTGGTGAGCACCTGCGTAAGGCGGAAGGTGAGGGGTTTCTTCTTGCGGCGCATCCACGCCGCAAGAACTGGACGCAGTGCCTCAGCGGTACGTTTACCGTACCGGGTCTGCGCCAGATCCTCTCCCCACCTCCTCAGCAGCCACTGCTCTCCGAGTCTCCGGAACCGCCTGAGCTCTTCCCACGAAGGGGCTTCGCCATTCGACCTCCCCTCCCTCAGCACCCTCGCCGTGAGCTCCCATGGCGGTTCCCCCGCCAGAGCAGTTGCTGCCGCCCAAGAGACTGTACGGTAGCCCCTGATGACTCTCACCGCAATGATCCGTTGCATTTTGTGCAGCAGGGCCCTATTACGCACGGTGAGAGCATCCACCCATACTGGGGCACCGTACAGAGTCATACTCCGACACACCCCGGAGTACAGCTGCCGACAGGCTTGACTGGGCCCTCCTATATTCGGCAGGAGTCGACCCAGAGAGGATGCCGCTCTTATGACCTTCGATCCAATCTGCTGGAAATGGGGACCGAAGGTCCACCTTCCATCCAGGGTGAGCCCAAGATACTTGATGGTGGGGCTCACCCTGATCTCCTCGTCTCCGACACGAAGTCGTGCACGTGGGGGAGGTCCCCTTTTACCGGGTCCGCGAAACATAAGGGCTTCGGTCTTCTCAAAACGGACCCGAAGCCCTAACCGTCTTATGCGGCTGACCACCAGCGATACTGCCGATTCGGCCAGCCACGCCGCCTCGTGATAAGTCCTCCCCCGGGCTGTGATAAAGGTGTCATCCGCATAAGCGGAGACACCTATCCCGGGGAGGAGGCAGCATCGCAGGACCCAGTCAAAGCCGATGACCCACAGACCCGGTCCAAGTGCCGACCCCTGTGGGACACCGCAGTCGACCTCCACCAACACCAGGACCCCATGTAGTAGACTGTGTTAGTTAAGTACATAGATCGTTAGACAAAATATGAAATAGGTTTTTTTTTAAGATTTAATCCTTGTGTCGCTAAATAAAATATGATTATTTATGTAAGCAACTTGCAAAAGTAGATTCTTTTAGTTATGACTTTTATATCAAACTAGATAACGCCCGCATCTTCGTTGCGCCAAAATTCGTTTATCACGCGGGTACCGTACATTTTTACGTTATAAAAATTATCCTATGTCCTTTCCCGGGACTCAAAAGTATCTTCATACCAAATTTCAGCCAAATCGATTCAGCGGTTTGGGCGTGAAGAGGTAACAGACAGACAGACAGACACATTTCGCGTTTATAATATTATATACGTATGGATAGCATACAATTTTATTTTATCTACTTCAAATTGTCGCAAAACTCGACCTCAACATTTTTAAGTCTAATATCTTGTTAATTTTAGATCTAATACCAAGTTTGCTTCAATAGTTGTTTTATATCGAGCAGATCGCCTACAGCATGTTGTTTAGAAGTATACAGATGTTGCCGATCGTCGGAGATGCTTGTTGTTTGCTTGTTCCTAGTTTATTTTATCAAACACAATAAGCGAGATCTGTTATTACTTCAAAATAATTGTTACTAAGTTCCCTCTACAGTTTTTGGCTTTTATTCAACTTTATAAGAAGTAAATAAAAATAAATACAAGTCTTTATTTCTTATCAGTTAAAATGTAATAGTTTTGGAATTATTTTACACGATGCCTAAAGAAGAAATATCTAACTAATAATCTTTCCGCAATTTACACTTAGGTTAATTTTAATATTTTAAGCGTAGTGTACAATATGGCCTTTGCCCAAACGTGGAACAGCTCACAGCATAGACTCTTAAAACTGCACCTCTAGTAACTTCATGATTTTAGTTTGAGATTACTCTTGCTGTTATTATTAATAAGTAAAATAAGATTTTTACCATTGATATTTCATAAACAAAATCAACAAGATACACATTACACTCACTCTATCGCTGAATTTAACTCCATATAAATAGTACAAATAAGGATTACGTAAAGCCTTTACATGGTAAAAGAGGCTTTTTGCACCGGAAAATACGCTCCTATGGGATGCCTCCAGGATCAGTTAGTCCCCGCAGCTGAGGTTTAACTAATTCACGCGCGATACACGAGGCATCCAGGTGCGTTCCATCTGCCTGAATAATGGAGCGCTTTCATAAAATATGAGCCGCTGTCAATAGGTCGCTAATTAATTAGTGTTAGTACGTGTAGTTACGCCATTAACTATATTTATCATTAAATGAATCTGTGGTTTATGGTGTGGCTTTTGACGAGGTCGGGGATTCGATTACCGCGTTGGAAAAATGTTGTTTTCAAGTTTGGTGGGGACAATGAAGGCTGGCCATGTCAAAATTTGGCCCTATTACTGATCATTTACCAGTCATATCGGTTATCCATCAGGATTGATTCCTGATGATATCAGGTTGTAATTAAAGATGTGACTGGAAGAACACGATAAAATATAAAAGTAAAAAAAATGCCGTTTTTATTTTGCAAAAACTGAGGCTTTTAGGCCGGAAAAATTATTTGATATAAGAAAACTGTGCATTTTATGTGTAGCCAGATATATTAGCCAGGTGATGAAGCAGATAAGTTACAAGGTTTGTTGAAATTATAGGGAAGGGAAAAAATGAGTAAATGTCAGTATGTTACAAAATGTTAGTTATCGTGTTCTTCAAATCACGTCGTCAATTTTTTAATAAAAAAAACTTGAGAGGTGTCAAGGAACACCTGGATGTAACGAAGTTATAAAAAAAAACAAAAAAAAAATAATGATGAGTACCGCCACCCCACCCAGCTAAAAAAATCAAATTTCCCGCCGTATAGGAATGGTACAATTTTAAATTTCCCGCCAGTTGACGTCATCGCCACATCAACGCCCTCTGCCCCTACTTCGCAGGTACTAAAAAAGTCTCGTTACAACTTTTTCCGTCTAGCCCCTATTCGCAATGCACGATAAGGAACTTCGTTTCAACATACAAACCATAAATATATATATAATATTCGTGTAATTATTAATAACATATTTTATTATTAATTATGACATAATAGAATGGTTAAACTCTAATGATCTACATGTAAATCTAAAGAAAACAACATACTTGCAGTTTTATAATAAAAAAGGTAAAGGTAGGGAACTATGTGTAAAATACGAAAATTATTTATTAAAGGAAGCCAAGACTGTTAACTTTCTAGGTGTAACAATAGATAATAATTTATCATGGCAACCACACATTGAAAAAACTTGCAGGAAAGTTAATCAATATGTCTATGTTCTCAGACAACTACATAAAACAGCCACTGCTGAAACAGCGCTAATGGCCTACCATGCATATATAATGTCTACTCTTCGATATGGGCTTATCATATGGGGAAACTCTGTGGACATAGCACATTTATTTGTTGGACAAAAAAAATGTGTCCGGGCTATTTACGGAGCACATCCAATGGAGTCGTGTCGTCCCTTGTTTAAAAAACATAAAATTCTCACATTACCAAGCCTATACATTTATGAGATGAGCATATTTGTTAAAAGATTTATGTCCAAACTTTACATTAAAAAAAATCAAGCTCTTCAAAGAAATACAAGATATCCCAACCAATTAGTTTTACCAATGACAAAAACAAGTTTTGCTGGCAGGGGGTGTTACAATATGTCAATAAAAATCTTCAACAAGCTGCCCAAAGATATTAAGGAACTTCCCCTTCCAACTTTTAAGAGAAAACTCTATAATTGGCTAATTGATAAGTGTTTCTACTGTTTAAACGAATTTTTATGATAATTATTGATATGACATTTACAATTATTATTCAGGGACAAGAATTATATTGCTTTGACATGATTACTTTAATTTGGACATTATATATTATTGTATTTATTTTAAGCGAATTATTATTAGATATCTGACATAGTATGTACTTTTGACTTGATTTAATTTATAACTAATTGGTATTTCTATTATTATTTATTTTAACTTTGACATATTGTAAGAGTGAAATTAGTATGCATTTATTAACAAATAATATGACTTAAAATTATATCTAAGAATGGCATGTTAACAATTACTTATAGATATATGACTGAAACTTAAACCAATAATATTAATTATTCAAATGAGTTATGAAAATAATAGAATTATGTATCATAAATTAACATTTGCACGTCGAGAAAATTGACAAAATATGTGAAACACTGTTAGAATAGTAACACCTTATTGTACCATATTTATGCAAATAAAGATTATTATTATTATTATTAATAATAATTACACGACACCTCTAATCGATATTGTTAACGAGCTATTAACGTACCTACAAGATGATACAGTGTCGAAAGTGTAAGCTGTTTGTGTCGGTTAATAAAGATGACGTTATTAAATGCAAAGGTGAATGCAGTGGAGTGTTTCATAAAAAATGCGTTAAGAATATAAAGCAGTTTTTACAAAGGGACTGTTGTGAAGACTGTGCAAAAGAGGAATCCGTATCATCGCCAAAGTTGGAACAATATACTTTGGCCTCCAGCGACCTGCAGAGTGATAAACTTTTAGACGGTCCAAAATCAATGGAAGTTTTGTTAAAAGAAATGAACAAAAAACTAGACATTGTGCATAAAATAAACAAGGATTTAGAAGATATTAAAAGTTCTGTTAGTTTTTATGCCGAGAAATACCAGAAAATGATCGAATTTAAGCAACAAGCTGAGAAAAATATTAAAAGCATGGAACAACAACAGGTTTATTTGGAGAAGTGCAATAAACCGTTGGAGGAACGGGTAATTACGCTTGAGCAAAAAGAAAAAGAAAGAAATATTGAGATAGTGGGCTTACAGATGAAACAGCAAAAAGAAGATCTAAAAAAGGTTTTCGTCACGATTGCAAAAAAATATTCATTAGATATAAATGAGATTAAAGAAGTAAAGAGGGTAGGGCCAGAAAAAAATTTAAAATTACGCACAAAATCAGCTAAAAATCAATGGCTAAAACTTCGTAAACAACACAATATAACAAATGATGACGTGTATGATGACGGTAACAAACAAAGAATTTATATAAATCAATACCTTTCAAAGTATCTTCGACAGCTATTTTGGATGGCTAAGAAAGAACTTAAAGATTTTTATAAATATGTATGGATTCAGGTCTCAAGAATTTTGGTAAAAGCTAGCGAAGATGTCAAAAAAATATATAACATTAAGTGTGAAAATGATGTAAGGATGCTAATTAAAGCAAGCGCCAGAGGAAAATAATACAGCATTATTTTACCTAACCTAACCTCAGTAGCACAGTAGGTGATTTTTATTAAATGCAATATTCGATCCGTTTCAATGTTATGATGATTTTTGTACATTTAAAAAGTATGAGACTATAAAAGACTGGACTAAATTCATTAATAGTAAAAAGGATTATAAGCTGGATATAATACATATAAACATAAGATCGTTAAAAAAACAATTTGGTCAATTATTAGCTATATTGGAAGAAGGAAAACAAAACATAGATGTCATAATCTTAACCGAAATTAATATTAAGCAGGAAGAAATTTCTCTGTACGAAATAGATGGATATAACACTTATGAATGTACGAGGAAGAATAGAAGGGGTGGCGGAATTTTAATGTATGTAAAAAGTTCTCAAAATTATATGGAAGTAAATTACACCCACAACTCTGAGTTGTAAATAAAATATGGAAAATTAGTAATATTTAAGAATACATTGCACTTAATTGCTATCTATAGACCTCCAAATAAAAACAAAATAGAATTTATCAACTACTTAGGACAGATGATGGAGCAAATTCCAAAACAAGATTATGTCATCATAATAGGAGATATAAACATAGACCTGATGTCGGAAAACAGAATGGCACAACAAACATGTATAAAACCACCCTCTGTAGTCACGACCTTCAGTGTGTCATCCCGACTACAGCGATAACAAGAGAAGCCATCGTGGAAGGACAGAGACAGGTGTCCTGCATCGATCACGTGTGGGTACGGGACATGGCCCATCAGCTGCGATACGACATTCACCTTGGAATGCAACTTATCGGACCACCATATGATCGGTATTAGACTGGTGTGTAAACAAATTGCAATGCAATCTAGTAAAAGTTACTCGAAGCGGACAGTTCTTAATAATAAACTGGTTACAGAAAAGCTTAAAAACATTTCGTGGGAAGATTATTTAAGGATTGATTGTCCATTGGTGTTGTATAGTGAGTTGTGTTATGTTTTTCGCAGTGTTTATGCTGATTGTTTGTTTACAGAAAAATATAAGAATAAAAGGATAAAGCAGCCGTGGGTAAGTAAGCAAATATTAATTCAGATATATAGAAAAAACTAGTTATTTAGAATATGGAAAATGGAACCGTCTAACATGTCCAAGAGGTTGGATTATACGAGGTTTCGAAACAAACTAAATAAAATCATAAGCACTGCGAGAAACAGGCATAGAAAGGACCAGTTAAATAAATGTAAGGGTAATTATAAAAAAATATGGTCCCATATTAATAAATGTATAGGTAAAAGTAATAATAGCATAGATAGCATAATTAAAAAGTACTTAGGGAAGACAGACAGTTTGTTTAATATTTGCACTAACTTTTCCAAAACTTTTACACAGGAAATAGAAAAAATTAAGCATAGTTGTAATGAAAAATTTTTGAATCGAAATAGTTATGTTAGGCCAAATTATAGTTCATTTCGATATAGGAAGGTAAAGGCCATAGAGGTTGCTAAAATCATTAAGAACTTAAGTTGTAATAAGGCACCCGGTAGTGACCAAATACGGGTAACGGATTTAAAATGTATAATCAATGGTATAAGTAAAATTATTGCAAAATTTGTTAACATGTGTGTATCGCGAGGTATTTATCCTGATGAGCTCAAACGAGCAATTATAAGACCGATTTATAAACAAGGAAGTAATTTGGACTATACAAATTACAGGCCAGTAGCTATTTTATCCGTAGTAAATAAAATTGTAGAAAAAATTGTAATTCAACAAATAAGTGACAACTTAGAAAAAAATAATATTATTACCAACTGCCAACATGGAAGGAGTACAGATACCCTACTAATTGAGTTTACGGATTTTATTAATGAGCAACTAAATGATAAAAATCAGATTTTAGCATTATTTATTGATTTTAAAAAGGCGTTTGATACTCTTGAGCACAAACAGCTTTTAAAGGTAATGGAGGAATGCGGTATCAGTAGGCCCACCAATAATTTCTTCAAGAGCTACTTGAAGAACAGGACGCTCTGCACCGTTGTCGTTGATACAACGGGCGCAGATGCGGACATAATGTTGGGGGTGCCCACTGGTTCTGGTCCTTCGGGGTATACAATGCACGTAAATAGCATGCCTAATGTAGTAGAATATAGTAGGTTATACATGTATGCAAATGATACATGCTTGGTAGTAGTAGGTAAAAACTTGCAACGGATGGAAAGTCAATTGCAAAGTGATTTTGATAAAATAACAAAATGGGCCCACGATAATGGGATAATACTTAACACCAGTAAAACTAAAGTTATGCATATATGCTCACCCTACAATCGATCGGCAGGAGCACATGTACGCATAGTGGGACACACATTTAACTGTTTACATCAAAATAATGACTGTCATTGTAACGAATTGGAAGTGGTAAATAATATAAAATATTTGGGTCTGATTATAGATAATAACTTTACTTCGAAGCCGCACATTGAATTAGTATGTAACAGATTGAGAACAGTACTCAGTAAATATTATCTTTTAAAAAGAATATTAGATAAACGTACTCTGCTAATGGTTTACTATGCTCTGGTGGAGTCTGTCATCAATTATGGACTAAATTGCTATGGGTTAACGTTTAAAACATACATAGAACAAATTAATTTTTTTTTTTATGAAATAAGGGGGCAAGCGAGCAAACGGGTCACCTGATGGAAAGCAACTTCCGTCGCCCATGGACACTCGCAGCATCAGAAGAGCTGCAAGTGCGTTGCCGGCCTTTTAAGAGGGAATAGGGTAATAGGGGAGGGTAGGGATGGGAAGGGAAGGGAATAGGGGAGGGTAGGAAAGGGAATAGGGTAGGGGATTGGGCCTCCGGTAAACTCACTCACTCAGCGAAACACAGCGCAAGCGCTGTTTCACGCCGGTTTTCTGTGAGAACGTGGTATTTCTCCGGTCGAGCCGGCCCATTCGTGCCGAAGCATGGCTCTCCCACGTATAGAAAAACGTATAGAAAAATATACAAATAAGGTTTTTAAAAATAATGGTAGATAAAAGAACAAAAAATAAATACAAAGACGACTATTGTAAACTATTCCAGGAATGTGAAATTATACCTGTAAGTGAAAAAGTGAAATATTTAATAGCGATAGTAACATATTATAGTGATAAATTTAAAATAAAGATAATGCATAAATATAGTGTTAGAGAGTCAAAAAAGGAAAGTTAGAGCAAATAAAAGTAAATAATTATTATGGGGAAAGAACTAGGAAGTATATAGTGCCTAAGTTATGTAATAAGTTTAAGCTATTAAGAGAGGAAAAGAAAATAAAGTGTAAAAAGAAATTAAAACAAAAACTAAAAGAAATGCTTGGATATACTAAAAAAATGTAAAAATGTAGTCTCATTCTCACACACAAACACACCGACGCACACACACACACACACACACACACACACACACACACACATCACACTTTTTAGTTAGTTCGTAATTGTTAGTATTATATTTTGTGTAATTATCATTGTATTGCAATTGCATGTAATTTTTGTGTTTGAGCGGAACGCCTACAAACTGCTAGTTCAGTTTGGCGTATTAATGTATACTGTAAAACAATTGTAATAAAGTGAATAAAGTATTTTAAATATATATATATATTTTAAAAGTCGAATTTACTATGTTAAATTGCCATATACAAAAAGGGATGGAACTTCAGAACATCCGCTGCGTTTTAATTCCGCGAATAACTCCATTCGGATATTAAAATGGGCGAGAGAATTTGAGAGCGCTTCAAAGTTTGAGAACGATTTAATGATAATTCAATTGTCAGGTGGACCACCGGGGCGAAAGGGTTTATGAAGCAGTTTGTGAATATCGTTTTTCTTAAATGTCACGTACTTATCATCATCAGCTTGTGACCACTAACTGATAAGAAATTCAATCTACAACATGTAACATAAGTGAGTGATAATGCTTTCTATGTGTATCCCTTATTATAGAGTTCGCTACAAAAGGATTAGTACTAAAAAAATACTAATTTAGATTCTATATTTATATGAGAAATGCCTCGATATCATGAATTTGTCCAATCGACCATAGAATAATTTATATTAGCGAGTACGATTAGACATTTCGTAAAAAATAGGGAAATAAAAATGGCTACTTGTTGGATTAGAGTTCTATGTTCTGCTATTTTATTGTAACATCAACGATTCGTTCAGTGTTTGGTCTAGTAGTTTTATATCAAATTGCAAAATGGGATTCTCATATTGTAGTGTAAAATTTACATGTCATAAGAATATAGTACGGGAGCCCTAGATCATTTTTTTTTTTATTACTATCAAGCTAATTTTTTGTGAGTAGCTTCATTTTGATAAGGCGAACAACATTTTTATTTGCGAAAAATCTTGAAAGTGGTAGCTAACAGAAATAGAAAGGATTTCATACTTTGACAAAATGAAGCTACTCACAAAAAATTTGCTTGATAGTAATAAAAAAAAATGTTCTAGGGCTCCCGTACTAATACCATTTTGTGGTTTGGATAAGTATTTCAGTGTATTTTTCTTGCTCTTTAACCCTCTTTTTATATGACGTCGCTGTTTTTTCGTGTCTAAGCTCCGTCAACTTTTTTAACCCTGCCATGGCATTTCGGGGCCTCTTTGTCCCATGTCCTGGTTCCCCGCAACGGGCCGGCCGGGGGTTGAGCTGTAACGGCCGCACACTCAATTACGCTTTATTGGCTCGCTGATGTAAGGATCTATTCGGACGGGCGTTTTGAAATGAAATTCCAACAAACAACATCGGTAAGTTTAACCTATTTTTCTCTATCTCTCTCTCTCTTTTTTACTATATATCATAAGCGAGTGGGACATTTGACTGACACGATTCGTGAGAGATCAGGCGTAGCTCCGACTTTTTACATGCTCAGGCGTAGATCATCTTTCTTGTCAGACAATCAGGTAGCCTGCATTGGCCTAACCAAACTGGAATCAAGTCGCCGGGTCTGGAGTTACGCTCTAAACCACTGGACCACCAGGCTTTTGGACTATGCGTAGTCTGAATAGAGCCTTACCGTAACTGGCGCGGCCGTAACTGCCGCCACGTAACACGTAATACCACCGCATTATTTTACGCATTTTTGTGTTTTTGCGCCCCTTTCATTTTATCGTATCGCATTTGTTTTGTTAACAAACATGCGGCCGGCCGGAATAAAAATTGCAATCGACTTCATGGTGATTATTTTTGTAACTGTCAGGGTAAGTGTAGGTGGTAGTAAATAAAGGTTCTATGAGCTATTGGATATATTCATTATTCCCAATTGCTTATACCACAGAGTACTTATTGTATCGATAGAGCACTTTGTTTTATTAAAATTTGTTTGATTGTTTGTATTTTATTGAATTGAAATTGACGTTCTAAGTGTCTAAACACACTAAGCCGAAAATACGCGGCCGAAGTTCGGCATGATTACGCCAGCCATGCGCTATGCATACAATATAACGCGACGTAATTTCGGCATGGTGTGTCATCAGTAGGGGTCAGGGGAGCGTGGGGCTTGTTGTAACATTTTTTATAAATACTTAAATATCTCGAAATGTATTGGCTTAATTACCACGAGCTAATTATTGATCGATATTCTAAACATCCTTTATCAATTGTAATTGAAAAAATACATACATAAATTTAATACCAAATAAAACACAGAAAGCTTCAATTAGTTAATTATAATAAAGCCAATCGAAAGTTTGCGAAATCAAAATAATAAATAACCTGGTGAAAACGGAGGGCTCCCATAGGATCTACACACTCCGCCACCTGGTGAAACCCTGACTGTGATGAGGTGGCGTGGCACGTTATAACGATAAGATTGAGTCAAAAAAATGCGTTAATTAAATTTAAATACCTTGTGAAAAGGCCGAGTTACTACTTACCCCTGTTATAACAAGCCCCACGCTCCCCTAATTTAAAATACATTGCAGGCGTAATCATGCCGAACTTCAGCCGCGTATTTTCGGCCTAGTGTGTTTAGACACTTAATGTGTTAATTTTGTTAACCTGTTTAAAAATAAAAATTCTGATTTTGAATGAAATAAGATACAGCCTACAATACATCTCTGGGTATAAGCTACTAAAATATTATTTTGTCGTGACGTATCGGCGTGTTATGTAAGATACTATATTTTTTTTCTACTACAGTTTAAAACAGCTTTTCTACTACAGTTTAAAGCAGTTTACACCGATCTCAGCAGTGCTTTTGATAGAGTCAATCACGTCTTATTAATACGCAAGCTGGAGTCGTTTGGAATCCATGGTCGTCTATTATCCTGGCTCGCCTCGTACTTAAGGGACAGATTCCAGGTGGTTTCAGTGAATGGTTACGAGTCACACATATATGCTGTAACTTCTGGCATTCCCCAGGGATCCCACGTTGGCCCTATCCTGTTTTCGGCATTTATTAACGACATTTTAACTTTTATAAAATATTGCGAAGCCTCGATGTACGCGGACGATCTTAAACTGTACAGACTCGTGTCCTCTTATGCTGATAGTCTTCTTCTGCAACATGACCTTGATTCCTTGAGTCGTTGGTGCACTCTTAATGGCATGGCCTTAAACCCTAAAAAATGCGTCTACATTAAGTTCACTAAAAAACGACAACCCCATGCGTCCTGTTATCACATAGAGGATACCAAATTGGACGAGGCAAATGAGGTTCGTGATCTAGGCGTTGTGTTGGATGGCAAGCTGAAATTCAATAGCCACATCAACTCTGTCGTTAATAAATGATTTAGTATGCTAGGTTTCATTAAGCGAAATACAATAGGTTTCAAACCAGCTACAAAAATACTACTCTTCAACTCGTTAGTACGCAGTCACATCGAGTACGCAAGCTCGGTATGGAGTCTTTCCTATGCTCAATCATCTCAGAGAATTGAAAAAATTCAAAGACACTTTACCAGACACTTGGCCTTTTCAGACAGAGGCATTTCCCATAGGAGCCCATACGAGCAGCGCCTAATTTTCTACAAGATTGTACCACTGAGCGTTCGGAGAAAAATACACGATCTTGCCATGCTCCACAAAATTATGAATGGTAAGGTGTCTTGCTGTGATCTTCTGGAACTCTTTTCACTGTCTGTCCCTTATAATCTACCACGGCACCCTATAAGTGAATTATATAGCTACACATGTGCAAAGGACAATAGTGTCGACATATTTCATGACAATTTTAATGTTTTCTTTAAAAAAGTCCTAAGGTGCTTTGAGTTAACCCACCAATAATTCAATACTCAGTACAAAAGAAATATTTTTACCATTATTATCAATTTTTGGGTATAGAATTATTAATCGAAGACTTTATAGTATCTAATTTTCCTGTTTATATAACATATTATAATATTATGTATAAAATAGTTTTAATATACCAATTTCTATGTAATTATTAAATAATATGATTTAGTTAATTGAAATTTGAATATTTTTTTTTATAATTATTAAATATTATGATGTAGATAACTGTAATTTGATTTTTTTTAATGTTATGTTGTAAATAATTCAATGTTGTAATAGTTATATCAGAATTTATTTTGTAATTTATTTATTTCTTTTTAATTTATGTTCACAGTATTTATAACTATTTTTAAACTCTATTTAATGTAATTTTGCATGCCGTTGTTAACACTATATAAATGAATGTTGTGTTGCCTATAAAGGTGTGTGCATCAGTATAGAAAATTCTTGTATACTATTGATTGTAATTTTTAAATGCATATGCTGTTGGTAACCATAATAAATAAATAAATAAATAAATAAAACAAAATCTTGCTTTTACTACAAAATCAAGGCTAATATCAAAGTGAAACAAAAAAGTAAAACATGTTCGTGAAACTCGTATTAAAATCTCATTTTCTGTGAAAACAATAACGACTGAAATAGCCATAAAAATCTAATATCCCGAGGCGCTTTTGTTTAATACAAATATTGATGTGACGGGGCCATTTATTGTGCTGCCAACATTTGTACAACTTTAGAATCTACTCAACTGTAAACAAGCTTAGAAAATAAATCTTTGAGACGGCGGCGGAATGGTTCCGTACAAACAGTAGAAAACATAATGTGGGAGCCTCACGTGATTATATTTTTCGTTAGGCTACGTTAGCGGCTATCGAAATGTAATCTCATTTATTTATATATTCCCGTTAATTGGGATTTACGATATTTAATTCGGTTGCATCTGGGTGGACGTTGGTTTATCATTTTATGGAAATACTATGTCTTATAACCCGGAAACCGCATTGAAACCATATCAAAACTCTAGGAAACCTGATATACAGATATCCATACTAAAATTATAAATGCGAAAGTGCGTCTGTCTGTCTATCTATCAGTCTGTCTGTTACCTCTTTATGCCCTTACTGCTTAACCAATTTTGCTATTTGGCATGGAGATATTTTGAGTCCCGGGAAAGTGTACGGTTTCTGCGCGATAAAAGAATTTTGGCGCAACGGAGTTGCAGGCGTCATCTTGTTATTAATAAGATCTCTTAACATACGGAACCTTAAAACCAAGTTGTTCTATATTCATATAACAAATCCGCCGCGGATGTAACACGCGGACGGCGGCGCGGTCGTTAGAACTATCTCTCCCTGTATTACATTACTTCCCACCATACTAATTAGCCGAGCAGCGAATTCTAAAGAAAAATGTTGCGATGTTTCTGATATAAATGTTAGTTGAAAATCGAATAAGGGGATATTTCATAAGTAGATGACTTTTTTGAACTATAAAATTTGTTTTCTTAAAACTCATAAGCGACGAGGCAACTGACAGACAGACACACTTTCGCATTTATGAATATGCCTCTAGGAGGTAGACCTGACTTACACGAAGCGCTGTGGTGTACAGCTTTCAAAAAGTGTCACTAAGAATTTTCAGGCTCTCTCTACTAGGTAAAGCTAAATATTGTGTAGCAATAGGGTATTCCGTATGAAATAGCTGAAATATCAAGTTATGAATAAAAATCTCTCATTTAAACTCTGCCATTGAATATTTTCTTTACTACGTGTAAGGGCCTGTATTCACTTTGATTAGTGCAGGTGATTAGTGATTAGGAGAAATTAAAGCACTTGCACTAATCAGTCCAAATCCACATTTCTCCTAATTACTAATCACCTGCAATAATCACCTGCACTTATCACTAATCAAAGTGAATACAGACCATTATATTCAAATTAATAGCATTAAAACCGTCCAAGCTAGGAGAAGAGAAGACGACACAATATTATGATTAATGGGTATTCAAGCTACAATCATAATCATAATAACATGTGATGGATTTGACAAAATTTCTTATAATAAATTATTGATTTCCCAATTTCATCTCCTTAACAAACCAACTATAATAATATAACAATGAATTCTGTAACATACCCTCACAATCCTGTTCTCAGCCTACCCTCAAAAATCACATTTGATAAGTCTCTTAGTGAAAGTGGTCGGGTGAGTGGCGCACGCAACGTGTCAATTATGTACGCGCTAAGTGGTGGGTGTCTGCTGTTTTATGGCCCCACTCTACACAGTACACAATGAGTGTGAAAGTAAGGATGAGACTATACGAACGTTTTGCATAAACTGTAATATTGATGGGTGCTATGTTTATGGGACCAGATGACTACTTTACAGAGGCTTCTAAAATGTTGCTTTATTAGTAGTTTGATAAAACTATAGCTAACGGTATTTTGTCTCTTGTTTAAGATTTTTGAAAACTTTTATTTGTTTCTCTACCGCATACTGGTCGACTTTAATAAGGATTTAAACACATACGAGCCCAACTTACATATAGCTTAGCCCTTAAATATATTTAAGTTTGTACCAAATATTCTTTGTCATCATATTATGCTTCATATTAAACAAAAAGAAAAATAGGTCCCAAAAAAACTTATGTGTTGGAGTTAGCACTACGTGAGCGCACTGCGATCTTCGTAGTCGCGGCAGCGCTATGATAACAACGGAGTCAAGCTCAGAGAAATCGGTTAACATAGCTTTTCCTTACCGCAGTAAGATAATATAATTGAATGGCGGTACAGCTGCATGCACACAGCTGCGCACATCAAAAGCCGCCTCAAATCGTCCTCAAGTCAAATGTAGACTCAATGGCACTCAGACGCGCTCCACTCTGTTTTTATTTTGCATTGTATGTTGTGACACAATACAAATAAGCTATAGTTGTCTTATCCCGCAGTTTCTATAGTATGTCGATGCTAGATCCTGTCCGAGGTAGAAAAACTTTGAACGAAGTGCACTGCATTCCCTGAACATAAATATAATGCAATTAATATTATATACCATTAGAGACATATTATACCTTTATTACTATAGATATATATATATATATATATATATATATATATATATATATATATATATATATATATATATATATATATATATATATATATATATATCTATATATATATATCTATAGTAATAAAGGTATAATATGTCTCTAATGGTATATAATATTAATTGCATTATATTTATGTTCAGGGAATGCAGTGCATATATATATATATATATATATATATATATATATATAATATGCAAAAGTATAACTATAGGTCTACTGCCTCTTCACGTTTAAAGTGCTGAACCAATTTTGATTAAAAGTTTGGAGACCTCGAAAATAACACAGGATAGTTTCTATCACGAGAAATGTGCAATCTTAAAAACTAAATTCGACGCAAACTAAGTTGCAAGCAACATCTGTTCTAGATGTACGATAAAAACTCATAGGATCTTAGGCGAACTATATAACTGTGTAGTTCGACATTCGCCATGAAATCAATACTAATATCATATTAAATGCGAAAGTGTGTCTGTCTCTCTGTTACCCTTTCACGTCTTCACTGAACCGATTTTGTTGAAATTAGGCATGGAGGTACTTTGAATCCCGAAATGGACATAGGATACTTTTTATCCAAATAAATAGGTTTCACGCGATTAACAATTTTTGGTGCAATGGAGTTGCAGACGTTATCTAGTAACTTACTCGTAAGCTTAAACTCTAGTTTAAGTTAACTTTTAAGTTATTAGATAGCCTGAAATTAAACTTACAAAACTTGAGAACTTAAATACCATTAGGAAATTTTTTCAATCATAACTTCTGCAGCTACTATTTATACGTAATAATATGATACTTGTAATTATTTATTATTATTATTATGTAATGTTCCCTCGCAGCTATATTTATAAATAAGCCAACTACTCTCCTGTGTGCACATTATTTAATGTGCCGTACCTTGTTCTATTACTTATATATCTTTCGCACATTGTAAATTCCATACAGTAGAGAAAATAAGCTGTCTCCTTGAAATCAACCTCACTCTACAGTCTTTCGCGTGCGAAGTGATAGAGCAAGGCCAAAATGTTTCGTTGCATTGCAGTTCGACCTAGCAGTCTTGACGTTTTGTCGACGTTTTTCACACAAAATAGCTGTTGGCAGGAGTCACCATCTTGTTTGGTGTTATCGTTTGTAAACGCAGTACATGATCCCATCCCATGTCAAACACCACAAGGCAAAGGAAGAATATGTGGTGTAAGTTTGCTCATATTGCATTTTTGCTATTTAAAGCTATCTGAGATTCGCCTTTAGCATTTGCGTGAACTCAACTTGGGTGTTCTAATATTAATTGTAATAAATGGTCTACTGAATGTTATTTATATTGTGTCTTTCGTATTAAATTAGTACGTAAAGTAGCTCGCTGAATACGAACGAGTACGATATTAAAATTTCGTGTACGGTTAGGATGCACATCTACATTAGCAGAAATTATGCAAAACTAGCTTTTGCGCGAGGCTCTGCCCAGATAATTACAGTTATTCTACTGTCGTCTGTAAGAATGTATTTTTGGAATAGACAATTTGGGAACAATAATAGCATTAAATTTGCTTTCTTACTTCTCTATATCTTGATGTTAAAATTGTTTTACTAGTTGTAAAAAGACGATTCTTATTTACCATCGTGCAGAAGGCACAAATTTTATTAAATTAACGTAATGTTTTTGCCACAACTAGTTTAGTTCGCTAGTGTTTATGTCAGTGTTTTCAACACTGATACTGAATGATATTCAAATCTATTTCGCATTACATAAAATTGAATCTTTCATATGAACCGTCGCGCGGCGCACAGTGGCTCTATTGTAATGCGTGCTATTCAATAAGGAGTAACGCCGAGCACGCGTCGCTATTTTCCTCTAAAGCCTCGTTCATAGTGCATCATAGTTTTTGCCCAAAAAGCCTCTCTATGTTGGCACATGATAAAACGAACGTTTAGCGGGGCATATTCGCCCACGATCGACGTGAATCGTGATTGCGCATACTTCCGCTACGCAATCATGGCTTTATGGTACACATCCTGGCTATGGTCATGGACCATGGTACATGGCCTGCATCATCCAAACCGAACTTGGAAATAATATTTTTCCAAATCGAGCATACAAGAAACATAACCTCCGAGTCAATACCACGCTATACCATATTACGCTTTAAGCCACGAGTCTTACGAGGCATACGAATATAATAAATTATGTTACCGTTAATGTGCGTAAACCAGTTAGACTGCAGATTAACAAGGTATTCTGCAGATTATCTGGGCGAGTCAGTTAAAGTGCAAAAAGTTTATTCTATTCTTACATTAACGAGATAATCTGCAAAATACCCTGGTAATCTGCGGGCTAACGACCATGCATACGGTAAATGGCATAAAACAGGTTCTTGTTTGAATAAAACATGTTATTTAGTTGTAGGGAATTGTTTAATATATTTTTTGGACATAAACAAAGGAATAAATTATATAATTTTAAGTAAAATGTTACTCCACTAATAACAGATCATAATATCAACTAGAAAAAAAACAGTAAAAACAACAACAGTCTTAGTTCAAAGGTTAAGTCAAAGATTTTTAGGACTTTTACGAAGGAAGAGTTTTACCGGGAATATGAAAGAGTGACGTGTTTTTTGTATTAGTTTCCTAAAATTGTGTTATCTGGGTGTTTATAATGTGTAATATTGGTAGAATATTCACCATTAGATATTAGTTATCATGCACAAGTGTAGGCAAGTGATACAACTTCCAGGAACGTGCCTTTTGTATTCCCTCCGAAACTCCATGAAAAGTTTCAGTAAAGCATTTACCACTTCACTGAATCGACCGACTTCACTCCTTGACTTCACTGACTTTTACTTAGACTTTGACTAGACTTTAGATTATCACTTAGTTTTGTTATAAATTGTATATAATTCGCTGTGAAAGTAGCAGCGCTGAAAAAGCAAAATTTATTTTGTTTTTTATGGGCAAGCGCCCCCACGTCACAAATTTTTCCATACAAAGGTGAAAAAAAAAGTTACTCTTACAGCGCTACTACTTTTACGGTGAACTTTATATAGGGGACCCATACACACCCTTAAGTATTATACACCCTGTATAGCCGAAGCGCCATAAAAAGAAAAAAAAATCCAATTTTAACTAAAATGTTACTCCACTAATAAAATATAAGTGGGAACAGAGGGGCGCAGTCCTAGCGGAGGAGCGAAACAAAAGTGTTTCGTTCACTGTCTTCCGCAATTCAACGATGTACTATTCGTTACTATGCAAACTAACTAGGTAAAGTGCGAATATAAGCTTTTTTGATTTAAATTTCACACTTTAACGGATGCAATGGTATCAGGAAATCTGCAGGTTACCTAGTTAATGTGCACAGTAACGTATTCTGTATTCTAACGGTAACATATACATTACTAGATGACGCCCGCAACTCCGTTGCGCCAAACAGTTTTTTCGAGATAAAAATTATCCTATGTCCTTTCCCGGGACTCAAAGTATATCCATGCTAAATTTCAGAAGAATCGGTTCAACGGTTTGGGCGTAAAGAGGTAACAGACAGACAGACAGACAGACAGACACACACTTTCACATTTATAATATTAGTACGGAGTTACATAAGATATTGTCACGACACAAATAATATATTCGTAGTGCGCTAATATCAGTGTGAACAAGCCCTTAAGCTTTTCTGAAATCGTTTGCATAAACCGGTCCAGTACGTTGTTCGGCTAACTTCACTATTTACCTTAAAATATAGCGTTTGTCTCCGCACTGTAGTTGCGCTTTGTAGCGGTTATATTTTAATTAATTAAATTTGTATGTCGCGAGATTAAAGCGCAACAGATTTGTGGCGCAAACATTTCGCGGTTTTTAAATGTAAATAGTCAAATACATAAATACTGCTGCTTAACTAGTATGTTAAAAAGAATATAACTATTATAACTACTGTCATATTATTGTTAAGATTAGCGTTTATAAGCATTAAATGAGATCTTCAACTATTGGAACAGCTATTTTTTTGCTAGGTCAGTTCTTTATAAATTTAAAATTGTTTAAGCTACATTTAATTACTAAAAATTATATAATAAATATTTTCAATCGCCAATCTTATATTCGTAGCACACGAAATCACATAAAACATTGAATATAAAATAAACTTTAGATCCAATTAAAACGCTTATTAAGTTAAAAATAGTACTAGGAAATAAAATATATTGTAGCTCCATCTCGATACAGATAAAAAGTTAAACGACACAGTAAAGTGGATATTTCCCGGTAAAAACTGAATGCAGTTCGCAAGCCACGATCCAATATTCTTAAGTCGTTCCCGATGCGCTTAATATTCTACTGCGGTGGCGGTAGATAGGGTACATCGGGGCTTCTCAAAGTGGGTACGCGAGCCCCTAGGGGTTCACTATTCGTCGTATATAAGTGATGGCGCTTGATGGGCACCCGTGGCACAAATGTAGCGTGCGACCGAGTCATGATTATTAGGATTTAAAGTCCAGGGAGGAAATGTAAGTGTGGTTTCTCCTATCTAGAAACCTTTACAGAGGTTCTTGCAGCTAAAGTTTGAGAAACCCTGGGGTAGATCTACCAGCGGGGAGGAGGGGGATGTGCTTTGAAATTGCGTTCGAAAGGTTCAGATGTAGAGAAACACTTTTTCTATCTCTAATGTAGCGGGTAATATTTCTCGCGGGAACTCATTGACAAACTTAAGGATATTTTTAAGTTGTCCTGAATAGATGCCGCATTGTGAGATACTTACAAACGAATATGGTTTGTAAGTATCTCATCTTTATAGAAAGGTCAAGTTTTTGTTGATTTATGTAAAATTAATTTTGATCCTAATCTTCTAGACTGATTTTGATGAAATTTAACACAAATGTAGTCTGAGCTACGGACGTAGAATAAGGTACTTTTGATTTCGGAAAATAAAAGATTTCTGCGGCATTCTTTTTTGCACGTACTACGAAGCCTGAAACGTTTTGTACGCCCCTTTGCGACGTACAAAATATAACATCGTATTCGAATTGAACAATGTTTTGCTTCGGTTAACTTTTAACCATCAGTTATCTCGTAGTCTCAAAGTGTCGTTAAATCTACTCCGAACACGACGCGGGCTTATCGTTAATTATTATTGTACGGAGTTATATCGCTCATAAATTCCCTATCACAATACTAGTCGGCTACCGCATTTGATCTGTGCAAACGGACTACTAAGGATCAATTTACACCGCCGCGGAATGGAACGACCGGAGAATTCGCGAGAATTCCGCGGAAGACGCGCGTCCAATTTTTTGGCTCGTTTTTAATTTGTGTGCTATGATATTGATATAAGATTTATTGTGCTATGTATAATGTACAGTTTCGTTGCAAAAAGTCGCTTCCATTCCATTTCGCGCCGGTATAAATTGAGCCTAATAATCGCAGGCTGCGCTACGCAATACTTTGATCTACTGGTGGCTGGTGCTATAGTTGAAGACGGGTTAGCTTGGTTAATTTTTGGCTTAACATTTAGGTACCTCACTCTAAGTGATGCATTTAACAAAATGAAACATTAGTGTCAAGCGCACTTAAGAGGGCGACTAACCCAAAAAATCAAACATTGTCCTTCTCTCTTCATACTCACGCCCGTCTATCATAATATGCCAGGTGAAAAAGGACGACGCGGAATTATCGCCAAGTTAGTTTTTTCATAATAACTCGATAAATATACAACATTTTAAAAATCTGCTAGGTCATATTCTCAATGATAGAATTTTATACAATGTGTTAAAATATGAACTTAGTGTAATGCACGGTTATGGCAATATATGAAAAATTCGTGAAAATTTGATGCATCTTTGTGATTTTTTCTACTGAGAAATTTTTAAGATATCGTGTTTTTGCTCAAATCGAATTCTTGGAAATATAATGTAGTATCTAATTTGAGAAAATTCGGGGCTCATTTTCAAGTATAAACATGAATTATAAAATTGATAATTTTGGGTTAGTCGCCCCCTTAAAGAAAAATAATGCGTGCATCCAAATGAATAATATCACCGTGTACTGTTTGCTTATTTTTACAAATATTAAGCTAGGATTAACAGCGATAACTACAGCCACTCTTTGCAAAAATGGCGGCAATGAATGTCCAGCTTATTTTTTAGCCAGTAATTAAAGAAAGAGCCACGACGATGCTCGACCTTCGTCATACCAATCGTCAGTCGCCCGTTTGCGCCAATTCAGATTTGAGAGCAATAAAAGAGCGCCATCTTCAGAATAATATCAATCTAAACTCTCCCTTGGGCCGTTTATTGTCAGTATAAATTGTTTCAACGGAGAGCTAATACATCAAAACAACTCCGTGGCTAACAATAAGCAACAATACCAAATAAAAATAACAACACCATTAATATTAACTACGGTCTCGTTACATTTAATACTGAATGAATAATGATTTATTATAATAAAATATATATAATAAAAATGACTGAAATTATCCATGCTGATATTACAAGTATATGTAATTGATTGTACTGTCGGTTCTTGGTGGAAATTCATGTTGAACACTAATAAAACACAATTTTTCGTGCACTTTTTCCACTATATTAAGAAATTAATTTTAACAAATTACACGACCGGTTTCGAAATAGATCATCTTCAGGTCTACTTAAACTTTTGTACAGTACCAGTAATTCAGCCGTTCTTGCCTTCTTGTTGAGTTTAAGTACACCTGAAGGTGATTTATTTCGAAACCGGCCGTGTAATTTGTTAAAATTAATTTCTTAATATAGTGGAAAAAGAGCACGAAAAATTGTATTTTATTAGTGATTAATATTACAAGTGTGAACTGACTGTCTGTCTGTCTGTTATACAGTCACGCCTTAGCCACTGAACTGATTTGGTTGAAATTTGGTTACCTGAAATATCAATAAGCAGAGCTTACCACTAACTGCTTGAAAAAGGATATTATCGGCCCTATAATATATTATTATCATTTAGGTACACCTTCAGTTTTTTTTTTAATATTTCCCATTATTTATTCTATAACCATGTTTAACATAACATAATAATATGTAATTTCCGGCGTCTTTCGTCACGAAATACTTAAAAGTACTTATTGCGTTACTTCGTGCGTGTTACGAAGTTTGTGTTTATGTTTGTGTATACTGTATAAGTACTTAAGGGTACGTTCACATTAGCGTGATGTAACTGTGATCAAACACACTGTGTCGGGATCGACCACAAAATGTATATCCTGATTCTCAATCTTGCTGCAACGTTTCTAATGTTGCGAGTGTAGATGGGCGACGGTAGTTGCTTTACAACAGGTGACCCATTTGCTCGTTTGTCCCCTAATTTTATAAAAAACTAAACGCACAATCGGTTCGGCTTGACTGAGCGTACCACCACGAATAATATATTAACGCATTTAATAGAAAAACACGACCCTCCTTTGGCGCAGTTATGTAAAAATGTATTAAAAATATTTTATATTTAGTGGGTTGAGCGACGTAGCAGTTTGACGTGTCTGCGAATCCGGGGCTAAAATAAAAAAGTTATTGTTACCAACCATATTTTAACACAAATAAAACGTATTCGTCCGGTCAGTGATCGCGTCGGGAATTACACCCGGAACTGCGATATGGCGGCTTGTAGGTGCGTTTCCGGCATTCTGGATAGCTTTATTTAAATCGTGGGTGATACTGATCATGTAACTTTAAAAATATTTACTTTAAATATTGAATATTTTGGGACGTCGTCGCGTCTTCGCTACAGTTCAAATTCGCTGGTAATTTACTTTGCCAAAAAGGTAAGGTACTAGCGTAATATCCAATTTACTTGCTCCGTCGGTTTTACGTAATATTGTGATCGTTATCTAATATATAAATTTATCGTGTCACGGTGTGCGTGGTTGAATTCCTCTGAAACGGCTCGACCGATTTTCGTGAATCTTAGCGAGCATATCGGCTAGGGTGGAGAATCGGACAACATCTACTTTTTATATTGATAAGTGCATTTGTTGAATAAATAATAGTAAATTATTACAACTCGAGACTAACGGCGACCATTGTTTGTGCGACGGGATAGCGATGGACGTTGCCATGGTCATTTAGTCACTTCAATAAAATAATTTGTGCGAAATACTTTATATAGCAAAACAACGTTTGCCGGGACAGCTAGTTATTTTATAATATTCTTGCATAGTTACGTCGTTACAATAAGGTGCCGTGCTTTCTCCGCCTAGTATTGGGATACTATATGTAGTATCCCAATACTAGGCGGAGAAAGCACGGCACTATGGTATACACTAACAAAACTAAGTGATAAAACTTTAAGGGGTGTGTGTTCCTAACATAGAGTTCACTGTGAAAGTAGCAGCGCTAAAAGAGCAAAATTTTTTTCTGATTTGTATGGGCAAGCGCCCCAGTGTCATATTCCCATACAAAAGTGAAAAAAGTTACTCTCTCAGCGCTGCTACTTTGACAGTGAACTCTATGTCAGGAACACATATACCCACTAAAATATTATCACTTAGTTTTGTTACACCTTGTATAATATGTCGCAATCATCTGGTTGAATCTGCTATTTGATTGAATGACTAGCGAATTGAATGAAACAATTTAATTTAATGACTAAAGACCGACTCATCATGTTGTTATTACCGTTTGACGTCTAAAATAAACACCAAATCGTCAAGTCTTTAACGGTAAATTAAATGATTTCATTCAATGAATTTCCTAGTCATTCAATGAAACAGCATATTCAACCAGATGACTATAATACCGTTTCGACAACATATACAACGCACCGCGACACAGTATAATATGCACGTAGCATAAGGCTCTAGAGTAGCAGGTGTGTCCCGTATTCTGCACGTTATCGAAGCTTTTATAATTAACTAGATGATGCCCGCAACTCCGTTGCGCCAAAATTAGTTTATCGCGCGGGAACCGTACATTTTCCCGGGACAAAAAGTATCCTATGTCCTTTCCCGGGACTCAAAGTATCTCCATACCAAATTTCAGGAAAATCGGTTCAGCGGTTTGGGCGTGAAGAGCTAACAGACAGACAGACAGACAGACGGATAGACAGACACACTTTTGCATTTATAATATTAGTATGGAAGTATGGATAGAATATATAGTTTCAAGGTTACATAACTTTGCTTGTCACAGAACTTATCATAACTCGGTCAGTAGAAGAAAGTGAATGGACATGGCAGCCTAGTTGTCACATAAGTGTGCCAACATTGAGCTAATTTTCTTTTATATTATTGCAAAAACACTAGGTCCAGTTATAATTCGGCGAAACCGGCGTCTCGGCGGGACCCGGCGACCCAATAACATGCGGAGAGGAGGCACGATGGGTTTTAGTCTTGTCGCAATGCCTTTAAAAAGGTTTATTTACAAATCAATAAATCAATCGGTATTCGGTATATAAACTAAATAATGATTCAGCAATAGTGGCACCAATTGAAATGTATTTATTTCTTATGCAATGGCCGTGCTCTTCTTCCGAAGTAACCATTTTATTTTACACTAGCTGTGCCCCGCGGTGTTACCCGCGATTTAAGTGATATATAATAAAATACTATGAAAAGTACCAATAATAGGGTCAAAACGGGACGATACATGGTTCTTTAATGGTTTATGGTAGTGATGATAATGAAGATGAATGTAATTTGCATAGCAGCATATGCTTTCCGTTCTTAAAACGACGTCGAAACTCCCAAACTTGTATCTATAATGAGTCAGGAGTTCTCTCAGCACCTTCCGAACCATGGTATACGTTGATGCAAAATCTTGCTTGTTGGTAGCATATGCTTAGAATACTGCTCACGAAACCGAAGTCACCACATGTTTCCATATAAATTTTGAGGAGTTCCCACGATTTCTTATAGATCCCTTCATCAGGTCACCACTTTTATGAATATGGAACCAAATTGGGATGATAACCTATACACCAAAGGAAAATTTTGAAAATCGGTTCACAAACGGCGGAGTAATCGTTGAACATAAAAAAACGAACATAACACCTCCTCCATTTTGAAAGTCGGTTAAAATTGTAGCCTATGTGTTATTCTGATGTATAAGCTATAATATTTTAAAGTTTCATTAAAATCCGTTCAGTAGTTTTTGCGTGAAAGAGTAACAAACATCCATACATACATACATCCAAACTTTCGCCTTTATAATATTAGTAGGATAATTTGTATACGTTCGGTAAATTGGATATAAATAGATACTATATTATCCGCTTTTTAATGAGTTCGTGATCCAGTGTTTGAAGTGTAAAGTGGGCAAATGACAGGCAAAAGAGAAGGCTGAGGGGTGGGGGAGTGACACAAGTGCAGTCGAGAGTGCTCGGCGGATATAGCGCCATAGCGCCATACGTGATAACTACCGCCTAAAGTATTTCGTGGATTTTCGTCACAGAGTGGTTATTTTTATATTTTTGGAATAAGGTACGGTACTTAAGATGTTATTTCTACTGCATCCGCGCAGACATTCGTGTGTTTTGTCATATCCCGGGACTCAAAGAATCTACATTCTAATTCTGTATATTATTGAATCGGCACAGGGGTTTAAGTACGAGAGTGTAAATAATATTATATATTATGTAGACAGACAGAAAGATAAACAGATATTATACACACTTGTTAATTCATAACGTATATAATGATATTATATACAACAGTATAGATGAACTTAAAAAAATAATTCCAGTATTGTATCTTTTTTCATGCCAAATGCTTTTTTTAGACATCAAAAATATATGGTTTTACATATTTTGTGTCTGTCTTAACAAATAACGTACGTTCGTTTTTCCAACAAACCAATTTTATATTTCTTTCATTATGCGCATCATAAGGGCGAAGCCAAACGAGCGTAATTTGTGAGTTGTGAGTCGCAGAATTTCGGTTCGGCAGAATTCTGCTGCATTCAGTTTCATACAAAAGTCCTGTTTGATTCACACGAGCGTAATTTTGTGAGCCATGATTTGTATGAAAAGATATTTACGCGGCAGAAATTCTGCGACTCACAACTCACAAATTACGCTCGTTTGGCTTCACCCTAAGTTGTCTGCTCAGTACCTGTAGGCTATAACACGATTGTACAGCAAATGATACAAAGTGCGTCGCAGACAGCTGTCACCTGCAGACGCGGGAATACATTTTTTATTCGTAAAGGTGTGTACTGTATAGGGCTTTTTTTACTAGACTATAGGTTTGTAAATTATGTGTTGTGTTTTAGTGTTCGGAGGCACAGCATGGACGGAGTGAATAGAATGATGAGTGATGACTGATTAGTGACGCTATGACACGATCGGTGCGATAGATCAATGTATTTAGTTCAATACTGAGACCCTTTAATTAATTTTGCATCTATTTTGTATCTCCAAGTCTATATATCCATACAAAAGTGAAAAAAAAAAAAAAACAGCGCTGTTACTTCACAGTGAACTCTCTATAAGGAACACATACACATCCTAAAGTATTGTCACTTAATTTTGCTACACCCTGTATATTGTCATCTTAATATCAGAATAATATTTCAGATAGAAGAATAAACATTATGTACGAAATGATCCACGGGGTCCTATATTTTGCAACAGTAACAAGTAGTCCGTGATATTACTTTATATCTTAACTTTTCATCAAAACCTTTTTCATATAGACAAACAAACTCTATTAGTATATAGGACGCATAGTGCGTACTATCATCATTTTCCCATGCGGGTGTCACGGTCGAGCGCCCGCTATGTACAGATCCATCACGGCTTCCGGGGTGAGTTCCTATGATAATAATATACTGTTTATAATTTCATATGAAAAAACTTCCTATACAAATGTAATGTGTGTTCATAATGCTTGAGTTACACCCCCACTCTGCAACACAAAACATTTAAGGGGCGAATAAAGCAAAAAATAAGACATCTTCCTTGTCTTTTCAATCTTACGCCCGCCGAACGACGCGAAATTGGCGCCAAAATAGTTTTTCGTAATAACTCTATTTCAAAATTCGCTAGTCCATTCCCTCGGTAATAGAATTTTGCATTGTGTATTCAAATATTGACTCAGTTAAATTCACCGTTTTATAATAAATATATAAATACTAGCTGTGCCCCGAGGTGTTACCCGCGGTTTAAGTGATAGATAAAATACTATGAAAAGTACCAATAATAGGGTCAAAACGGGACGATACATGGTTCTATAATGGTTTATGGTAGTGATGATGATGATGAATGTAATTTGCTTAGTAGCATAATATGCTTTCCGTTCTTAAAATAACGTTGAAACTCCCAAACTTGTATCTATAAAGAGTCGGGAGTTCTCTCAGCACCTTCCAAACCATGGTATACCTTGGTGCAAAATATTACTTGTTGGTAGCATATGCTTAGAATACTGCTCACGAAACCGAAGTCACCACATGTTTCCATATAAATTTTGAGGAGTTCCCTCGATTTCTTATGGATTCCTTCATCAGGTCACCACTTTTATGAATATGGTACCAAATCGGGATGATAACCTATATACCAAAAGAAAAATTTTGAAAATCGGTTCACAAACGTCGGAGTAATCGTTGAACATAAAAAAATGAACATAACACCTCCTCCATTTTGAAAGTCGATTAAAATTGTAGCCTATGTGTTATTCTAATGTATAAGCAATATTAATGTAAAGTTTCATTAAAATCCGTTCAGTAGTTTTTGCGTGAAAGAGTAACAAACGTCCATACATACATTCATACATCCAAACTTTCGCCTTTATAATAATACTAGACGTTCCGCGCGGCTTCGCCCGCGTAAATTAGATATTTCACAGACAAATCAGTCTATAAAAAATAGCCTATGATCCTTCACGTGGTCTACTTCTTATCTGACCCAAATAACAGAAAAATTGCTCTAGTAGTTCGTGAGATAAGCCCTTTCAAATAATTTCCCCCGTTTTTTCCACATTTTCTTCTATTTCCTCGTTCTTATTAGTCTTAGCGTGATAAAATATAGCCTATAGCCTTCCTCGATGAATGGGCTATCTAACACTGAAAGAATTTTTCAAATCGGACCAGTAAGTAGTTCCTGAGATTAGCGCGTTCAAATAAGCCCTTTCAAATAATTTCCCCCCGTTTTTTCCATATTTTCCTCTATTTCTTCGCTCCTATTAGTCTTAGCGTGATAAAATATAGCACTAAAAGAAGTTTTCAAATCGGACCAGTAGTTCCTGAGATTAGCGCGTTCAAACAAACAAACAAACAAACAAACAAACAAACTAACAAACCCTTTCGCTTTATAATATTAGTATAGATTAGTAGGATATTGAAAAAATGCGAAAATTAGATGCATCTTTGTGATTTTTTTGTACCGAGATTATTTAAAGATATCGTCTTGTCGCTAGTAGCAGACCCTCGTAAATATAGTGTAGTATCTATGTTTAAAAAATAAAACAATTCGTGGCTTGGTGATCAAGTACGAAAATGAGTTATAAAATCCTCAATTTTGCTTTCTACGCCCTCTCAAGACCGGTGCTGGCCGATGGGTCCGGTCCGACTGATCACAGGCCGATTTGATCGAACTCGTTTGTGCATAATCGTGTATATGCAAGAATCCGGCTTGGCATTATCTACACAGCAAATGTTTTTACTCCCTTGTCAGGTTTGTTGCTTTTTTGTGCCAGAAAGTTTACACTTTAGGAGAAATCAAATTTTGTGTCAAGATTACGTAATTAAAACTTAATTTTTTATCAAAAAAAATGTATAAATTATTAATTTTGTTAAAACAAAAAGTTGTAAAATAATAAGTTTGGCATCATTTAACATAATAATAACTATCTCAAAGCCTTAAAAAAGCGTAAGGAAAAGTTGTTACCTCCAACAACTCCAACAAGTAACATGTTCTTCAACATAGCTACACGCAATATACATAAAACACCTTTAGCGCAAAAACCGGACGGGGCGGAGTGTCGTTGTTTTGTCTGCGCCTGTTTTTGTTCCCGTCACACGGTCTGTACCTGCCTGAAATACTGGGCCGCGTGTTTTAGACTCGTTTTTAGGTATCTTTTCGGAATTAGCTATCCCAGGTGTGTTTTACTGGTTTATTTAGGGATTAATACTATTGGTTGGCTATTCTGATACCATTCACTTCATATTATATTATATCAAACAAAATATACAGCGCGTTGTTAACCACACTTCTCGCTTATATCATGTATAACTAGATGACGCCCCCAACTTCGTTGCGCCAAGCACCAATTCGCAGGAAACGGTACATTTTTTCTTTCCCAGGACCCAAAGTATCTCTATACCAAATTTCAGTAATCGGTTCAGCGGATTGAGCGTGAAGAGGTAACAGACGGACAGACAGACAGACACACTTTCGCATTTATAATATTAGTATGGATATGGATGGTCAGGTCATGAGAACAGATTTTCCTGTCGTGGGAAAATTTAGACGTAACAAAAACTAAAAACATAATATCGCTGCCTTCAATGACGAGCATAGAATTTTTCCTTCATCAACAAGTTCTCTATAATCACTATGCGCTTCCAAATATTGTTCTTACTGGTTGAAAGTAAATAAAAAATTGTTTTTCCATTTCGCTAAAAGCAAATCGTTCATTTCCGATCATGGCGCAACCTATTTGGCATAAGTACACTTAACATTTAAAAGCGTACATTACCTAGAGTAGCAAGCTTCTACTGTAATAACAAACTGCACGCTGTATTTTAAATTATTATAGATTTCGTGCAGCACAGTCGGTAAATAAGGAACTACGCTGGAACCGTATATTATACTGCAAAAAATAACCTACAATCCTTCCGTGTAGTCTACTCTATATATATGCCAAATTACATTAAAATCGGTCCAGTAGTTAGTGTCATTAGCACTTTCAAACAGCTCTTTAAAAATATATTAGTATGGATTACTTTTTTTACAATTAGCGCAATGTTTTAACACGACAACGTAAGCCGGCTTCGGTGATTTACGCCGAAATCTGAGTCCCCGGGAGTTAACTACCCCAAACTACTCCCAGCAGCCGCTGTTTAAGGCACTGCCTTATTTTAATTGAAAAGGACAGCGACTTCCTTGTTTAAATATTAGAGAAAAACATTATGAAGTTTTTTTTTTTTTTTAATATTATATACAATCAAGTATAGAATCTCCTGCTTTTTCGGAATCACTAATGTTTTTATTGGTTTCCGTGTGTTTGCAATTTACTTATTGACGTATAATTTTGGCATTTTTTTTATGTGTGTGGATTCTGCCATAGCGCCGTAACCTGCTAGATCACGCAGGTTTTGTCAGGCTGGGTTTATATGCGTTGCCCGAACGCGCGGCTTGGCGGCTTCACCACGAGATTACAAGCAAAAATGTGTGCAGTAACGAAGTTAAATAGCGGCGCAGTCGCGCTGTCATTTACATAGAATTGCTTGTGATCTCGCGGTGTAGCCACCCAGCCGCGCGTTCTGGCGGACGCATATAAATCGAGCCTTAATCGCGTAGTCAGAGTTTTTAGTCTAAGGCTAAATATAAACAGTTTAGTAATCCTACTAATATTATAAAGCCGAATCCTACTAAAATTATAAAGCCGAAAGTTTGTATGGATGTATGTATGGATGTTTGTTACTCTTTCACGCAAAAACTACTGAATTAATTTTAATGAAACTTTACAATAATATAGTTATCGCTTATACATCCGAATAACACATAGGCTACAATTTTAACCGACTTTCAAAATGGGGGAGGTGTTATGTTCGTTTTTTATGTTCAACGATTACTCCGCCGTTTGTTAACCGATTTTTAAAATGTTTCTTTTGGTGTATAGGGTATCATCCCAATTTGGTACTTTATTCACAAAAGTGGTGACCTGATGAAGGGATCCATAGGTCGAGGGAACTCCTCAAATTTTATATGGAAACATGTGGTGACTTCGGTTTCGTGAGAAGTATTCTAAGCATATGCTACCAATAAGTTAGATTTTGCACCAAGGTATACCATGGTTCGGAAGGTGCTGAGAGAACTCCTGACTCTTTATAGATACAAGTTTGGGAGTTTCGGCGTTGTTTTAAGAACGGAAAGCATACGTTACTACGAAAATTACATTCGTCATCATCATATTATCACTACGGACTACCATATTATACCACACATCGTCCCATTATTATGTCGAGCCTATAATGATCCTACTATTGGTACTTTTATTTACGCGGGCGAAGCCGCGCGGGACATCTAGTAATCGATATAGCTCACGACAGCGCGGCGTTACGCACAATTTGCTGAGCGCCGCCGCCGCCGGCTCGGTGCGGCGTCCGGAAATCTTGATCGGGCCTCGGGGAGCTATTACTAAAGCTCAATCATGTTGATAACGTTTGTGGTGTTCTGTGGTTCGTACCTGGTTATAACTATACGGTGTATAGTGCATTTTGGTGTAAATGTAAACAGAGTTGTAAGACCAAATAAATGTGACGTTTTATTTATTTTTAGCGCGGTGTATGCGTGAATCATGACATAAGACATTTAAGAGCTAGGCCATAAAGTTCCACTGCGCTGCGCTACGATCTGTGGTACGTCGCTTTTCCTGTTATGCGTGTTGTAACCCGCGCGCGTGTTGCTTGCGCGATAGGAAAAACATCTATGAAATGATAGGACGCGGGCAACTTGCGCGCGGGCGATGATACGCGTGACTGGAAAACGCCGTAATAATAGCATTGTTATATTCCTTTTTTTATTTAAATTGGTTTCTAGACATAATGAATAATTTTATGTTGCGTGTTGCATATGTATACGTATGTTTATTTAAAAGTAACAAAACTTAAATACCCAAAAATACTTCAAAGTAAAGGATCTCTAAATACGAAACATCCGTTATTTCTTCGTTTTAAGTAACGTTTCCTTGTCGTACCCAAAAAGTGGGCTCGTACAGGAGCTCCGCATAAAGCCGCGCGCACACATTTCACAAATTAATCTAATTTTAAGCCTTTACTGTAAACGCCATTATTATAATTACGGCATCCATCAAAAGCTTAGCGAAAATCCAATATTGCATTAACGTATCAAATTTAAACCTTATTTATTTTGAACGCTGATTTGTCTAAAATTATAATGTCAAATAGAATATAATTTATAGTGATTTTAGACCTAGTTTGCGGATAGTAATTATAATTAATGTTTGGCTTAATTAAATAATTATTTTTTGTAGCAATTTCATCAAATCGACTATTAACTAACAATATTGTGTGGTGTTGTTGTTAACAAGACTTATTAAAATACGTCGTAAAATCTCGTAGACATTCGTAGCACTATGTAGACATATCGTAGCAATGCGTAGCCATGATAAGTAAAAGCTGTTCATTTTGCCAAAAATGTCTCACTTCTTTCAAAAATAATAATTGAAGGCGTGAGTAGATGAAGTGGATAACGAATCATTTTAAAATGTCAAATTTTTGCATAACTGGGGAATTTAGGACCAGGAAAATGATTTAAAACCAAAAATATATAGATTTCATGTATAGCCAGATATATTAGCCAGAGTCGAAGTAAATAAACTACAAGGTTCGTTCAAATTGTAAGGGAAAAAATGAGTAATTGTCCTTATGTTATAAAATGTTAGTCATCTACTTCATCCACTCGCGTCTTCAATTTTAAATTATATTTTCCTGCTTTAAGACAAAAAGTTTTCCCTCTCCTTCATTACAAACACTTAATATTGACTGTGTACCACGATTTTGGAATACTTTTGTAAATGATAAATGATTTATTTATTCCACTGTAAGTTGTATACGTGGCCTAACTGGTGTCGTGTTGGCGTCGGTCCAGGGCCTTGTTAGGAGTCAGACAGCGGCGAGGGTGGGCGGGCGGAGTCGCGCGGCTCAAGACAACATATTTACCGGCTCTTATTTGCCCTGTTTAAGGGTTTTCTTATTTGTCAGTTAGTCGATATATTTGAATCTTTTTTAGGACAATGTTTCCCTGCCAATGTTTCCCTCCCTGCCAAATATGTCCTGTCGAATACGTCCATTACTGAGGCTTCAGTATCGAAATCAGCAGGTAGCGGGGCGAGAGTGGCGGTGGCGCGTGACAATGTATAGATTTATATGGATAAGCCGTTCGCGGCGGCTTATCCATATAAATCTATACATTGTCACGCGCCGCCGCCGTTCTCGCCCCGCTGCCCGATGATTTCAAGACTGAATCCTAACGCGTAAAGGCGGCTTTCCACGGTGTTCAGTATCGTGGACGAATGCGGACTAGCTCGTACGACACACCGTTGATACTCCTTCGTAGTGCCATAGGACATATATGGCCGTGCGTCGCTATTCGTCGCGAGGTGGTTACTTCAACGCGGTCCGAATGCGTCCATGGTAACACAAGGTCGATACATTCTCTTTTACTTTATAATTTTCATTTTATTTTTTTAAATAGAGCTATCGAAAGATCTAAATAGACCAATACGTACCATTAGAAGAGGCTTGTCTACGTGCTTCGCTGTGGGTTATTGTCGATTATATGTGATGATCCTGAGTAATGCTTAGAAGAATCTACCTATCTACTATCGGAATCAAAAGTATTTTTTTATAATTTAATATATAAAGGATATTAATGGATGCTTTAATCATTATCTGATCAAATGGAGTATAATACTTGGGTTGAGCTTGAGCCAGAAACTATAGATTTTATTTTACATCATAATATTAGAACGGTGCTCGTGAAGTCGAGTATCTGGCGGAATTTTCTAAAGAACTGTAAAAAATATATATATTCATCTAAAACAGACAAATTTTGATTTAAGATTTAAGAAGAAAGAGAAGAAGTAATATAATTTATTGTAAAAGATACTAAGTACATGATATGTACTTAGTATATTTTACAATAAATTATATTATATACGTGGGAGAGCCATGCTTCGGCACGAATGGGCCGGCTCGACCGGAAAAATACCACGTTCTCACAGAAAACCGGCGTGAAACAGCACTTGCGCTGTGTTTCGCCGAGTGAGTGAGTTTACCGGAGGCCCAATCCCCTACCCTATTCCCTTCCTTTCCCTCCCCTATTCCCTTCTCTTCCCATCCCTACCCTCCTCTATTACCCTATTCCCTCTTAAAAGGCCGGCAACGTACCTGCAGCTCTTCTGATGCTGCGAGTGTCCATGGGCGACGGAAGTTGCTTTCCATCAGGTGACCCGTTTGCTCGTTTGCCCCCTTATTTCATAAAATAAAAAATAAAAAAATATATTACTTTATGTACTTAGTATCTTTTACAATAAAATATTAGTAGCCTATATCTATTCCCGCTACTCAGTCCTCGTATTCTGAGCGAGCTTACATAGTTGCGCGGTGGTTGTGAGTCTGGCCACGTTTCTTGTCTAGTTTACTGCACCCAGCCAACTTGCATAAACAGCTTACCTTATTAAACTCTTATCTTCCAACTATTTTTACCATACGTACTATCGATATTATTACATTTGTAATTTAAAAAACTGTCTTAAGTTTCTTTAAATAAATTGTATTTTTAATATTTTGTTTTTATAAATTAAAATATAAATTAAAGTTTTGGTCGAACTATATTTGATTAATGATATAATGATTCAATTATTATTATTTAATGCTCATACATTTAAATGGAAGCATCGTAATTCGTACTGATATCTTTTTGTATGAATAAAATTTAAATTCGACCTAAAAAGCTAGGAACTATTTTAACAATTATACTACAATAAGAAACATGACATATTTTTACCTAAATAAAATATTTGACGATGTCGTCAATGTGTTGAAATATAACATCCTTTGTCCAGTCTTTTATTGGCTTTTCCCATATCAAATATTGGCCGTCTGTATTGCGGGAATAGAAATAAATATTCAGGGACATAATCGAACAAAAGGTTGTTCATCCATTTATATAAATGAGACGTACAACAATCAAATCCCTACTTGATTGAATCTCGTTTTACAAGCGGAGGGTAGCATCACGGCGACTGCGGGGTGCGGAGCCGCGGCGGGGTGTGGGGGGAGCGGGGAGGAGCAGGTCTCACTCGGCGAATTTAAATATTCCAATCGTAAAATACAATTTCATTGAAACGTACACGTTTAGGAAAAAAGAGGGGGAAAACGCCAAACAATTCCTAAAGCCAACAGAATCATGTATTCAATTTGTGTTCGGGATTACTTCTTATTCGCTTATTTAAATTTGGTAAGCGGCTGCCGGGAGTGTGTCGTGTACGGTGTATGTATAATGGTCTTCAATTTCGTTGAGCAAACAAATTCTTGCGGCACGACCACAGCTGATTACCTTGCCAATAACCAGGCTTAATCATGTTAGCATGGTAAAGTACCCTGGTAAGATTATGTATTTTGATGTTACTTTTAAAAACCTTTATAAAAACTATTTTTTTTTTTAATGGTTTTTAAGTAACGTAAGAATGTATGTAAGTCTTACAATACAATTCATGCTTAATTCCGTATTTTTTTATTCTACAGAGTAAATAAAATACCTGCGATGGTTTTTAAAGTGTTTACAGTACCAGTTAAACATTCTAGTTCTCGACTTAGTCTTTAACCATAATCCTTATTCCTCAAGTGTAAGTTGTAGAAGGTTCGGTTTTTAGGGTTCCGTAGTCAACAAGGAACCCTTATAGTTTCGGTCTGTCTGTCCGTCTGTCTGTCCACGGTTTTGATTAGAGACTATAGGGCCTACAAAGCCGTAATTCTGCATGAATGCACATATTAAGCCGACAAAATGGTATATAAAATCTTAAAAAATATATATGTTACCTCCCCTACACATCAAGCGAGGACGATTTTTTTTCGCGGTTCACCCCACCGTGTGGGTTTTTGTATTATATATTTGAATAATATTGCCCTTTTTTCTTGGATACCTAAAAAAACTAGTAGAGATTGCGAGGATAAAATAAGAAAAACTCCTTAATATTTTAAAAGACAAAATCCCAGACAATTTATAAAACAGCATCACAGTATAAGCGGTGTGAGCAGTGAGCGAGCGACGTCCTAACCGGGCTAGATACTTCATCCACTCGCGGGCCGGGATCATCCCTACTGAACTGAAATACTTTACTGTCCTATATTTTAGCGTAGGGCCTTGAAGAATGGGAGATATTATGTTATGGTGTAAAATAAAGCTGTAATACTATTTTGTTGGGTATAACATAATATAGTAAAACGATTATCACTTTTTTAGTAATGCCGTTGTAACTGAATTATAAAATTCGTTGAGTAACTTATGTAATAAATTACAGATAACAAAAATTTAATAACCTGGTAAATGTCCTTGTAGCAGCAAAGTGCTACAAATAGATACGGATTGCAGAAGCACGGTTAAAAATATGTGTTGGACATTTAGTAGCTACGAAGTGCTACGCACGGCCATAAGGTGCTACGAAAAGCTACGAAGTTCTACGTACGGTGACAATGTACTAGGCGCGGCTACGAAGTGCTACGCGCCACACATAAGGGTCAATTCACACCGCAACAAGACGCGTAGATGCATTTCTAAATTTGTACTGAATTAACAGAATTCGTGAGCCTGAGACGTCTTGCAAATCTGTTAAATCCATACAAATGAATGCATCTAGGCGTCGCGTTGCCGTCTGAATTGACCCTAAGTGCTACGACAATCTACAAAGCGCTACGCCTGACTACAGCTTCCTTTGAATGGCTACCAAATGCTACGTATGGCTACGAAGTGCAAATAATAACTACAAAGTGCTACGCACTGCTACAATGTACTACGAATACCTACAAAGTGCTGCGCACTGCTACAATGTGCTACGAATACCTACAAAGTGCTGCGCACTGCTACAATGTGCTACGAATACATACAAAGTGCTGCGCACTGCTACAATGTGCTACGAATACATACAAAGTGCTACGCACTGCTACAATGTGCTACGAATACATACAAAGTGCTGCGCACTGCTACAATGTGCTACGAATACCTACAAAGTGCTGCGCACTGCTACAATGTGCTACGAATACATACAAAGTGCTGCGCACTGCTACAATGTGCTACGAATACATACAAAGTGCTACGCACTGCTACAATGTGCTACGAATACATACAAAGTGCTGCGCACTGCTACAATGTGCTACGAATACCTACAAAGTGCTGCGCACTGCTACAATGTGCTACGAATACATACAAAGTGCTACGCACTGCTACAATGTGCTACGAATACATACAAAGTGCTGCGCACTGCTACAATGTGCTACGAATACATACAAAGTGCTACGCACTGCTACAATGTGCTACGAATACATACAAAGTGCTGCGCACTGCTACAATGTGCTACGAATACATACAAAGTGCTGCGCACTGCTACAATGTGCTACGAATACATACAAAGTGCTACGCACTGCTACAATGTGCTACGAATACATACAAAGTGCTGCGCACTGCTACAATGTGCTACGAATACCTACAAAGTGCTGCGCACTGCTACAATGTGCTACGAATACCTACAAAGTGCTGCGCACTGCTACAATGTGCTACGAATACATACAAAGTGCTGCGCACTGCTACAATGTGCTACGAATACATACAAAGTGCTGCGCACTGCTACAATGTGCTACGAATACATACAAAGTGCTACGCACTGCTACAATGTGCTACGAATACATACAAAGTGCTGCGCACTGCTACAATGTGCTACGAATACATACAAAGTGCTGCGCACTGCTACAATGTGCTACGAATACATACAAAGTGCTGCGCACTGCTACAATGTGCTACGAATACATACAAAGTGCTGCGCACTGCTACAATGTGCTACGAATACATACAAAGTGCTGCGCACTGCTACAATGTGCTACGAATACATACAAAGTGCTACGCACTGCTACAATGTGCTACGAATACATACAAAGTGCTGCGCACTGCTACAATGTGCTACAAATACCTACAAAGTGCTGCGCACTGCTACAATGTGCTACGAATACCTACAAAGTGCTAAGCACTGCTACAATGTGCTACGAATACCTACAAAGTGCTGCGCACTGCTACAATGTGCTACGAATACATACAAAGTGCTGCGCACTGCTACGATGTGCTACGAATACCTACAAAGTGCTACGCACTGCTACAATGTGCTACGAATACATACAAAGTGCTGCGCACTGCTACGATGTGCTACGAATACCTACAAAGTGCTACGCACTGCTACAATGTGCTACGAATACCTACAGAGTGCTATGCGCGTGTACAGTTTGCTACGACTACAAGGTTCTATATAGGTATAACAGCTGCAAAAAGCTACATAATATTACACACAGCGTGCTACGAGAAACTAAGAAGAACTACGAGTGTCTAAATAGCTACGTCCTGCCAAGAGCCGAGCTAAAGCAAATATAAGTGAAAATAAGCGAGTAAGTGACGCTCGAAAACGAGGTCGAAACTGTAAGCGGCGGCTCTCGAGCGGCGACCGCCCGCGCGGAACACATCGAGAGGACGCAGCTTATTGCGAGCTCACCCGCTCACACTTATACTGGATTAAAAGCTGGCCTAATCTTAAATTATATTCAAGTTTGCTAAAATACAAGACAATATTATACTTCAGGATTATTTTTTTGATAAAGATTCTAACTGCCGCACTCAGAGACAAACATTAATTAGTTATCTGTAATCAAATGAAGATTTTGACATAAGACCCATATAATATTATCTGTCAAACTCTTCGTTAAATTGAAGTTTAATCATCGTTAAATGTGTGCGGCAATAAGGAAGCATCGCAATAATTAAATAAAAAAAACAAAAAAACGTCGAAAAAAATCTATGTTGCCACAGAAAAATACACCCACAGCCACACATATTTTATACTTCAACAAACTCGTCACACTTATAAAACCCCTAATTTTAAAAAATCTTTGTGTTCCAAATGATTGTCTTAATGATTTAGTCACTTTGACAATTACAATTATTAACTTTTAATTGTCCTCAGTACGAGCTAAAGCAAACTAAATTTTTTAGACATTGTTAATTTTACTTGCAAAGTCATCTAAAAGTCAACACAAAAAGTTACAATAATGACATCGTTTGTCACGACATTAACTTTCATATCAGCAACCCGCAACAGTCGCATAATAATGTAAAAGTAATAACTTCGCTCGCAGTTAACATTGTAGCAAATGCTCAAATAGTTCACACAAAACAAACATTTTCATTGTTAACGGAATTGATGTCTTGTCTTTTGAAAGGAATTTATATACTTTTTAACTTGACTACCGCAGCCAATAGAAAGTATTTATTAATATAGTAGAAGTTTATGTTGAAAGCAGCATTACTTAGCGATACATTAGAATAGTCATGCGTCATGGTATGAAACATATTTAATGTTAAATAAAGTCATAAAATAATGGGCCTTAAATATCGTCAGCACATCAATCAAATTATTTATTAAACACACATTAATATATTAAACTCACAAAAATCAAATTATTTATTAAAACAATAATAAACAAGCAATATTGTGTTACATATGATGTCAAGCTTAACACATAATATAGCAATCGAACAACGGATGAACATTTAACAAAACATATAGATAGCATTTGATTCAATTTCCTTTTTACCTCGTCTAAATCGCTTAAGATAATATACGTGTGGAGGTTCCGAGGGCAGCTAATGCGGTTATATTTCGCGGCTGCAGTAGCCCCGACCTCTCCGTGTCGCGCGACCATAACTCTACCTAACGGCCGCCGCGCCAGCGCCAGGCGCACACCAGGGCCGCGCAAACGAGCGACTGACGGCTGCGACAAACCGCCATAACTGCTTTAAGGAGGCATTTAAAAAAAGAGGAAGAGTTTTATTGTACTGTTTGTAGGTTAATAAAGAAGATAAATACCATAAAAGTGTTATAAAGAAGGCGACAGTTGCAATTAACTGCAAGGTAAATGCCAAAAATATATAATGTAATAGTTTCGATAAATTGGTAGCAGTTGAGATAAATTGCGTTGGTCGGTAGATCGTTTGCGCCAGCCAAATTATGATCTCAGACAAGTGGCGAGGTGGACCGAATGCCTCTCACCGCCTTTACGACGCCATATATCCCCTTTATAGCCACCGTGTAACTAAAAGAAGTTTTACACTTAGCTCACATAAACACGATAATAAAATATTTTTATTAATGTAGATTTTATGTACGTCGAGATATTATGCGAGTTATGGTTTGAATGTGACAGGGATATAACAGTGCAATTTCACCTTCAATATAATATTTTCGAATATCATAATTACATTTTTGAATAATATGTATGGTTTATATTAAGTTACTCCTATGTAAATATTGATATTATGCTTTAAAGTTTATTTGATCGTTAAATCACTTACACGTACAGGTTATGTTGATATCTTTTTTTCTGATTCTAAATTAAAATATCGATAAAAGAGTTGTAAACAAAATAAAACATGTCGGAATATTATTTTGTGCCCCGTGTATCCAGATATTTCTATATGGCGCATTCCGCGCGACAATTCCAAGCGACAATAGTCGCGGGCCGGCGCTAGTCTATTGTTTTAGAAATTGAAAAAGTTGGAAATATTTTCGTCGTAGTCTACGAATAATAAAAACTAGTCGTAGTATTTAATAGTGAATTGAGAAGAAAATGTACAAAATATTTAAATGGTTTTGTACAATGATCCCGCCGCTTACACCGCACTGTATTTAGGTATATGATTTTTTTTATATTAAACGCCTACGCACCGCACAGATTCCATAAAATTTGGCAACAATACTTTTGTGATTTTTAATATGAAAGTAGTAATCTAGTACTGTGATTATTTACGTATTTCAAATAATGTTCTATTTGAACGCTGTCGAAATCTTCTTAGGTTTATTTACTTTAGTAATTTCGTTATAAAACGATCAATATTAACAAGTGGCGTACCGCGACGCGACGAGAGGCAGCGAGGGACGACGCGGCACGGCGTCGCCCACAATCCGCCATAAATAATTACTGGAAACCGACACCGAGTTAATTTGTTACTCGAATGTGGAACTTATTTAAATAAAGACACGAACTGCGACTAATTACGAACCCATACGTTTGGCAATTCAAGTTTATGTTGTTACAACGATTTACACTCGATTATTAATTAAGACGGGACTTTACATTTTCACGTAGGAGACTAAAATTAGCTATTTTATGTAATGAAGTCAGTTAAAATTTGTAAATGTGTAGGATACTCAGTTATTAGCGATTCCCTATGCTAATTCATAATAATAAATATTTTTCATTTTAAAATAAACATTAATGTGATATTTTTTTTGCCATTGTGGGATAATGCGTGGTGGCCACAAAGGAAGATCTTCCGATCGAGCGAGGTGTTATGCTCAGTCAGGCCGGAGCCCGGTGATACATTTCAGCTGTCGTATATATTATAGCGACGCGCTCAGAAAACTTCGATAGTGCGATGCAGGAATGTTAGGCGAATTGTGGGTACCGCCACATCACTCTCCCCCGAAGACCGGAGGTCGAATCTTGAAGTCTTGTCGCTTAAGTCTCCAGTTGCCAGGAAGTTCAAGTGAGTTGGAACTGTGATGCTGCTGCACGGGATCCAGTGAGTTGGATAGCTGCCGTGCGGGCCGATGCTACGTGCTGACCAGGAGAGATGTGCTCTGCTTGCTGACCGGTCGGTGTAGAGAGAAAGCCCGATGATGCCGATGCGGAATCGCCCAGGCCGCGGTACGTTGCGGCTAGTGGACGAGGTACCCGATGAGGCGATGCTGGCTTGCGCGGTGCGGAGGGGCGAAGCGATGATGATGAAGGAGGCGTGTTCTGTCGAGGGTCACCAATGTGGGATAATGCGTGGTGGCCGCAAAGGAAGATCTTCCGACTGAGCGAGGTGTTATGCTCGGTCAGGCCGGAGCCCGGTGATACATTTCAGCTGTCGTATATATAGCGACGCGCTCAGAAAACTTCGATAGCGCGATGATGCCATCTAGCGTCAAACCAGCGAAACGCAGACAGCGTAAATCCGTTATTCGATACTAGATGGCGTTAGGCTTCCAGAAATATAGCACACTTGTTTACGCGAATCGGGTTTATTCTAGAAAGGAATATTCCGGAACATTCTGAGATTCACCTCGGCCCATAAAAATAGCCGCAGGCAGACGGGCCGAAAAATCAGATCAGTTCGAACAATCGTCAAGTGAACCAGTGAAACCTACGACTTGGCTACGATCTAGTACAGTGAAAGTGCTTAGTGTTTTGGACCTAGTGCTTTGTGTTGGACCTAGTGCTTCTGAATAAAGTCTTCAAGAGAGTCAGCAGGTCTTTCTCTCCAAATTATTTTAACCCTAGCAGGCTAGCACGTAATATTATACTCGTATTTGTGACTGGTGCCAACTTACCCGCAGCTCCACTATAGTGAATCCACCACAAAAACGTGGTAAAAACGAGTACTTGGACGATTGGGCCCAAGGTTCTTGAGCCACATATCTTAAATACCATAATTTTATTAAGTCCGCCTCTCACACGCCAAAAAGTACTAAAAACTAATACAATACTGGCAGCTCATTTAAACAAGCTATACATTGCCTCGTCACGTTGCAATGTGCCTGACCCTTAAACGTTAAATAAAAGTTAAAACACATATACTTTCATTATTTTTAATACTTACCACATTTAGTATTACAAAGTGGACTAATTATGTTATTAAGTCCGCCTCTCACACGCCAAAAAGTACTAAAAACTAATACAATACTGGCAGCTCATTTAAACAAGCATTACATTGTCTCGTCACGTTGCAATGTGACTGACCCTTGACTGACCCTTAAACGTTAAATAAAAGTTAAAACACATATACTTTCATTATTTTTAATACCACATTTAGTATTACAAAGTGGACTGCAGGTAGTAAATCTCGGGGCGTGACAGGGTGTCCCGCACCCCGTGTCCCGCATCCCGCGTGACGCGAGCTACGTGACGGGTATGTAACGAGTGACATTCAATGAAGTCCTGGACTTTGCGGGACAAATAAAACGGTGGAGGTTGAATAAAGCTGACCAGCTTGAGAATAATCAGATACGTATATTTTAGGTGAATGGGAATCAATGCGGTAAGCAGAAATAATTGAATACGTGTCGTAATATTATTGGAAAATAATGACGGTTTTCGGTATTTCATTTAGGTAGACTTGAACGAAGTGCCGCCTTCAAACTGGCAAGTTTCCGACACTTTCAGCCAGGCGCAGCTATGTAGCAAAAGAGTATTTCGTGTCTAATGCCCTCTTAAAAAATTGATAAAAGTCACGTGGTAAAAAACATCATTGCATTTAAAATTATATGACAAACCCTCCTACGTTTACATTTAACATAGCTAATAATGAGACGGATACGTAGCGTTCAGTTGTTCCTTCTTAGCATGCCACACTGCTCTCGCCGCGGTCGTCGCATTTTCAATTCCTTAATTTATTTCTACTTACAAATATTAATAAACTCTATTTTTCCCTCCACACACAAACATTTCTAATCTTATATACTTTCTTAATTGCTTAAAATGAAAGCAAATACAACAAGAAATATGAAATAGAATTTTCTCTAAATACTGCGCTAGCTCCGCCGCAGTTGGCGCACTTTTAATTCTCTCTCTGCGCGGGACTAAGCCGCCGTCTTACGGCTAAGTCCCCAAATCATTTCTGAAGACTCCGGCGATTTATTTTAATTGCTTTCAGATATATTATCTTTGTAAATATTATATTTCGTAAATGCCTGAGAGTAAATTGTTAAAGGAAAATATAGTGATAATTTTATGAACAAGGTAACATAAGTACATGATACTAGTACTAAAATTATAAAATGGATTTCCAAAGATTCATTATGATAAAGGGGAACAAGAATAGTAAAACAGAATTATTGAAAGTTAATGCATTCGAATCAAAAAGAGTAGGTAGCAGCCAATATTATGTAGTTTTAATATTTTGACGTAAAGGGCAGATTATGTCCATTATTTCGTTCACGAATGATAAGAAAACTATAATATCATAATATCTATGGACGCTTCACACCACGTCAGTCTGGCCCCGTGCTAAGCACCTGAAGGACTTGTGTTACAGGTACCAGACAACGGAAATATATTTAATACTTTTATACTATACATAGATATATTTAAGATTTTTATTATATCATACACATTTAATACACATCCAGACCCGGGAACATTGAAAACTTTTTGTTCCGTCGGCGGGGTTCGAACCCGCGACCCCCGGCTTGAGCTGCCACACACTCAACCAATTGAGCCACAGAGGTCGTCAACTATGCACATAACTAGATTATATGTCTAACCGAATTCGGAATGTATTACACGCCATATACGCAAATAGTGTTTTGGTGTATTTGTATTTTGTAGGAACATACAAAAGCTACAAAACTTTCCTACTACTTCTCGAGTCCTAAAATGATACAAAATCAAACAAAAGAACAACACATAAACCGACGCACAAATTAAACGTAGCGCCCCAACATTCGCGCCAACGAAGTATCATATCCGGGACGTCGCCTGCAACAACCTGGTTTTTAGAGGGATGTCTCTGATTGTTTAAGCATACTCAAAAGTATACCCAATCAATCAGTGATAAGTATTAAACAACATTAGACATCACAAGTTCTGAGTATTAGCCAAAAATCAATTTTGTTTAAATAAGCGTTGAATATATATACCACTACACTATCGGTATTTTGTAGTTGGTGACATACAATTTCAATTAAGGTTATTCCGTTTCAAGAATTTACAAAATACTCCTAAAAATAACCTACCTGTACCATAGACGCCCACTTGAAAACAGCCAAATAAAAAAAGGAAAACAATCATCAGCCGTTTTTTACAAAATTTTGTATGAAACAGCTGATGTTTTTCAGCGAAGCTCAAAAGGGAAATATTTTCATGATTACTATAATATAATGTATGTAACAAAACATCAGATGTAAGTGTCACTGTAAGTGAGTATTGTGAAGTACAATATTATGGTGCGTCGATGTTCGTCGAGATTATAACAAAGTTGGTGCGGTAATATCACAGTTTGTTACACTTATCTCGCGCCTTCTGTATCCCGGATATTTGTTGACTCATCATTACCACCTTATCAACGGGAGCTTCAAATTCGTTGGAAATCTTAGGACTATGTTTAAAGTATACTTTTTATTAGAGACTTGCCCAACTTTTAAAGACTAGATGACGCCCTCAACTCCGTTGCGCCAAAATTCGTTTATCGCACAAGAACCGAACATTTTTCCGGGATAAAAAGTGTCCTACATCCTTGCCCGGGACTCAAAGTATCCCCATACCAAACTTCATCAAAAACAGGTTAAGCGGTTTGTGCGTTTAGACATACAGACACACTTTCGCATTTATAATATTAGTATGGATATTTATGCAGAGTATAACTATTCCAGGTGTGTACTCTTTGTCAGTGTCTGTGACTTTTTTTAATCTGCTAGACAAAAACAAGAAGTGTTTGTAAAGTCATTTGCTGTGTAAATTTTTTTTTAGTAAGGGTGTAGGATTGTAGATGTTACCAAGAACTTTGTTGAGCAGAACTTAGTTTATGGCATACTGCGATAAAAACTATCTAGTGTTAGCTAAACCTAAAACAACTCCATATCAATTAGATATTAAAATGGAGTTATTTTAGGTTTAGGATTACAATTTACATACACACGGTATGTCCCATAGGGATGTATTCACTTTAATTAGTGCAAGTGCAGGTGATTAGGGCAAGTGATTAGTGATTAGGAGAAAATAAAGGACTTGCACTAATCAGTCGCTGTCCACACTTGCTTTCTCCTGATTACTAATCACCTGCACTTGCACCAATCAAACTGAATACAGGCCTTTACATAAAGTTCACTATGAAAGTAGCAGCGCATTTTTTTTTTTTTTGTTTTGCGTGGGCAAGCGCCCCAGTGAAGAATTTGCCCATACAAAAGTTTAAAAAAGCGCTACTTCTTCAGTATGAACGTGTATAAAACAGGGGACTCGTATACACCCTAAAGTATTATCATTTATCACTTTGTTTTGTTACATTCTGTATAACTATTTTTACTATGGGGGTTAATGTTTACGGGCGTAAAGCAGGTTATGGTCTCTTGATAGGGTGAGGTTTAGAAGAATCGTAAAGTTTACTTCAACATAAACCCTAATCGCTGTTTGGTTCACTGAAAGTGTTTTGTTATAGCTTCGTTGGCCACAGATACAAAAAGTGGTAGTCATAGTAGAGGAGTTGAAAGATAAAGCATGATATATTGTGGGACTGATTAAAATCAATCAGTAAAACCGCTTGCTAATCGTCGACGACGACATCAAAACGTATAAAATATTAGCACAGACGTTATGAAAAAAACGCTTCCTAGAATTTCATACTTCTCTAGTCGTCAGCGCCGAAGGTTCGCATGCGGCCGGCGTAAGGCTGTTTTTAGTCTCACGCTGACCGTCGGCGGCGGCGCCGAAGTGTATGAGATATCAGCGCAGACCACTACGCTTTATTCAAAAACGCTTCCTATGATTTCATAAGTCTAGTACCATCAGCGCTAACGACGCACGTGTGGTTGGCCTAACACTAAAATCAGCCTGTTATATCATGCAAATTGCAATTATGAAATCTTTTAAACACAATAGTTTTTCACTTCGGCGAGATGTTGCACGATAAACTCGTCAAACCATATTGATTTTTCTCACGGATTAACGACGTATCATTAATGTAGAGCGACCATAAATAAATTTACAATATGCAAATTGTGACCGGTAGTGTTGGTTACTAAAATGTTATGGCACGCTTACACACCTTCGATGACTACAAACCTTCACGAACTTTTGAATGTCATTTATACATATGCGAGTGTGTCAGTGCATGCCTCCGACCGGCAGGGTGATTATGTATCGTGCGACAGATTGACAGTTACACGTCACAATATATGCGGACTGTTAAAAAAATACGTGTGGCACTCGGGGACTGCCGCGGTAAAGCTATTGCATAGCATTTTTTATCAACTTATGCAATTATAATTCGCATTAGTCTAGTCGCACGCACACAAACACCGTGCCGACCGCTGTGCCGGTCGGAGCGTGGTGTGTTGGGGTTACTGAATTTTTTGTTTCGATCGCCGCGCTTAAAGCCCACTATTCAAGCTATGTAATAGCTTAAAAATCGTACACAACATTTCTAACAAAATATAGCAGTTTTTGCACTATCTGCTGTCAAACTTCTGTATCATCCTGCTCGGCTGCTACAAGCTATCACAAACTTACCAAAGCTGAGCCGAATAGCTTCTTTCTACAAACACGCTTGTATTTGTGGAGGTGTGCCACACGTGTAACCGTACCGTTATGGTTACATAGCTACTACAAAATGCACCGCGAGCAAAAGTGCACTCATCTCTTGCAGGTCATTTAACAGCTTACGTCATTAACCTTTTTAGAAGACCCCAACTCTACTATTTAATGCAACATCTCAAGCATATTTCCATAACCTATCCGGCAAAACAACTATTTTTTGCATTTTGCATTTTTGCAATTTTGCAAAAAATTTGTATGTAAATACTTTGAGTCCCTGGAAAGGATATAGGATACTTTTTATCCTGGAAAACTGTATGGTTCCCGCGCGATAAACAAATTTTAACGCAACGAAGTTATAAATATTTCTTAGAAATCATTGCTCGTGCTTTACGTAATCTGTTTCAGATTTACCATCAACAAGGACCTACAAATAGAATCAATTATTAATTGAATCAATGTATTATTAGAAGTATATTTAGCGCTTACCTAACTACTATATTTGGATTGTGGAATTAATTTGTTAATTAAATAACCAAGGTAGACGCGTAAGGACAATGTTTTATTTAACACTCGAGCCCTAAGTAGTAGGCCACGAAACCCGAGCGGCGGCGACAACCGTAGCAGCGGGAAGATACATAAAAACAACTAAATAATTAAAAAAAGTTAATAAATGCTACAAAATTCATATATTCCAGTACAAAGACGATTTCTGCTACTCACCACTTACAATACCAGAAAAGCATATTCATTGTAAATCTTGTGATGTTCTTAAATATTCTATGAAATAATCGTCATAAGACAATTTATTGTAAGGCAGTAAAGTGGAAGCACCATGTTTACGTTAAACAACATTTCTTCAACATACCTTTTCTTTTTTTATTTTACTATGCTGACCCAGCCAATCTTTGTATAATCCTCTACTTTAAATTTGACCTTGGCCCTAATAATTTGAAACAAATTTGAAACTTAAAATATGCGTTTTCAGGCCCAGATTTAATATGGTAAACTGTATGTCTCTCGCGATCTAGTCGCTGTATCGCTAGTTTCGTGGCCTCACCATAACGAGGTGCCACAACTGCTGAATATTCATCGGACATGAATCACAATAATTCATTTATATTTAAGAAGTTTTAAAGTCGCCGCTCTCTTATAACGAACGAGTTTATTTCACTCAATTAAACGGACACTAAATATGGAAATTACGACTTCTTTTTTTATGAAATAAGGGGGCAAACGAGCAAACAGGTCACCTGATGGAAAGCAACTTCCGTCGCCCATGGACACTCGCAGCATCAGAAGAGCTGCAAGTGCGTTGCCGACCTTTTAAGAGGGAATAGGGTAATAGGGGAGGGTAGGGATGGGAAGGGAAGGGAATAGGGGAGGGTAGGGAAGGGAATAGGGTAGGGGATTGGGCCTCCGGTAAACTCACTCACTCGGCGAAACACAGCGCAAGCGCTGTTTCACGCCGGTTTTCTGTGAGAATGTGGTATTTCTCCGGTCGAGCCGGCCCATTCGTGCCGAAGCATGGCTTCAGTATCAGAAATAGGCTCTATAAAGTATCAGAAATAGGCTTCTATTTCAAATTCAGAAATCTTCTTTTACCGTAACGTATTTCTGCTTATATTCCTGCCGTCGGAAGTTTTCATTTACATAGTCATTACTTATACGTCCGGGGTGACCGACAATATATGACCCCGGCCCCAATCAACCGAAATCTCGTCCATCACAACCCCAGACCCCAAACCCCACAGGCCCACACCCACGAGGATACCGCACCAAACTTATGTGGACCAGCCGACGACGTACCAGCTGGAGACGTCGCAATAGACTGATAGAAATGCAAAATAAAAGCGCATCTTTGAGTAGGTAAATCTTCCAAAAATATTCTTTTTATCAATTTTGTGGTAAATGAGTATGCTTGAAGGACTGGGCTCTTTATTTAATTATATTTTAAAAAGAGCTACAGTCCTTCGGGAATTCTCAGGTCATAAAAGGTTCTACTGAATGGTATGAGAGTACAACAGTACGTGGAAATTCGTTGCTTTTTATGAAAAGAAAATCTTTAATATAAGGCATGGTTTTATAACATTTTTAAAAGAATAAGAAAACTACATAAAGCAAAGGTTGCTTTTGTTAAAAAACAAATGAATTAGAAGATCCCGAGGTCTACATCTTTTTTAAATGTGATACATACAACAACTAACGAATAAAAAATATCCTAATGTTCATCGTTGATGAGTCGCTCAAAAAAAATCAGAACCGAGGTCCCTCGGTGATGGTACATCAATGCATTAACATCAGATTATTTATTGAAGTAAATACGAATATAGTCTTATTGCGATGTTTTATTACAACTTAATCTAAAAATATATCGTATTACATTTATTTGGAAATAACTTTTTCCTTGTGGTTTTGGGGCTTTTTAATTATATTTGAACCCTTGTTTACATTTTTATTTTTATTTAAATTAAGCACATACATTACTGCGATTAACTTTTCAACTAGGAACAACGCCTTTATTTTTATTCGTAATGCACTGCTTTTACTTAGTTATACTTCTATATTATTTAGGTACCTACGAGTAAAGACGTTTTGTAACTTTTGGGACCGCAACTCGTTATTTTTTTTTAATAAAGATAAACAATATAGGACTTTGCTTTTTTTGTCAATATTGACTAAAATGTATAACTATTACAATGTAGTTAGGTCTACTATGGTGTACTCGGGGAATCAAGACAGTAGCGGTCGGTTAAAAAACTTGTCATTTTCTATACAAACCGCGATTGACAATGAAGTGTCCGATGTTCCTAGTCTAAGGGTGATACCGTATTTTGCATACTCGATGTGAACTGAATATGAAGCTGCATATCACTTCGAACTCATAAAAAGTTGGAGATTATCATTCTAAGAGTTACCAAGAGGTTCCCGATAAATCTGTAATAATCTGTGTCTTTATAAGAGTTCAATTTTATTCTTAAATGTTCTAAATACAGTGCGAGCATTTGTCATTTAGCGCCTAGACTAAAAAGGTCAATGACCGCTACGCGTCGTTTCACCGAGTACAGTATATTATACACGGTACACCAATTAATAATGAAAGAAGTGCATTTCTCGCACCTCCACATCATATACGTGGTATAGTATTTCATAGCGCAAACACCGTCGACAATCGGCACGGTTTCTGTAGCGTGTGATACTCCGCGTGATAGCTCAGATCTGTTTGCCTTATGCGAGGCTATCTACACTCCGTTCATGTTTATACTACCCCTCGAAGCCTTTAAGGTAACTAAGGAAGGACCATTTTCGTACAAACTTCAAGGTAAAATTATTGTGAACTCCATGCGTCTCACAGCCTACATAGTATAAGATACAGTAGACCATCGTCGTACCAGACCGCATGTTTTAGCTTAGCTAGATATTTGGGGGGGAGGGATACTCACTAGTAGAAAAATGCACAATACCTATGTTGAAAAAAAAACGAATAGTAATTACCTACTTGTACGTTTGTCGACAGTACATCACGTTTCGCACTGCCAGCGTATACGCCGCCACGCGTTATTATAATTTACTTTAACTAACCAGTAGTTCGCGTCAGCCGCCAATCGGGTCGCGTGCTCTCTTTACCATTTTACCATAAAACCATTTTAGCATAAGTTAAGGATTCAATAAACCTATTGAACCTAACTTGTCTTTTACTCTGTACGGAACCAAACCACCGTACTTTGTGGTCCTTCGATCTTTAAAAGAACCAGTGACCATTTTAACCATTTGAAGGACACATAACCATTGTGTTCCTTCAGCCTTTTAAAAAGAACCAGTGACCAGATAGTGATTTCACCATTTTAAGGACTCATAACCATTGAGGTCCATAGGCTTTCTTAACCAGTGACTTTAACCATTCTAACGTGAGAGCAACGTGGTCTTTCGTTCCTTAACGTTAGGAGAGACCGGCGCGGCGCTAGTGAAATCAAACACGTGTCGATTGCGTTTTAACCAGTTTAACCGAATAAAGTCGAGTGTGTTGTGTAACTAATTGACCAGAACCGAACCAATTTTGACCAAAGTGCTTGTGTGGAGTGTAACCAGTTCACCAGACCAGCGACGCTACCAGCGATTACCACCGGGAACGGCTTCTGAGGACAACCAGGTCACCACGTGCCAGTCTTCAAGTAAGATCTTTCCTTTTTACCACTTTTTACCACTCTCTTTTGACCATTATAATGCCCGCAACCATGGAGGCTCTATTAACCACCCAGAACCAGATCATGTCTGCGATTAACACGCAGTGTGTTAATTTCAAGAAGGACGGGCCCGAACGTAAGATGCCCGCCTATATCGAAAAACGTCTTAATACTTTGGACTCGTACTGGAATGAATTCCAGACCAACCATACCAGGCTCTGCACCGAGTTCAAAGATCTTAACCACCGCTACTTTACTGAAAACCATTACCAGTGGACAAAAGATTTTTACCAGGAAGTTAGGAACATGATTTCTAATTGCGTAACCAGCGAACCAGGAAAACCATTACTGAGACCAGCTACACCATTATCGCAAGGCTCAGATAGGCGCGATTTTTCTTCTCCCGCCCAGGAGGGTACCTCTTTTAGTTTCCCTGCGCCGAAGCTGTCGAACCAAGGTAACTCCAGTAGGGTGGAAGAAATGCTTCGTAAGCAAAAGAGCAACTTCAAGGTGCTTTCGTGAACCATAGAGGCTGTCGACCTTGAAAGCTGCTCCGAACGCTGGGAATTTGAAGACATTTTAAGAACTATCCAATCCAGATGGTCGGTCATTGATTCTCTTCATTGGGACATCGACAGCGAAGGGGTGCTAGACAACGAGGAGTACGAGACAGCCTTCGCTGAGATGGAGAGGAAGTATAACACCATGAAGAAAGCAGTGAACAGACAGATGTGGTCGTCATCATACCGGGAACGTTCAACACCACAAATGAACATACCCTTCAGCGGAAATTACCAGGATTGGATATGTTTTAAGGATTTGTTCTCCGAAACCATTCACAATAATAAATCTCTACCAAATGCCCAAAAAATGCAGTTTTTGAAAAGTAAGCTCGGCGGAGAGGCTGAAAAATTAGTTCACCATTTACGTATTAATTCCGAGAATTATGAAGTATGGTGGGTAACTGGCTGGCTGGTAAGTTACCACTCGCCGATCCAGAATTTTATAGAAGTAAGCCAGTAGATTTAATTTTAAGCGTAGATGTGTACGAGTTAATTATTTTACCAGGATTAATTCGTAATAGCACATCACTACCAATCGCGCAAAATACCAAGCTGGGTTGGATTTTAAGTAAGGACCATAAAACTAACACAAAAATATTGCAACGTCGTCATGGTCGACTTGCAAGATATTCAGCGCTTCTGGGAGATTGAGGATATCTCAGATAACTTTATTAATATTTCTGATGAAGATAACCATTGCCTTCATCATTACCAGCAGCATACGACGCGTCAACCAAATGGACGTTACGTCGTACGTTTACCACTCAAACCAGAGATTACTGAAAAATTAGGTGACTCTAAAACCGAAGCTGTGGCTCAATTTCGTCAGTTAGAAAAAAGATTTTGTAAAAATAAAATTATCGAACAGAATTACAAACAATTTATCCATGAATATATTAATTTAAACCATATGAAGAAGTGCAATAGTAACCCGATACTTCAATGCTATTTGCCGCACCATTGTGTAATCCGAACGGATTCCACGACCACGGATGACCTTATGTACTCTGGACTAAATTTGCAAGAATACTTATTTACTCTCATCCTAAAGTGGAGGCAGTAAGTACCAAATTGCCTTCACAGCCGATATAGAGAAGATGTTCCGTTTTATAGATGTCCATGAAGATGACCAGCCTCTCCAGAAGATCATATGGAGGGATTCTGAACTTACCACTGTCACATACGGCACCAAGGCCGCACCTTTCCTAGCCATGATGACACTGAAACGTCTGGCTAAGGATGAAGGTCACCGCTATCCAGAAGCAGCAGAAGCTCTGGCTACCAGGTTTTACATGGATGATCTTCTCCATGGACAGCATGACCTAGAATCTGCAAGAAAACTAATTTCTGACCTTATAAATCTTCTTAAGTTAGGCGCATTTAATTTAAGAAAGTGGTCGTCTAATAAACCAGAAGTATTACCAGATAACCATCAGTCACCATGTGAAGACCAAGCATATATATTTAAACACCAGGAATCAACCAAGGCGTTAGGACTTAAGTGGCATCCAGACCAAGATTATTTTACATTTCAGTTGAAATCTGAACCAGTTCGTAAGCTCACAAAAAGAAGCTTACTCTCGAATATATCGAAAATATTCGATCCGCTTGGATGGCTTTCACCAGTTACCACCAAGTTAAAATTACTCTTCCAAGAAGTTTGGCTCCTAAATCTTCATTGGGACGACGAGTTGCCAGCTGATATCAACACAAAATGGAAAACCAAAGAAGCTGACATCACCAAAATTAACCATATAACCATACCAAGGTGGCTACAGTCCTCGAAGAACGACACCATCGAGTTACATGGGTTTTGTGATTCATCACAAAATGCCTACGCTTGTGTTGTATACTGCAGAGTCAGCAATACCACCAACAACCAGTCTTCTGTAGTACTAGTGGCAGCAAAGTCTCGTCTCGTACCTGTAAAGAAAAATGTGTCATTACCAAGATTAGAATTATGTGCAGCTGTTCTACTTACCAAGGTCATGAAGATCACCTGTAATTGATAACCAGATAAGAGTAATTTATTAAAATTAAAACCATTTATTGATGACCAAGGACTTTTGAGGGTTGGGGGGCGATTGACCAACGCCAAAATAGAAGATATAATGAAGCATCCGTGTATTTTACCACATAACCATGTACTTACCAATAATATGATAATTGACCAGGCACATAAAATGACCTTCCACGGGGGTGCACGATTAACCCTCGCGTGGTTGCGTCAAGAATATTGGATTTTAGGAGGAAATAGCGCTGTAAAGAAGCAGCTTCGAAGATGTGTGCTATGCAGAAGGCACGACCTTCTGAAATACAACTTTGTCTACTGCAGAAACCTATTTCACACATGAGTCATGACGACGTCTTGTGTTCCAAAGACCAGGAGACGAAGCGGTGCGGAACCAAAACTGCGAGGTGTCAAGACTGGTAGTCTCAGTTAAATTATGTAAATACTTACTTTTTCTTTTGCTGCGACTCGTGTCCAGTGCGCATCATCTGCGGAGAGCAAATGTTTTCCAACCATCTAAACTGCAACGAAATTACCATCTATGCTCAGAGACAGCATAACAATACTTTCACCATGAAGACTGATATACCAGCGATAGACATTCTCCCCATCAACCACATCTTCAATCAGAACGGGACGTCCGCGTCGCTGATTCCGGAGCCGACGTCAGTAGAGGGTGGTTACGATCAGGATCTAGACGATATAGACGTTAAGATAAAACAAATGCGTTCAGAGAGTGGTCTAAAGGGTGGTATATCTTATCACGACGTTCACCATTACGTCGCGATATACGTGGTGGCCGGTGTGCTGGTGTGTGGGGCAGCCGCGTACGCCGCGCGGCGGTGGTGCCCACGCCGCAGCCGCCGCCGGGACTCCAGCGCGCCGGCAGCAGCTGGCGCAGCGCCTGTGCCTGCCGCGTCGGACCCGCCGCGTCCTGAGCCGCGGGGTCTGGCGAACGCAGCGTTTGTGTATAGTGTTAGTGACCAGTGTGTGAGTGTAGTTGACCATGGGCAATCTAGTGTTAAGTGTAGTGGTAGAGTGAAAGACCAGTCCACTTCTCCCGTAGTGCAAAAGCATAATTTTAGTGATTATTGTGATTAGAGACACTAGGGTGCCCTTAGAATAAGCGAATATTGTTTATCACCTTGTCTCACGTCACTCACTAACCATTGAACCATTTATTTTTTTGTACCATTTTCACCATCACTCTTTCTTCTCTCGCGGTGGCAGCATGTACGGTCAACAGTTTGTCGACAGTACATCACGTTTCGCACTGCCAGCGTATACGCCGCCACGCGTTATTATAATTTACTTTAACTAAGCAGTAGTTCGCGTCAAGCCGCCAATCGGTTCGCGTGCTCTCTTTACCATTTTACCATAAAACCATTTTAGCATAAGTTAAGGATTCAATAAACCTATTGAACCTAACTTGTCTTTTACTCTGTACGGAACCAAACCACCGTACACTACTTACATTTTGGGGCTAGTCATCTCCCCTGTGTCTTTGTCGGACCGTACATGGTCGAACAAATACAATAAGATGTGTATGAACGGAACTGTCGTTTAAAAACGTCCAAATAATTATACTAAAATACAATCATGACCAGCTTCCATCCAAGGGCCGTAAGTATAACTACGTACGTTTTTGGACTGTTGGTCTGTCATTGTGTTGACTGAACGTTTCGTCAATCTCAATGCACACTCAGTTTATGTCAAGTGAGTTATCAATGACACGACCGAGTTACTATACTGTATGTTAATATACACGGTGCAGGCTGCGTATTTGTTGTTTACGTTCCTTTACACGCTTCACGCCTTGTGTGGTATAAGCGAACTTTTCCGCACGTTTCTAATGTTTATTCTCATTCCAATGGCCCTTTGATAGCGGAATGATGTTTGCCGATCATTCATTTTGGTTTCACTGAAGTTGCGCCTGGTTTCTTAATGGTATGAAATAAAAAATCTTAGTAGAATATAGCATTAAGATTATTTTTGACTGAAATTTAATATTTCTAGCTAAAGATTTTCGCCGTAATATCCAAGAATACGCTGAAATAAAAGCGAGAGGATAAAACATTTGCAAGTCAAAAGTAAGTATGTAAAGAGAGGTATGATTTAGAAGCCATACAGGGCGGCTCGTAAGTGCGGTTCAGAACTCGACTCCAATCTCGTATCATAAGTGTTTGGCCTCCCTTTCCCCAAATGAAGCTTACAAATCTACGCAAACAACCACAAACATAAATTATACCTTATCCTAACGTGGTAGAGTTCTCTTTCGAGGAGCAGGGCTCGTTTGATTTTGTCAGATACTTTTTGGATTTTTTCTCCCCGCAAACGAAGGTTGTAACTAGTCGATGTGTACTACTCGTACGCGTCTGAATGCGGCTTATTACTTGCCGTATTAACTGAATGTATGAAAGAAACCCCGCAATTCTTGTGAAGAAAACTTATATTTGTATGAAGCCTTTGAAATTCGCGAAACGAGAGCTAAGTTTAAGTGGGCTGATAAATAAATGTAATGGCATAGAGTATGAACGAAAAGTTAGGTTCTTGCTTTGCCAAAAGTAGTATAAAATTTAAGATATAATAGAAGTTGCATGTCAAGACAAAAAGCGTCGCCTAATGGATGGCCCCACTTCGAGGTTGTTTAGAGGTTGTTTAGGACCGATTAGACATTAACCCATTAACCGCCAAAATGAAACCAATAGTATTTTTTTAACAAAACTTGAATTTATCTGCAGTTTATATGTTAAATAAATGAAAAATAAAAGAAAAATTAAAAAAAAAATTAAAATCCTCCCCTTTAGGGGGGTGTACCCAGTTGGGTACAACGGCGTGTTATGGGGTACTTAGGTGTGATAAGGTTTAGAACTAACTTTTTTGATACATACTTTTTTATTACATTTTTTGCACTGAATACGAACTTCTGCATGATGTTTTACATTTTGAAACTATTTAGAAAAAAAAATTGGGGTAGTGATCGATACTATTTTGAGGTAAACTAGAGACTGACGAGGAGGATAACCTCGTTTTTCATTATATTTTCTGACACAAGTAAAATGTTACGATGTTTCGTCGAAAGATAATATAAACCATGCTATCATCAAGAGTCGTAAGTGGTCAATGCAAACGCTAATAATTAACAATAACAAAAGGAAAAACATAATTCAAAAAAAGTAAATAAAATCCATCATCATCTTTGAAGAGGATTTTGATCATTCTTTGATCATCATCTTTCCCAAAGAGGTGACTTGCGTTCCGTATTTTCTCATAATTAGTAGTGGTATCTGTAGCTGAAGCTAGTAAACTTTCGTCCTTGATATCCACTAATAGGTATAAGAAGTAAAAAGTATACAGGGTGATTTCTGGAGTCATATTTCTTATTTACGAAGGAGTGTCAATATTAGCTTATGTTACCATAACACATTGCAAATGACAAATTTTGTAGATATTATAATATCTATTCTAGTTGATACTAGCTTCATTCTTACTGACAAGATAGATTCCTCTTACAAGGTTTAGCTACTGTCAAATCTTTTAGCTGCTGTTTTACTTGCGTTTTTCTGTCTACAACGTGTGTAATTTCAGGACAAAGAAATGTATAAGAGAGCGGACATTTACACTATGTTATAGGTTTTCTGAATGTATATGATAATTTTTATTTACAAAAGGAGCACAAAATAGCTTTCCCTTGGTATTCATAACGATATAAGATGTTAAAATTAATTAAACTCTATATTTAAAAAATCTGAAAAAAGGAATATTTTGCTAGTGGATTCGGCCATTGTACCCAACTAGGTACAGTAGTGTTTGAATCACAATTTTTCCGTCTATTTCAATAATCTACCACTAACTTCTTATTTATTATATAGATAAGAACAATGTATTGAATAAAAAAACAAACACATAAAGTGGTTGAATATTATGCGATTAAAATAAAGAGAGAATTTATGAGCTTGCTTCTGCAGGTCGCAAAACCGTAAGTTTCAAACCTACCTTATGACTAAAAATATTGGTTGCCAGTATAAATTTGCTAACATTTGTTGAAGCTTTATCTTTAATTAAACAACATATAAAATAAAAAACTGAGATGTGATACCACAAAATTTCTTATCCTTAATTTTGTATGTGTACCCAATTGGGTACAGCGGCGGTAAATGGGTTAAATATCACGGAAAGATTACATTAAACATAGAATATATTTTTTGTACATAATATAACAATCGGTTAAACAATAAGAACGTATAAGAACAAAAGGCAGCTACGGTGACATCCTCATTAAAAATTTAAACTATATACGAATTACTTTTATCTTTCGTTCATTTTAAATACGAATTAAAATAATAATTTTGATGTACGTGATTGTCTTTTGCACATTTCATAAAATATAATATTCTGAAGCAAAAACGTCTCCAACCACCTCATTATTCCAGAAATAATTACTCGTAATAATGTCTTTATGTGTAATAAACTTTATTAATAATAAAAGTATTCTCAAACTGCTTTCAGTTTATTAATTAGGTTTAAACGTCAATTAATAAGAGAATATTTACGATTTTATAACTATAAAAAGTTTGCAATAAAATCAAACTTTTCTGCAATACAATTAAAAGCTATACTGTGTTATGTTCTCAAATCAGCTTTCCTACACATTAAAATCTACACTACACAATCCATTTTTAACTTTTCATGCACATCCGTTACATTCGAAATTCTATCAATAGACAGTGATTTATCTTCATCAGTATAATGCAATGAATAAGAACACGGTCATTTCATTACCACTCGTGCAATTACAGGTACCTCCCCTAGATCCCACCACTGCCACCTATTGTAAAGACGCTGGGCATTCTTTGAATGGTGATATTATCTTCTCCCGAACGCCGTTCCCCCAGGAAGCGACTATCGAAGGGGAAATGAAAAAATTTGGGACCGAAATATTAAAATGTAGAATTCTTATAGATGCTCAATTTTAGATTAGAACACTTTGGTGATTTTTGTAAATGATTTATTTGAGTAGGCTAATAAAGCAATTGTCTTACACCTATATTTAAAAAAGGAAAAGTGCGCGCAGTGTAAATCTCTGATAAAACTTTTTTGTTTTGATTAGTTCTCATGTTACGTCATGTTTTTCTGGGCAAGAAATCTTGAACTAGATGACTGACTATAGAAATCACAGCTTCGCAATATACATTATTTTCTTTTCATTGGCAACTTTTAGGTATAAATAATGGTGGATTAATCAACAGTCATGTAATAAAATCTTCAGCATTTGTAGATCCTGCATCGATTTATTTCGCCTGCCGTCCAATGTTCATGATTCTCGAAATTTCCTAATCCAAACAACAATCCGTGTCCGCAATAATAATTCCTACTCAATGGTGATGATAAATAGTTGTTGTCTGACAGCTGCAAGAGGATTCTTAAGGAATAAGGGTCAGTGCACACTGAGCGTAGCTACAGAGCATCAGAGCGTTCACGTCCTAAATTAGCACATACCCCAAATCAATTTTTAAATACAGCTTCGTTTCTCGTTCGATTAAGTCCGTTTCTTTTCAAATTTCAGAAGGTATTCTCGATATTTTCCTACAATTGTCGTAAATAACATATGTGATTTGGTAAGAATTTGGAGCGGATTGGATTTAACTTGAAATTGCATAATATTATTTTTATTGAATTAAATTAGTAAAACCGTATTACTGGCGTGAAAGTATGACGCATAGTTCCACTCTCACCGTGTAACTGCACTAAACTTAGCATATAGGTACATACAATATGTCACACAAGATGTTTTTCAAAAGTAACAAAAACTATCCTATCTCTTTTCCCGGGCCTTAGAATATCTCCATACGAATACCAAATTACTAAATCAGTTCAACGGCTGGCTAACAGAGAGGCAGACAGACACACTTCCACATACATTTTATGATAATGAGAATGGAGTAGCTACGCTGCGGTGTTACGCATAGTGCGGGCTCAGCCTTATAACTCCAGTCGGCGGACAATCGAATCATCTAAATCAAATGCCGCTCGGCCGAAGTTGGCGCAAATCGCGCGAACAATTACCGAGGTGTCCTATTGTTTATAAATTATACCGTTCCTTAACTTTGAAGACGACTTTTGTAAAAAAAAATATTTCCTTCTATGGCAATAAAGAGAGATTTTGGTAACCTGTTAGGCTCTATTTATATGCGTCCGCGCGACAGAGCGGTTTGACCGCTACGCAACGAAATCACTAGCAATTGTATTAGTAGGGGAGCCCAGGGTGCTATTCGTGTAGTCACTCGAGCGTTATGGAGATCTAGTAGGTTTTTTACATTAGGTAAAACTGATTAAAAAAATAAGAGCGTTTTTTATTTTAGCGGTGGGTTCAGAAACTGCAGCCATTTTAAAGTTATGAAAAAGAAAATATATACAGAAAATTGCTTATTTAGGTAATAATTTATAACAAGATTTTAGACAGCAAGGACTAAATCATTTATTTTGGTGCAACATAAAATATCTCCGAAGCTTAGTTAGGAAAATTTGAAGCTTTATTTTTTGTATTTTAAAATGTCCCTACAGGCTTACCTAACCTTTGAATCGTCAGTGCTTTATATGTAAGCTTCTTTGGGGTATACTAAACACCCCCTATCTTAATCTGATAGATCCGATGACATTCCAATATTCTAAAATAACTTTTTTTTAACCCACCACGTGAGAAATCTGATGTCTATACCATGATAACTAGACACATGTCGTAAGCCTATGCAACCTTAATCTGACACGCTCGAGCTTGTCGCGTAATCCCCCCTTCCCCTCCCTAACTATAATATACAATAAATCGTTACATACAATAGGGTATTTGACAGATTTTTAATTTCTATCTTGAATTGTTTGCGATTAAGAAGGTCATCAAAAGTATTTTTTTAATTTAAAAATATGTATTTCGTAAGAAACATGTAAATAAAAATTCAAAATTCAAATAAGCCTCCGAAACGCTTTATTCAGAAATATGGCATCGCGCTATGTAAGTGACGTCACTATCATGTAAACCAATATAATATATTTTAATATGTTGTGTAAACGACATTAGTCGTATTCATTTCATTTTTCAACTGCGCATGTGCAACTTTCGCGCATGCGTGATAATAGAAATTATCATCAATGTCTGTCAGATTTTGGCACATGATACTGACACTGACACTAATTTTCAACTTAGCGCATGCGCAATGCGTTGAAAAACGAAACGAATACGACTATTACGGGATTATGACGTCATCACGACATTAGCCAATCCGGATCGTTTTCGAATAAGTGGCGCGAAAAACAAAAAGCCAAACATATTTTTGTGTTTTTGGATATATTCATTGTTTTTCTTTTTATTAAAATTTATTATGTAAATCACATAAAAAACCATCATTTTATGCATTTAAAGCAAATAACCACAAAAAATTTCTTACTGTCAAATAGTCTATTGCAATAAATCTATCTATATATTAGTACGCGAGCGAAAAACTTTGGATCGCTTTTGACGAAAAATGCGGAAACGTAGGTGAATGAAATTTTGCACAGTTATAGTTTATATAGTGAAGGAGTGCATCGAGCTAATATTGTTTTGAAATTATGCTTTTATTTTACATTTTTTTAACAAATAAAACATTACACACACTACAACACACACACTAGGAGATTTTGATTGACAAGTCTATACACACGAATTGTACTCTTTTATTTATGGTTGAAGTCTGTTGTCAAATTGAAAATAGATTTTTTTTTTTACTGAATCTTAAATACTGCATTAGACAATTATTACACGGCCAGTCTGTTATCATTTGACTTTATTAATCTGAGCCTGTCGCAGGAATTATGCCTAAAAAATAATGAAGTCAATATTTTGATAATAGATTATCAATAGAAAAGCGTTGAAATTTGAAACTTATAATTTAATTTTTTATTTGAGGTCGAATTTCGACCATTGCGCGATCTCTAGAATATTATACAATTGCTTGTTTATATCTCGTTGTGTAGGCGCCAAACCGCTCTGTTGCACGGACGGATACTTGAAATCAAGTCTTAATTAATTAATATTATTTAATTCATTTTTATTCGATATTAATGCCTAAACAGCTAATAAACATATTAGGATGATAATAATATCTTGTGCGCAAATACATTTCCAATAATGACCTTAGGTAAACCTACTATAATAATACCTAGGGTGGGATTTTAAGTTACAGTTGCTTACAATGAAGTGAAAGAATTTAAAAATAAAAAAAGCAATATAACGGAAATCCGTTTATCAGAATATGGAAAACTTTAACGGGCCGTCGTAATCGCACTAATGGAATCAATGCAATAAAATATGTCTGAGAACAGATTTATGGGGGACAAAAAATATATTCACTTGTTTCAATGAATTCATCATCATCAACAACTATTAGCCAATTAATTTGAAAAATAGTAATAAGAACGTAAGTCGGGGATTTACTACAAAATTAAATACGAAAAGATGTAATAAATATTGTGGGAACAAGTGGTGCCGAAGTCTTCATACTTGAAGAATACTTTTGTATGAGTGTGACGTTATTTAAGTTAGTTTTAATATATTAACAGGCCGTTGCGCCGAAATTCGTTTATCGCGCGGGAACCGTACATTTCTCCGGGATAAGAAGCATCCTATGTCCTTTCCCAGATCTCAAAGTATCTCCATACTAAATTTTAGCAAAATCGGTTCAGCGGTTTGGACGTGAAGAGGTAACAGATAGACAGACAGACAGACACACCTTCACATTTATAATATTAGTATGGAAGTATGAATATGGATATGGATGTTAGCCATGCTATTTAGTGAGTTTTTATTTATAAGAGAATTTTATCAATTACATAATACAACTGGCTCGGAACCGGTATTTTTTAACTAGGTTAAAACGCTCTTTAACCAGGTTTTTGGATAAGTGTTCGCTCGGAGCGAAACCGAGATGCGAGCGGTATTGTTTCTGAAATTAACCTGGTTAATTCCTCGCGGAAAGTAACTAGTGCAGTGATATCTTCTATCCCTTTCTAGTGCACCATTCGGTCCGTTCAGGACGGAATCAAAATGAAAACGCTCTTTCGAAAATGTATGGCGTTTCTAACGAACAGGATCTCGAAGATTAACCAGGTTTCCGAGTCCTGAATACGAGTCACCTCAGTAAAGTTGAGCGTTTTCAGTAATTAGACGAGGAGCTCGCGAGTAATTGACGTCAGACGTGCAGCTTCGCCCGCCGCCTCTTGGACTATAAGTTATTACAATCATTTATTCACTACTAGGTGACGCCCGCAACTCCGTTGCGCCAAATTTTGTTTATCGCGCGGGAACCGTATATTTTTCGGGGATAAAATGTATTAAGTATCCTGTGTACTTTCTCGGGACTCAAAGTATTTGCATACAAAATTTCAGCAAAATCGATTCAGCGGTTTGGCGTGAAGAAGTAACAGACAGACAGACAGACAGACACACTTTCGCATTTATAATATTAGTATGGAAGTATGGACTAGATGACGCCCGTAACTCCATTGCGCCAAAATTCATTTATCGTGGAGAAACCGTACATTTTTTTGTAACAAAAATTAATCTAAATATATGCTTATATCAAAATCTTTCTTAAATTAATGTTAAGTAGTCATTAAATATACTCAAGTCAAGTAAAGTTAGTATCTTTAACAACAATAGTAATATCATAATATTATGATAATAACAAAATAAGAAGAAGACGTAAACAGACAAATTCAAAAGACTGGGGCATATTAAAGTTCCTGCTATCAACGTACAAAGCTTTATTAGATCCAAGTCATAATATTATATAATATGAGGGCGACAATATACGTGTAGGGGGGAGGGGGCAGGGGGGTGTACCTCCGATACAGCAATTAGGGGCCAGAAAACTTTGACAACGTCGTTTCCTGTATATTATGTCGCTTCTAATTAACGTTATAATATTCATTATTTTATATTAAAACTTGGGAAGACTTGTGATATTCAACCAATGCAATATAATAACATATACAGGGAGCAAGTAAAGCTACAAGCTAAGTTTATATTTATTATGGAGTAACAAACAAACAAACAAACAAACAAAATCTTTATTTCCCTCAAAAACAATTTTACACTTATACTAAACAAACACTGCTCCCCACACTAGGATTCCCTGTGTCGTGGAGAGCAGTCTCTTCCATCATGCACATAAACACAAGATACATACAATTAATTTTAACCAGCTAATGACATATTTGTGATAACTAACATAAAGTATGTTCTAAGTCTTATTAACAGAACATATAATGTATTTGTAAGTAAACGGACAATATATTTTTTTTAGAGTGGGTGACTAGAAATCGTATACAAGATACATACAATTAATTTTACGTAACAATACGTTTGTCACGTTTTCGACGCAGTTGACGTGTTGTAAAGGTAAAAGATACATAACTATAAAGGTATTGTTACATAGCTTTTATCGCGGGCTTTAAGCGCGGCGACCGAATCAAGAAATTCCATAACTAAAATAAACCTTCGTGCGGCGTTGCCGTGCATCTTTTAACGTCGTTTCAGTTCGGCAGACATCGGCAAGGTGTGTGCGAATTATAATTGCATAAGTTAATAAAAAATGCTATGCAATAGCTTTACCGCGGAAGTCCCCGAGTGCCACACGTATTTTAATGAAAATAACTGTCGTAATATTGTCTCGTCAATTTCTCCTGGGCTGTGCTAAATCTGTGGAAAATTTGATAAAAATCGATCTAATCGAATAATGCTAGTAAACGCGACGATATCAAAATACTTTTCCTACTTGAACCAGTTGTAAACATTACCCGAGTGCTTGTCATTTGTATAGTTATTATAGCAATATTGATAGGATTGTTCGTCCATCCGTCCGCCCGCAGACAGTTATAATGTAATTTAAAGGAACAGGCATAATTACTTAACTTCAAAATGGAATCCACTCAATCGAAATGATATAAATCTAACTAGATGTAGCCCGCAATTCCGTACACGAAGATGTTCGTTTGTTGGGCGGAACTATACATTTTTGGTTAATAAAAAGTTTCCAGGAACTATAAATCCAAATATAATTCATCAGCTCGTTTCAGCGCTTTAAGCGTAATGAGGTAGCAAACAGATAATCAGATACAGTTATAGATTAGTATACTTTGTCCTGAATAATGATAAGTGTTTTTTATTAGCACAGTTAACATTATATTTCAAAATATATTCAAACAATACTTTACCAATATAAAACATTGTAAAAACATAGCATGTTATTTTAACAAATAATAGTATGTTTCAATAGTGATTATAATTCCCAAATGAAACGTATAACGGTAAATAAATATTGGAGGCAAATCAAACAAATTGACGGCTCCTTATGGCGGCGAGTGTTTGCTCTATCACTATGCCCGCCCACAGACCCGGTTAAAGGATTTTGAATCGTATACCTTTGGGGAAAAGGTTGAAATGAATGCCGGGCTGGTCGGTCACCATACGGTTGGTGTAGAGAACTGGCCAAATACGCAGCTGAAACATGATTTGACACAACACTTAAACAAGATCGCTAAATATTAACATTTGAGTGTTTCTTTTCGTTAAGCATACGTTTTATTGTAAGACTATAAGAGTTTTAGTGGCTCCTGCTAAGCCTGCATGGTCAGTGCGTATACTTTCGCTTTATATTTATTTTATAGACGTATTTAAGTCTATAAAAAAAAGTCTATAGGGTCAGTAAACATTGCTAATTATTATCGAAGCGATGCGATGTATTTTTAAATGTGACCTTCAAAATTAGAAAAGTCTGTCAAAAATGTTTCGGATAGCTGAATTAAAAATATATTGCATCGCATCACATCGCTGGACAGTGGTCACGTTGCATTGCAACATGTAATATTATATTGCAATATGAACTGACCTAAAACAGACTAAAGACGGGAGTTGTAGAATTAGTCACCGTAAATAACAATTAAACATAAAGATCTGTTTCAAGAAATTTAAATTTAAATTTAAATATTTAACAGATTAACGTGTAACTTGTATCAAAATCAATAAAAGTATTTATCCGATATTTGTAAACGGTTCACAGCTAGCGCGGGAAATGCGACAGCAATGGATGCCGCGCTCGGCGAGCGGCAGTTTTTGTATATTGAAATATTCATTTGCTGCGAAATATCCATCAATTGCGCTGCGGAAATTGCTGCACATAACTTGTGCTACGACGTCACTGCTGTAACATTGCTCATCATCACACCTAGCGCAGCAAACATACAATTAAAATAAGTAGAAGATGAAGTATTATATACTTTCTGTCCTTTAAAAACATTTTAGAAGTTTAAATATAAGACGGATTTTCCATGATTCCTGTGAGAGACTTTCGAGTGAATGTTGCGGACACATTTAAAAACGTTCTATTTTTCAAACAGTATTATAAATTTAAAACTTACCAAAAAGATGGCAGCGTCTACGTAAAAAGCCTACGCTGTGAGCTACGCCGTAGACCCTCTACAACTACGTAGCAGATCTACAGGTCTACGTCATAATAATATTATTTAGAGGATTTTATGAAATAATTTTGGTCGGGTGTAAACAACACAGTTTAAATAGCGACCTATACTATTTACCGTGCAATAAAAATGTTACAATAATATTTATTTTGGTGATAATTTTGTAACACAATTTGTTAATTGCGTAAAGACTATTGGCTAACACCAAAGCTTAACAGCTCGTAGTGAGTAATCAAAATTACTCAATTTTGCTTATCAAGATGTTATTTTGACATTCCCTGCCCATGTTTACTTAAACACTCGGGAGTTTGTAACTGATTTTTTTTATAAAATGAGAGAGCAAACGAGCAAACACTCGCAACATTAGAAGAGCTGCAGGTGCGTTGCCGGTTTACAGGTTTACAGGTCGTATTGGTCCGGAAACACTGCTGGCGACAGTTCGTTCCAGAGTTTAACAGTGCGAGGCAGAAAGTCACGCGAAAAACACAAGACTGCTACTCATCAAGGTGATGAGGATGGTATATTTTTTGCGTGGAACGATGGCGAAAAGTTGCAGGAGGTTTGAAATTTGCATTGACGATTCCCTACGAACTTACATCGTATCTATAGTGGGAGGCGATGGGGCATAATTTGACGATAATTGTGGGATATCAGGTATCTGGCGGCGCGTGATCGCCTGTGGTTACCTCGCCCGTCGCCCCTCGATCGATCACACGATATTAATGCACGGGACGTGGCTCAATCCCATACCGATATACTCCACTATATTATACCGCACTATATTATATTCGACTACATGATGCCCGTAACTCCCTTGCGGGCGCTTCAAAATTCGTTTATCGCGCGAGAACTGTTAACTGTGAACTGTTGTCCTTTTCCGGGACTCAAAGTATTTCCATACTACATTTCAGTAAAATCTGTTCAGCGGTTTGGGCGTGAAGAGGTCCAAACAGACAGATGGACAGACAGACACACTTTTGCACTTATATTATTTATATTCATGGATTTCTGGATATATGTTGCTTCAAGGTGGCTAAACTATCGCGCGGGATTTGTACATTTTTGAACGAAATAGTAGAATTTATTTATTGAGTTCGTTTATACAAAATATTGTCCAAACTTTTTAATCTGTTGAAGCATGAAGAGGTCAGACAGACAGACAAGCTGTCGGATTTAAAGCAGTAGTATGTATTATTATATCTACTCACAACTTACAAGTTGATGTATTTGGTGCTAGATGTTTCAAGCAACGCAGGATGTGCCTAATTTTTGTACAGATATGTTTGGTTGCGAACAAAAAAACTTCACACAAAATAATAGTATGTAAAACTTATGAAATTTGTTTTTTATGGGCAAATTAGTTTCTTTCAACCACGAATGTTATAGCTAACACTCTCCATTTCTAAATACCATTACCAATTTCAGTATGTCACTCTGCTATACATTCAATATCCTTAGCCGTACACTTTCTAAAGCTAAGCTATTAGGCTGTCGTAACTTAGCTAACACGGCCTTGCAATACGTTATTAGTAGCTTAACAGCGTATTTATTTTAATAACTTAAACAATTATATGAATTGGTTAAATTCCATTTTTCTGGTATTACCACTGTGGTTTAAAAGCACTAATCAAAGGCACGCAACGAAAATTACTAATAAATGAAAAATAAATGTCAAACCAAGGTTAAAAGGTTACCAATTTTAATATTTTACTAATTACGTATATTATACAGCTTTTACGTACTAATATTTATAAAACTTAGGGTTCCTTCACATTACAATGTAAATTAATATGCTTTTTTAACGACCCATTCGAAACAAGACTTTATTTATTATACAAGAAGATATACCTTGAAATGACAGACTTGCCGCCCGTGATATTATAGTAGGGGAGCCCAGAGTCCTATTCGAGTAGTTACTCGAGCGTCATGGAGACCTAGTAGGTTTTTTACAGTAGGTAAAACCTACGAAGGTAAAACTGATAAAAAAAATAATAAAAGCGTTTTTATTTTAGAGGTGAGTTTAGAAACTGCAGCCATTTTAAAGTTATGAAAAAGAAAAAATAGTCAGAAAATTGCTTATTAAGACAAATTATAACAAGATTAAAGAAAACAAGGACTAAATCATATTTTAGTTTAGTGCAACATCAAATATTTGCGAAGCTTAGTTAGGAAAATAGGAAGCTTTATTTTTTAATATTTTAAAATGCCCTTACGGGCTCACCTAACCTTTAAATCGTCAGTGCTTTATGTGAAAGCTTCTTTGGGGTATACTAAACATCCCCTTTCTTAATCTGACAGATCCGATGACATTTTAATATTCGAAAATAACTTTTTTTTAACCCACCACGTGAGAAATCTGATTTCTATACCATGATAACTAGACACATGTCGGAAGCCTATACAAGCTTAATCTGACACGCTCGAGCATGTCGTAAAATCCCCTCTTGGGCTCCCCTACTATTAGGCTGTCTGTTCCGAATGTGTCATTTTAACATCATTATATTACAATACCTCATGACGTTGCAACATAAATAACTAGCTAGCTTTGTGAGGGCTCGCGTCGTTTTTCTGCGTGGTAATAATCTTTAAGGGAGTTTTTAGGGTTCCGTAGCCAAATGGCAAAAAAATGAACCCTTATAGATTCGTCATGTCTGTCTGTCTGTCTGTCCATCCGTATGTCACAGCCACTTTTCTCCGAAACTATAAGAGCTATACTATTGAAACTTGGTAAGTAGATGTAGTCTGTGAACCGCATTAAGAATTTGATACAAAAATTGAAAAATTATTAATAATTTTAGGGGTCCCCATAGGTACAACTAAAATAAAAATAACAATTTTTCATCTTACCTATGCGTGTGGGGTATCTATGGACTATGTCTTCAAAAATCATAATGAGATTATTAATATTATCATTTTTTTCTAACCTGAATAGTTTGCGAGAGAGACTCTTCCAAGGTGGTAAAATGTGTCCCCACCCCCTCTCTAACTTCTAAAGTAGGAGTATGATAAGTCTAAAAAAATATATGATGTACATCACTATAAAAACTACCAATAAAAATTAAGTATTTTGAAAAAAAAATCGTTGATTTTTTTAATGTATTTTAAAACCTTGTTTTTAATAATATTGATATTAATTTGCAAAAACCTTTAAAAATGTATTTTCAATTAATTATAAACAATTAAAAAAGTCACGTGACTTATAAACGCGCCATGATTGAGATGTGACGTCATAATGTATAATACATTTCAATAGTATACGGCAATATTAACCTTATTTCGTTGAAGTTTAAGGTCAAAATTGTTTGCGCTAACTATATTGACATATCTACGTAGCAAAACTTTTTAGTAAATCCACTATAAACTGATGCTCCTATGACTCGAAATAAGAAATGTCTTAAGTGCCCGTTTTGTTAATTGTAAAATAAACTCTATTTTAAGTATTGAAGGTGTGTTTTGGTTTTCAGTTTTAATAAATTTAACGCTTATTTGGGTTTAGAAGTACGCGTCCAAACAAAACATTCGTTTGTTAAACAATTCGTGGTATGTCAGTTCTACTGTTTTTATTGTTCTGTGGTGAAAATTAACATTATGACGTCACACACGCGCGGGTTAGTGCGAGAGCTGTCGGCGTGTCTTCGGTATTTTTATTTTAAAATAACTTAAAAAATATATATTTTGTTATAAAACTTATATAATTATGATCTTTCCATTTATCACAAAAAAAAAATTTGTTCAAATACCCAATTGGTTTGAACGAGATCTAGCAAGTAGTTTTTCTTTTTATACGTCATAAATGGTAAACCTTCATTTAACTTTCATTAAATTATCTGAAATATAAAAATAAATCAGAAACCTTTTAATTTCATAAAAATAAACCTCATTGCTGCTGCAGAACCCTTCACGGGCGAGTCAAACACGCACTTGGCCGATTTTATTTTATATTTTAATAGTAACCAAACCTTGACTGACTGATGATAACACATCTACAAATGAATACTATGTTAAAGCACAAATCAATAGGCGTGATAGTTTTTCCGTAGAGTGTACCACAAAAGTGCTCATCTGGTCTTGTAAAATGACTACTTGTATAAAATGTTGTAACTCATTAGTTTGATTATACCCAATATCAATATAATCAAAAAAGTGATATTTTAATAATACAGCTTCACAACGACTTCGGGTAACACAGAGATTATACTTTTAAACCCTTTTACAGTACCGTGTAAAAGTATAATACTTTTAACCCCTTTTACTGAAAGCTCCATAAAGTTGCAACAATTTTCCGCTATTAATGTCGAACCGGGAAAAGCAAAATGTAAATATTGTTCGATACCGCAAAAGAGTTTGATCGCGGCGACCTTTTGAAGCTGCTCGACGATACTGACGATGCAAATCCCTGCAAAGTAGAAGGGCCCGTACACACTGTGCGGGCTCAAATATGAAAGATAAAAACTTTAGTCTGACTGCGGACTATGACAATATATACTAGATGAACTCCGAACTTACTAGATGATAGAACTCCGTTGAAAAATGTACGATTTTTTGTGAGTTATTTTTTTTTTTTTAAGGACGCTTCACACCACGTCAGTCTGGTCCCGTGGTAAGTACCTGATGGAATTGTGTTACAGGTACCAGACAACGGAAATATATTTAAAACTTTTATACTATACGTATATTTAAGATTTTTATTATATTATACACATATTTAATACACATCCATGACCCAGGAACTTTGAAAACTTTTTGTTCCGTCGGCGGGATTCGAACCCGCGACCCCCGGCTTGAGCTACCAACAGCCCACCAACTAAGCCACAGAGGTCGTCAAACATTAATTGGTTACAAAAATTTGGTTGCAGTCGACATCTCACTAGAATATTTTTCCAGTGTATGTTTTATCTGATGTATTGAATGACCAAATCTTTGATATATTTTAAAAGCAACTTGACTTTTTAATAAAGTTTTCGAAAGGTCGTTACCGTCGAAAGGAAGTCGTTAAAATCGCTGTATGCAGCACTCACACCCCAATAAGCGTATTGTTTGTTCTCTCAATACTAAAACTGAGAACCAGAATATTGCTTTACCGCCGCTGCGAAATGAAAGCTTTAAAAATATGAAATATCCGCCTCTAATTCTATCGGAACTGAAAAAATGGAATCTGAATATTAGAAAATGGTAAAAAATAACTGCCGCTTGATTCCATTCCGAAAAAAATGAATTAAACTTTATTCGCGTTCCTCTCTTTGTGAATTTAATCACTTTTGTGAGTTTTAAACGTCTACGTGTCGCGTTTAAAAATGCGACTTAATTTAAATATAATTTTGAGCTGTAAAATTAGAATGGCGCCGCTTTGTCTCGGCGCTCATTTTGTACTTTTAACGTTGAGCGTTATTCTCAAACGGTGAGCGATGTGCCGCTGCTTGAGCGTAGCGCTCGACGAGCAAGACAGCCTGCCGTCAATACCACGAGATGGATGGGGCCTATAGTGATGAATTATATAGTTCGTTATTACTTTCGTTCCGAGCGATTTGTTTAGTGAACTGTTTCTTCCATTATACAGCGTGCTCCCGAAAAATTTATTGCGAATATTTGACTTTTTTTTATCAAGTAATGCAACTTATCTATTAATTTATTTCAAACAGTTTACGTAACAACAAGTGAAATTTTGATGCAATTATCCTCTAAAATAGTTGCTTATTATGATTTTACAATACGCGGCAAGTACGCATATTTATCAAACCCAACCTTCACGCGTCGCGGCGTGATTGTAGTTCAAGTGTGCTCAATAAGTCTAAGCGACCGGAAATTTCTAAAAACTAATACCAAGTGTTAAAATATAATTTCAATATTATCCTGGGGAATGCAAACTTCACCACAAAAGTATTGTGGCTGTATATTTTCAGACCAAAATACTAGTATAGGTAAGATAATATATAATCCGGATAGCGCAACGGCCTGTATATAGCCCCCGGGGCTTCATATCGCAGGATCTATTAGTCAATTCGATGGAATATAATAATTAGGAGGTTTGTTTGTTACTCGCTCGCGCCGTACTGTTGTTTACTGAGATATTGCTATATTTGCATCATCATTACGAATTATATTTTATTAGCTAGTGAACCCCTCAATGGACAAGATTGCAAGCCGTTATCAAGAGGAGCATATTTTTTTGTAAAACTCCAGATATATTTTTATATAATTATCTCCAGATATCTTTAACTAAATAATATTTAATATATTTAGCGTGGCTCTTTGCATGAAAGTACAATATGCTAAGAAATGCCTGTATATTATTTCACTTAAAAAAATTCTACTCGTTAATCTTACACACATTTATTTATTGTGACAAAAATAAGATAATTTAGCATAGAGCTCAACTACTACCGTATCAATTTTATCAAAATCTGTTCTGTAATTCCATCTTGTTTCATATCATAAGTTTCGTTAAAAATCCTAAATTAAAAACCTAGCAAATCTTTAATTTACTTAACCTTTTAAGCAAACGTTTTGAAAGTTAAAAATAGAGTCTGGTAGGATGGTAGCGGATCTGACGTAGGACTAATGAGCGGGATCACCACGCCGTGTATAAAAGAGCGATGACCGCAGACGGGAAGGCTGATACCGGATTGATCTCGTGGTCTACCGCGCCGCAGATCAACTGATCCTTTAAATAAAAGTCTAAGAAACGACGAAATATGTTTAAAGATCAGTAGTTGTACTTTGACTGAAATTCGAATACTGTTTAGTAGTCCCGTCCTATGGTAGACGACTCTACTATTGTATCGCAGACATGGAAAGCCATTAAGTATTTAATAATACCTCAGAGGATATTTGCATCCCTTGTAGATAATAATTTTAAAGTATTCTTAGGGTTCATTCAGACCGCAACGCGTCGCGTCGATGCATTTCTAAATTTATATGGATTTGACAGATTCGCAAGACGTCTCACGCAATTGAAATCGGTCAAATCCATACAAATTTATACCGCGCCGCGCCTCGCCTCGCCTCGTCACGTTTCGGTCTGAATTGACCCTAAAAGGTATTATTCATATTTTAAATACTGAAGTGCCTACTGCCTGGACCCAAGATCATATTATTATTACGGCATTCTTAAAACATACTTTACTAGTACAGAGAAATGAACGGTCAATACGTCTAACTCTAGGCCAACCGTGTGTGGATTTCCTCACGACATTATCTTCACCGGGCATAGCCCGCGCGTATAGTGTACTTCAGATTTGAAAGGCTCAGATACACAACACCACTTGGGATCGAACCTGTACAACTCGGAGTTTAATGTCCAATGATCAAAGTTTTCCCACTAGGCCACGATGCTCCATAATTATACAATGCATACATAACTTTATACATAATATTATAATAGATCGTATCTATTAAGCACGAGTGATAGATATAATGTATACAATGTTATGTTGTAGCCGGGATGTTAAGTGCTTGTCCGACATACACTCTGTCATAATGATATTGTTGTACACGTAACGAGGTCGAAATACATATAATAAGCTTTTGCCACGATTCCGCCTGCTTAAATATCCCACAGGAACACCATAATTAAAAAAAAAGAGCATAATTTATTAATTCCCGTGGCTCCGTCTGAATTAAAAACACACTATACTTTCTTTGAATAAAAATTCATATAATTATATTTTTTTCAGAGTCTACACTACTATAATATCATTTTTGTTTCGTAAAAAGAATTTTTTCCGCCTTCTTAAATTTAAGCTTTAAATTTTGTCGAAACACAATATTTTACGAAGGTACTAAAACTGCTTTTTATACAATTAATAGTTGTCCCGGCAAACATTGTTTTCCCATATTATTTTATTGAAGTGACTAAATAAGTATGTCACCATGGCAACGTCCATCGCTATCCCGTCGCACAAACAATGGTCGCCGTCAGTCTCGAGTTGTAATAATTTAGTATTTACTATTATTTATTCAACAAAATATGCACTTATCAATATAAAAAGTAGCCAGTAGCCGATTCTCAGACCTACTGAATATGCATATTTTGGTAAAAATCAGTAAATCAGTAAAGGAGGAGTACGGTAACTAACATTGTGACACGAGAATTTTATATATAAGATAAGATATTCCATTTCTAAAACTTCAAATCAACATTACTAGAAATACAAACTTAAGTAGAGATTAGAAAAGTAGTCAGAGTTAGCATTTTTAGCACAACCAAAATACGACAGCTCAATAGTAATTTTTCACAATTTCATAAGGACGAGGAAGGAGGTTATAGCGGGGCCACACCCGCGCTTATCGCACGCCGCCAGACGAACAGAATCTACGAATTGATAGCCATTTATATGTTAAGCATCGACGTGAAGATTTTTGCATTTTGTTCGCCCCGTTATGAGATGTGGGTTCTACCGACATTCTCCCTACATCCGCTAAATTCAGACTTAAACTGTGACTACACTAAAACGTTATTTATATTGCATAGTATTGTTATCGTACTTTACGAGACTATAGTCACCAAACTTTATTTTTTGTGCGAAATTTTGTGACTTGGTTCGTAGCTTAGATCGAACGTCATTTTAAAATTATGACCTGCTTTAGCAAAATTAATAGTTATACACACTTTCAGAGGCCGGCAGAGTGATTTTTTAACAGCAGCACATACTTTATTTTACTAAATGGACTTAAGGGCCTTCCCCTACGGATATTCCGTAATTTACCGTATTTAGAGCCTTATAAACTCATAATTTTAAAGCTACAAAGTTATAATAAAAATACAACAATAATCTTCAGTATATCAACATTCCTTTCCCCGTTTTAAATTTTCTATTTTTATATGTAATTGATTGTACTGTCGGTTCTTGATGGAAATTCATTTTAAACACAAATAAAACACAATATTACTTGCACTTTTTCCACTATATTCATTATTAGTACAATATTTAACGTTAACGTTAACTACACCTGATGATGATTTATTTCGAAACCGGTCGTATTAAATTAAATATTGTAGTAATTAATGAATATAGTGGAAAAAGTGCAAGTAAAATTGTGTTTTATTTGTGTTTTCTGTTTTTGTTTATTATACTCATGATATTAGCTTCCAAAGTAATACCAATTTATTAAAATTGAAGCATACTTTCAGCATCTCCCTAGTATTTACAAATTATGTTTATTTGAAACACACGACAATAGATAGACAATTTTATTAACTACACATTCCCCGTTTTATTTTTTTTTTAGATCAATTTTGAACTAAGATAAGTAAAAAAATAAGATTTTTGTGCGATCTCGGCAACGCGTCAAATGTATGGTCAAGGTCGTTTGCTCGGGTGATGGCCTTAAATTAGTCTGCAGGGCTTTGAGGATACTAATTTTGCTCATAGACATAGGCCGCGATGCATTCACATTTCCGGTGTTTCGAATATATACTCACATCACACGTCACCAGAGGATCCGCTTGCCCGTTTGCTCTCCATTTTGTATAAATTCATAGTACTCACTACTCATACAATACAATGTTAACTTCATTACAAGATTTTTGCATTGCAAATATTATCCGAGTTAGCATAGCAGGCGCTAGTTATAAACAAGCCACGAAGTCGGGCCGCGATGTCTGCGAGCGGAGTTATGGCCCAACTTCCACCTGCAGACCTCTTTCCTCTCAGCGACTCTCATAAGTCACTAGATGTGCACGCAATGTAGAGCTACGGAGAGAGAGATATGGCGTAGGAAATAAGTGATAGCATGGACGAATTATAAAAAATATATAGCTATTTTAAAAAACCCAAAAACTTTCGTTTATCAAAACTTCAATAAATGTAATTTCCGATTAAAATTAATCAGCGACATCTCTGGGAGATTTTAGCAGTTTGCAAACGTGTTTAAAAAATAGTCTACTAGATGGCACATTTATCTAATGGATTTTTCATTTATTAGGCTAATTTTATACACTCAACGACATCTATAGATCATATGAGAACTAGAAACTGCAAACACGCTGATTTGTATGGGCTTCGCAACTCTATGTATAATTTTCCTATGGTGATAGGTAAACATTCGGGCACCTCTCAGATATAGCCAATCTGCCAGATGTTATGTCTGTCCATGCCAGATCAACAAAGGAGTACGAAACAGTAGAGTATATTCGTCTATGATTTCTCATCATCGACGTTGATTATGCACACTAACGGCAGCTTTACAATGATGGTGGCAATCATGGTTATCAATCAAACGTCAAGATAATATTATCTATAGTCGGAGGTTACACGTTCAGTTTCACATTAATCTGATCCATCAATCTGGGTAAAGATTGACGCGAAACTGAATGTCTAACCCACGGATTGATGGACTGATCATTTTTTTACTATGTACTTTTTAGCCATCAATCTAGCGTCAATCTTAGATTGATGGATCAGATTGATCAGAAACTGAACGTGTAACCACCGACGAAAACTCAATATTTCAAACTTTGAAGCTGCCACATCTATGCTGTAAAACGCTACAAACATTAATACGTTTATTCCAGCACCGTGGGCTGCAGTATTCTGCGACTTTTTGCGGCGACATATTTAAGTATTTAATAACATCATAAGCTGGGTTAAATAAATCGGCCGCTTATGCCCGGAGTGAGGTCACCTCTACGTCATATTTCATCGTGAATTGCTCGGGGTATGACGAAATATTGTGAGTCGTTTAGGGTTAGGTTTCACAAGCTTAGTTTCCATAAGTTATGATTTGTGTTGGCGCTTAGTTACTTCTTGACAGAATATTGCGCCTACAAAATATCAATGTTACATAATAATATGGTTTGTTACATTTGTCCTAGTTAAAGTAACGTAAAATTATGCATTTACTTATAACATAATATTATTAATATTATGTAGGTAAAGCAAATCAAGCAGCTTTTACTAAATTTATTCACAAAAGCGTTCCGAACGACACATAATATTTATTTACAAACTTCTAAGTTACATCACATAATCCTTAGGTTGATGTTATATAATACGAGTATATCCGTAACGCTTATGAGCCTCCCTTTTCGACAAACTTCTAAATTGACATTTTAGTTCATACATAACCCAAAAATATACTCAAGGAGTGAACAGCCTTTTTAGGGTTCCGTATTCAAAAGCTAAAAAAATGGAACCCTTATAGATTCGTCATGTCTGTCTGTCTGTCTGTCTGTCCGTCCGTATGTCACAGCCACTTTTCTCCGAAACTATAAAAGCTATATACTATTGAAATTTGGTAAGTAGATGTAGTCTTTTCATTCAGTCGTCATTTTAGGGGTCCCCATATGGTACAACTGAATCAAATTTTTTTTCTCATCTAACCTATGCATGTGGGGTATCTATACTTTACTATAAAAACTACCAACGAAAATTGGTTTGAACGAAATCTAGCAAGTAGTTTTTTTTTATACCTCATAAAATATGGTAAACTTAATTTAACTTTCATTAAATCAACTGAAAAATAAAAATAAATCAAAAACCTTTTAATTTCATAAAAATAAACCTTATTGCTGCTGTGGAGCACTTCATGGGCGAGTCCAACTCGCACTTGGCCGGTTTTTATTTACCTAAATAAAAGGAGGCAGAAAACAATACTTAAATTTGCGATCAATTTATCATTAGCGGAATAACCAAATCTTAGCAAAATTTAGCTTACATCTATTATATAATTATATTATATATAAAACCGGCCAAGTGCGTGTCCAAGGGTTCCGTAGTACCGCTAGTTTTTGATAATTTTTGTATAGTTAATGAATGTACATTTATAACGTGTTTTACACTATTAACAACATCATCTCAGTTACGTTCAAAGGAATTTGAACGAAAATTTCCTTTATACGCCGAATAAATTTTTTTAGTTGATCGACTATTACTCAATAACTTGTGAAGTCTTGTTAGCCGTGATAGTTTTCCTTTTAAATTTAGCATATTTCCTACCCTCGTGAATTTTTTCACATTTCCAGAAGCAACCGTTTAGCTGGTAGAAGGGAGGGACACTGGACTCTAACGATTTTTTCCAATTTAAAACTTCATATTTCACAAATCCCTAAATCGAAAAACCGGCCAAGTGCGTGTCGGACCACGCGCAATATAGGGTTTCGTAGTACCGCTAGTTTTTTTTTAATTTTTGTATGCTCAATGAATGTACATTTATAACGTGTTTTACACTACTAACAACATCATCTCGGTTACTTTCAAAGGAATTTGAACGAAAAGTTCCGTTATACTTCGCCGAATACATTTTTTTTAGTTGATCGACTATTACTCAATAACTTATGAATTCTTCTTATTATAGGTATTATAGGTCTAACAGAATCTGATGGCAAAAAGTGAGAAAGTAAATTTACTCTACCAATACCGGGGTAATTGGAATAAAACATTTTGATCCTTTTTTTTTCTTATAGCGGCTGATTCTGTGTATGAAACATGCAAGTATATAAATTTGTCCAATGATCAAGGATATTTTTTGAAAATCTGCTGTCAAAATTTGCCTTTTTTGATTCTGGTAGTCCTATAATTACTAAAGTACAAATATAACAGCAAAGGATTTTGTGAAAATTTCAAGTGCCTAGCTGTTACCATTATTGAATACGAGCAAAAAAGGCCAAAAAAATCACGTTTCTTGTATGGGAGCCCCCCTTAATAATTTTATTTTATTTTCAGTATTTGTTGTTATAGCGGTAACAGATATACACAATCTGTGAATGTTTCAGAAGTCTATCTATAGCGGTTCTTGACCGACGGACAGACGGACAGACGGACAGATGGACAGACAACGAAGTCTTAGTAATAGGGTCCCGTTTTTACCCTTTGGGTACGGAACCCTAAAAATGAATCCATATATCCCGTGGTCACGACATCACGCGTAAACGGCTGGATTGATTTTGCTGAAATTTAGTATAGAGATACTTTGAGTCCCGAAAAAGAACATAGGATACATTTTATCCCGGAAAAATGTACGGTTACTGCACATTATACTTTTATGATTTTCGCGTAAACTATTCAATCGATTTTTATGAATTTTGTTATGGAGATACTTTGAGTCTCGGGAAAGGACAAGGTATACTTTTTGTCCCGGAAAATGTACGGTTCCCACAAAATAAACTTTTATGATTTTCGCCTAAACTATTCAATCTATTTTGATGAAATTTGGTATGGAGATATTTTGAGTCTCGGTAAAGGACAAGGAATACTTTTTGTCCCGGAAAATGTACGGTTCCCGCACAATAAACTTTTTTTGATTTTCGCCTAAACTATCACTATCACTACATAGTATAAAACAAAGTCGCTTTTTCTGTCCCTATGTCCCTTTGTTCCCTTTAATCTTTAAAACTACGCAACGGATTTTGATGCGGTTTTCTTTAATAGATAGAGCGATTGAAGATGAAGGTTTATAAGTATAATAACATTCAATAAATAGTGGAGAAATACTGTTATTTTTGAGGTTTCTAATGCGATGTCGTAAATAATTACATTTTTTTTCGCTTACATTGCAAACGCAGGCTGAACCCTACGAGATTTATCAAAATAATGTACTAAGTATTGTACACAATGAAAAGGTCTACAGAAAACTTCGCGATGGTATATGTCTATCTCTTATGGATATCCCACAATAACATTTTTTGTCATTTACTTTTTACTACAAATAATGGCTAATTTTCGAAGCGATTTTAAACAATACAGCATTAATCCTTATTCAATTAAATACTTAAAAATAGATTGTTGATTCATTATAAGATCTATATGGACCTTTACAGCATATGATTTAAATTAATATTTTCGAAGATATTACATATTTAAAAATTGCGGGACGTAGCTTTTGCGGCGGTACCGACCAATGCGGGCCACGGGTAGTAATGAATATTGAATATAAATCAAAACTACTGAATACTGAATTAAATCGATTTTAATCATTTTTTCAGTGAGTGGCATAGGCTATATATTTTATACCCGTGCGAAGCCGGGGCGGGTCGCTAGTTTTTTAATAATAAAGATTATGTTTACAAAACGATCCTATACTTATTAGAGGTCTTCTGTTTTTGTCTGACATCAGCACAATATCTGAATTCCGTATCGTTTGTGAATATACACGTACCTACTTATCTCATAATATGTTCTAAATATATCCACTGACGGCTCCCTGACCCGGCCCGGTCCAGGGTCGACATACAGCAGGCTGCGGGTGCTGCCTTGGCCGAGTACGCTCATGGAATACCACGCACCGTGTACGCAGTACTTTGCCCCCGATACCAATACATCATGTACCGCTAGACCAGTGGTACTCAAAGTTTTTTGTGCCACAAAAACATTTTAGTCTTGGTTACGCGGGCCGCAACCATAAGCGTGTTTACACACGCGCCGCAGCGACAGCGGCACCGCCACCGCTGTCGCTGCGGCGCCGTGTGTAAATAGCCTAAGGGTTAAAAAATGTTATTAAAAAATTACGATGTATTAGCGAATAAAGGCAGTTACAATAAACTAAAAATATTGATTACTAATAGTTACTTCATGCGGACCACTGAAATAGTCCCGACGGGCCGCAGGTTGAGTATAAATAAGCTAGACTCTAGACTCTAGAGCAATAAGAGACAACGAAATAATCATGAATCTAAAATAAACAGTAGACGTGTAATGTGTCCGTCTGTTACCTCTTCACGCAGGCGACATGGAATGTGCACTGATCTTAGAAAAAATAAAAATTTTAAATTGAATTTTTCTTTTACTGTGTGTCCTGATTTCTGAAATAATGTGTTATGACTATTACACAAGCCGCTGTATTGGTAATATTAAGAAATGGCATACGTCATTTTCATTCCGAAGAGTATAGGCATAATTTATATATAAAAATATAAACGTTATAATATATTGAATACTATACGATTCCTGCACTTTAAACTATAATCTGTACATGAACGCAATTATAAGCAACTTTATATGTTTTTGTCAGCAAGTCGAAACTCAAGTTTTGACTTACAAAAAGCAATCTTGTTAGAATAAATGGAATACGAGCATACGAACGGGGTTCTCAAAATATTTCCGAAATAGACGCTTTTCAGGAGGCGGCGCGAAAAACTGTATTTAGTTCGTGTATTGAAATATCCGCGTGGAGCAGGTGTGGGCACACAAAAAACGTGAACACCGTATATACTACGTGTGTACATATTATACATTATACACATACGAATACGTGTATACTGTATACACATACAGTAGAAAGGCTGGATGAAATCTTCTTTACTATATTCAGTTTGTATAGAGAACTGTTTTTCTTTTAAAACTGTTCTGTCAATTACTTTAACATGAATCCTGGTGCTTAGGTTAAGATTATAGTCTAATATGACTCGATCAAACTAATGAAATACCTCAAAGTGGAACCTAGTGATTGTTCTTGTATAAATTTTATCACAGCTATTAAAAAACGATGACTGAATGTTACGCAGAAATTCTATAGTGTGTTTTTAACTAGGCTTGTTTTTATACAGCTAAATATTGCGTCGTAACTCCGAATACAAATAATTAATAATTCAACGACAAACAGAACGGCATAAAGTTTTCAATTAAAAGTAACGCCTATTAATTACGGGGCTTTCAATTCGACCAAATTATCGGCTCGACCCACTTTTGAAAATTAGCATCGAGTAAACTAAACGTTAAATTCCCGTCAAAATTCAACGGCACATAGATGCACGAAAAGAGAGCGGGAAAAATGGCAGCAGCCGGCGAAAAATAACAAGTCATTAATCATAGAGGAAAGAAAAGAGACGAGCCTCGACAAATACCTTTCGGGGGAGTCCCGGGTCCCACGCCTCACGTCCCACGTCCCACGTCCCACCCGCCATGTTGTCCCACACCCGCTTACATTTGCTAATGAATGCGATATCTGATCATTCGACGCGACTGTATTACCATCAATCACTTTCAGATGATATGTCGTAGTTTTCGGTATTTTACGGTGATGCGGCTGATAAATCTATCATAATAATCTATTTGCGGCAAACTCCATAATACTATTACGCCATTAATCAATCGGTGATTGGTGGTTTGAGAATTTGTTTAAACGAGAACCGCTATTCAAAATCAAAATCAAAATAGTTTTTATTCAGAGTAATTTTTTTACAAAAAAAATTCCAAACGTCGTAACTAAGGGGCCTACCACCGGTTCGGTTTTGTTCCAGGACTCAAATCTATCGATTTACATAAAAACTAGATGATGCCAAAATTCGTTTACCGCGCGGGAACCGTACATTTTCCGAGATAAAAAGTATCGTAACCCCTTTCCCGGGACAAGTATCTCCATACAAAATTTCAGCAAAACTGGTTCAGCGGTTAGGGCGTGAAGAGGTAACTGCACAGAATATAATATAATAGTACCTTACGGTACAGAAGTCTCACTCCCGAGTTTAGGTATGATAAACGCAAGCGTCCGGTCACCGGACTAGTCTCGATAGGCTGGCACTCGCTCGACTTGTCGCACACGCAACGCACGCATCCGCGATACAAAAGTAATAGTACCCGGCCCCGCGCCGCCGCGCCGCTCGCTTGACAGCCCTGGCAGATTGAAGCGAGACGGCAGACAGTTATTGTACTATGAACGCTAAGCGCAATGCAAAAGGTTGAAATTGGATTGTTTTACAGAATAGTAGGTAAATATCTCGGCAATTTCTGGCCGTTTGTATGGAAGTGAGACACCCCTGGTAACAGACAGACAGACAGACAGACAGACACTTTGGCATTTATAATATTAGTATGGATTAATCTTCAATTTTGTTACATCTCGTTAAAACTAGATAACGGCGGAACCGTTTTGGCTAATTTTAGTTTCGAAATATTCGTGGAAGACCAGGGAAGGTTTATATTATGATGAAAGTGGTACGAAGTTCACCCGGTCATCTAGTTTTATATAAATCAGTTCAACGATTTGAGCGTCACAGACGGACACATTTCGAGAACGTAAAACGCGAAATAATTAGTGACAAAATTAAAACAATGTACTTTCCGCACGACGCAAGTTTTCAATTGGGTTATAATTACAGAAATCAATTTACTCGTGTCGCTGTCTGTTCAGGACTCAAATCTATCGATTTACATAAAAACTAGATGATGCCAAAATTCGTTTACCGCGCGGGAACCGTACATTTTCCGAGATAAAAAGTATCGTAACCCCTTTCCCGGGACTCAAAGTATCTCCATACACAATTTCAGCAAAACTGGTTCAGCGGTTAGGGCGTGAAGAGGTAACAGACAGACAGACAGACAGACACTTTGGCATTTATAGTATTAGTATGGATTAATCTTCAATTTTGTTACATCTCGCTAAAACTTGATAACGGCGGAACCGTTTTGGCTAATTTTAGTTTCGAAATATTCGTGGAAGACCAGGGAAGGTTTATATTATGATGAAAGTGTTACAAAGTTCACCCGGTCATCTAGTTTTATATAAATCAGTTCAACGATTTGAGCGTCACAGACGGACACATTTCGAGAACGTAAAACGCGAAATAATTAGTGACAAAATTAAAACAATGTACTTTCCGCACGACGCAAGTTTCCAATTGGGTTATAATTACAGAAATCAATTTACTCGTGTCGCTGTCTGTTCGGTATAATTTGCCGAGCGTGGAATTACATAATTTAAATTAAAATAATTTTTAATTTTGTTAGTCCCGCCAAAACTCGAGAATGGCTGAACCGATTTGGATGAACTTTTCATGATGAATGTTCACCGGGTCATCCAGTAAAATATAAATTAAACAAGTTACTTGGCCAAATTACATTCGATAGTTTTTACAGCGAAGTTAGATTTCAAAAATGTATATATTGACATAATATTAAGGCATCGCAAGCGCTATAAAATGGCTTCTCTGGCGGACACCCTACATTTTTTCGGAATGTTAACTACTCCATATCCTTCACGAGCCTTAAGGTTATAGCTTATAAACAATTTGATCTAATTCAGTTTAGCAGTAAACCGGTAATAGACAGACGGGTGGACACAAGCAAATTATTGTTTGTAATATCAGTATTTATTAGACCTATACGCGTTTAGCTCTACATTGTATAACTTCGTACGATTTAATTTAAATGTTATAACAAGTAGTTGAAAATTGCAAATCCAATACGCGATATAAAGTTCTGTTTCAAACCTAACAATTTACATGAAAGCTACTCAAGTGGCGCTCCGAGTAACTTTCCTACGTAATTCTAACGTAGCGATTGCAAGCGTAAACTTCGAATAGAATAATAATGCCTCCCACACTGGTTTCGGTGATGGTGACCCGTTTTATTTAAACCAGGCCAGCTACGCAAGCATAGATAATACAATTGTACGCAGAAGTTATTTTATATTGCCCAAGTATGTGCGCAGTACTTACACAAGAACACTCTCTATTACTTTACTCTCGCTCATATGGAAGGATGACCGACACGACTGGCGAGAGATCAGGCACTGGACCGACTTTTTACGTACTCATCGAACGCATGGATCATCTTACTTATTAGACAGTCAGGTGATCAGCCTGCATTGTCCTAAACAAACTAACAATAACACGTTTCCAACGCGGGAATCGCACCCACGACCTCCGAGTTCTAAGCCACTGGACCACGGACTTTCACATGTCCGTGGTCCGTGTCATGGATTTATTACTTCTCAGACAATCAGGTGATCAGCCTGCGTTGTCCTTACCAAACTTGGAAATGACATTTGACTAACGCGGGAATCGAACTCCTGAGTTAGAAGAGCCTAAGTCGCTGGCAGGGGAATGAGATTTTTTTGCTACGAATCGAATATAAATCATGAACAGTAAATATTTAATTAAGAGCAATAGGGATCACAGACGGACGTCGTAAAGTAGGCTCTATAGTTAATTACGATTTTATTTTAGCGCCGGAATCGAATTACTCGTAAAATAAAACAACATAAATGTTCACGACGTCATTAACGCGACTTCGCAATTTCAAAATGGCCGACGGAAATTATATTACTTGTTTCAAATCTAATATAAGCTTTGAAAAAATATTTACACTCCGAAAGTGCTGATGGCGGTAAAAGAAGATAGGGAAACATGCCGCATTATTATCACACTAGCTGTGCCCCGCGGTGTTACCCGCGGTTTAAGCGATATATAATAAAAGAATATGAAAAGTACCAATAATAGGGTCAAAACGGGACGATACATGGTTCTACAATGGTTTATGGTAGTGATGATGATGATGATGAATGTAATTTGCATAGTAGCATATGCTTTCCGTTCTTAAAACAACGTCGAAACTCCCAAACTTGTATCTATAAAGAGTCAGGAGTTCTCTCAGCACCTTCCAAACCATGGTATACCCTGGTGCAAAATCTTGCTTGTTGGTAGCATATGCTTAGAATACTGCTCACGAAACCGAAGTCACCACATGTTTCCATATAAATTTTGAGGAGTTCCCTCGATTTCTTATGGATCCCGTCATCAAGTCACCACTTTTATGAATATGGTACCAAATTGGGATGATAACCTATACACCAAAAGAAAAATTTTGAAAATCAGTTCACAAACGGCGCGGCGGAGTAATCGTTGAACATAAAAAACGAACATAACACCTCCTCCATTTTGAAAGTCGGTTAAAATTGTAGCCTATGTGTTATTCTGATGTATAAGCTATATTATTGTAAAGTTTCATTAAAATCCGTTCAGTAGTTTTTGCGTGAAAGAGTAACAAACATCCATATATCCATACATACATACATACATCCAAACTTTCGCTTTTTAATATTAGTAGGATAGTAGGATTGCAGCGGCACGAGGCGATGCGAATTATTTTAAATAATTCAATTAAAATTGAATTTTATTGACCACACCACATAACAAGATACACAATGATACACTCGCCGCTTGCTTCGTTGGGCTGTCTATTCCAATTTTGAATGTACTGCATAGCCTCGTTGAGTTGCAATGTAGCCTGACCCTAAATTTACCTGTAAAGACGTTTACCAACGTATAAACCAGGCGACCCCGGGCCTGTAATGACTGTTGACAAATTACAGGCCACTTGACAAATGACATCCACAAAAACCTGACTGATGACTGACTGACATATTTTTTGCGGTGATTCCATTCAAGAGAACGCTCCGGAATGGGGCCCTGAAAATATTTAAGGTGTACTTGACAGTAACGAAAAAATATCATCAAAATGATGATTCCAATGGGATAAAAGTCGAGAGGAAGAGAAAATAATTTATTGTTTTATGATTCCTTGTTGAATAATGTTAGTTTTTTTGCATAACCATTTATGCAAAAAAAACTTTCGACTCGTTTTCACGGTACTAAAGCCTCCATAGGCTTTAGTATAATCCGCGCGCGATCAGAATGGGATCGGAATGACATGAGAATGACAGTTTTGTTTGCTAATGAAGTACCGTTAGCAAAAATATAATGAACATGAATTTATAGGTTTATACTTAATAGTCTATACATATAATAAAACTGTAGAAATGAAAATTCTGTACATTAAAGATATTCAAAAAATAATAAGCGGGGGGTGTCACGACATCACTAAAGAAGCCAAAAATGTGATTAGTTTTTTGTCTGTCTGTCTGTATGTTTGTTCCAGCATCACACGAAAACTACTGATCCGATTTGGATGCGGTTTTCGCAGATATATTTGTCTTCTTCCAACTTAACATCTGGTGTATAAAATTTCCCCCCCCCCCCCCCCCTTGTATCAAACTTTTTTCTTTAACACGAATACTACTGATTCGATTTGCATACGGTTTTCGCAGATATATTTGTCTTCTTCCAACTCAACATCTGGTGTATAAAATTTTTTTCCCCCACCCCTCTAAGGGGACCAAAGAGGAGGTCAGATTTAGTATCAAACTTTTTCTTTAATGGACTTACTTCATATTATTTACTATTTTCCAACTTAACATCTGGTGTATAAAATTACGTCTTCCATTATTTAACTTGCTTAATTCAAAGCCTAACAAAATGAAACTGTATCAAGTGGAAGTTTCAATATTAATTTGAACATATAAAATAATCAGGCTTCGAGCCGGTAACTTCGCTAACTCTTTTCACTCTTCTCGAGTATTATACGAAGTTGGCCGTAAGTTCTGCCTTTATTTCCCCAACTCAAAATATCTCGCGGCCCTCGACGCTATTGGTGTTAGCTAGTTGTTTTGTAGATGAATTTAAAACTCTTTAATAAGGTAGACCGTATCTTCTTTAATTGAAGTACCATTGAGTAGGTACTATCAGAGAAGTTGATTCATAGGCAGATGGTGGACCTACGTAATTTGGTTTTGGTGCCAGCGTAGGGATTCATTAAAAAAATGGGTAATCCCAATGATATTTTTTAAAATAACATTGTTAGTTTTACTTTAATATCCTTATTTACTTATTTAAATTATGTATAGGAATAGGCGTATCGATTATCATGTAAACGTGGCGGCCCGACAATTAGTTCCGATTTCAGCCGCGCGCAAAGTTATCGTGCGCGCACTTTAACATAGAATTGACATAATCTGACCAAATGACGTAGGCCCGTCAACTGCCTATGAATCAATTTCTTCGATGGTACCTATTTATTAATACGTTTCTAAGCTCGGTATAGGGCTATAGGCTGCTATAACGCTACCAATTTAAATACCACCTATTAATTTGTTTACGTATACGTGAATCGGTTTAAAGACACAGTGTTACTTTGAGACGTTATTTTGTACGCTCCAACATTTCCTAAGCGTCAGGCACATTGTTGGCGCAGACTGTCGTTGAGGGTACAAACACTGAGCATGCACAGACACCGTGCATGTTTACACGACACATAGGCTCAGATTCACTGTCCGATGTCTAGACTCTACACCAGGGGTTCCCAAAATGTGCGCCGCGACGCCCTGGTGCGCCGTGGAAACGCAAGAGGGGAGCCGTGACTCGATCCTCCATCATTATCCAACACCACAAATATTATAAAATAAAATTATCTATATTAATACGCGAGCGAAAAACTTTGGATCCCTTTTGACGAAAAATGCGGAAACGTAGGTGATTGAAATTTTGCAGTTATAGTTTATATGGTGAAGGAGTGCATCGAGCTAATATTATTTTGAAATTATGCTTTTATCATACATTTTTTTAACAAATAAAACATTACACACACTACAACACACACACTAGGAGATTTTGATTGACAAGCCTATACACACGAATTGTACTCTTTTATTTATGGTGGAAGTCTGTTGTCAAATTGAAAAAAGATTTAGTTTTTTTTTATTGAATCTTAAATACTGTTAAGACAATTATTACACGGCCAGTCTGTCATTATTTGAATTTATTAATCTGAGACTGTCGCAGGAATTATGTCTAAAAAATAATAGAGTCAATATTTTGACAATAGAATATCAATAGAAAAGCGTTGAAATTTGAAACTTTTAATTTAATTTTTTATTTGAGGTCGAATTTCGACCATTGGGCGATCTCTAGTAATATTAATTATGTGAAGTCGGTAGATAATTAAATATTTGTTTATTACTATTTACCTGCTTAACCTAACTATTATATAATCATTAAAGGTAGGCTTATGTATCTTTTTCTAATAGCTAGGTAGAGTAGGGCGCCGCGCCGTAACAAAATATTGTGACGTGTACCTGCGCCGCAGGCTGAAAAAGATTGGGAACCCCTGCTCTAGACTGTTTTATGTTTACGATATCAGTGTACCATCAGTGTGATTGTCCAAATTGACGAAGCCAAGCCATTGAAGTCTCGTAATTTAACGTAGACACGGATAAGTAGCTTTTCCACAATATTTTTTTTATAGATAGCGTATTATGTATTATTTATTTATTTATTTTATTTTTATTTATATTATTATGTCAGCTCCGACTTTCGCGTCAATCCTTAAATTCCTTTTTTAACCGACTTTGAAAAATGAGGTTTTTCAATTCGATCGTATATTATTATGTTTTTTTATGATTGTTCGCGGAAAACTGCGCCGCTTGTGAACAGATTTTGATGATTCTTTTTTAGTTGGAAAAGGTATCAAAACGTATACTATTTTGTTAAATTGAGAGAATCTATATGGCTAAGTTAACATATACAACAATTCCATCACTCTTCATAAATAATAAGTTCATTAATAAGCTGCTATTAACTCTATCATGATAAGCTGATATCAGCTTATATCAAAAGCTTCGTCTACAACTTGTAAAGACTAAATGAATACAAAATCCTCCGATCCAAACAAATACACGTTTTTTAAGTACTAAAAAACGTCCCAATTAAAATGTTAACAGTTAACTTCATCGTTATTGTATAATGTTATTGGAAAACAATCCTACTAATATTATAAAGGCGAAAGTTTGTTTGGATGTATGGATGAATGGATGTATGGATGTTTGTTACTCTTTCACGCAAAAACTACTGAATGAGTTTTAATGAAACTTTACAATAATATAGCTTATACATCAGAATAATACATAGGCTACAATTTTAACCGACTTTAAAAATGGGGGAGGTGTTATGTTTTTTTATATTCAACGATTACTCCGCCGTTCATAAACCGATTTTCAAAAATTTTCTTTTAGTGTACAGAGTATAATCCCAATTTGGTACTATACTCACAAAAGTGGTGATCTGATAAAGGGATCCATAAGTAATCGAGGGAACTCCTCAAAATTTATATGGAAACATGTGGTGACTTCGGTTTCGTCAGAAGTATTCTAAGCATATGCTACCAACAAGTAAGATTTTGCACCAAGGTATAACATGGTTTGGAAGGTACTGAGAGAACTCCTGATTCTTTATAGATACAAGTTTGGGATTTTCGGCGTTGTTTTAAAAATAAAATTACATTCATCATCATCATCATCACTACCATATTATACCATGCATCGTCCCATGATTATGAGCCTATTATGATCCTATTATTGGTACTTTTCATACTATTTTAGATCGAGTTTCGATTTTGTCAAGCGATTTAAAAAAATCTATAGTAATATTATAAACCTAAAGAGTTTGTTTGATTGAACGCTCCAATCTCAGGAATATTGGTCCGATTTAAAAAAAAACTTTCAGTGTAAGATAGCTCATTTATCGAAGAAGGCTATAGGCTATATATTATAACGCTGAAACTAATAGGACCGAAGAAACAGAGGAAAATGTGGTAAAAACGGGGAAAATTATTAGAAAGGGTTTATCTCACGAACTACTGAAGCAATTTTTATGTTATTTGGCACAGATATAGAGTAGAGTACGTGCAAGGACATAAGCTATTTTGTTGCGGAAAAATATACAGTTTTCGTAAAATTCCTAATTTACGCGGGCGAAGCCGCGCGGGACATCTAGTTTTCTATATTTTAATAAGTAAAGTTGTTAAAATTAAAAATTGTTTACAAGACGTCATACTTAATTTTAAGATATTATATTATAAAACAGGCGAAAAAATAGGACATAATATTATTGCATTTTTTTCACCCTGGAGGCAGCACCAGCATAGATAGTAAAGGAAAAGTTATGTTCGACGTTTGACAACGTTCCTGTCAATATTCTGATATGTCGTGTGCCACATGTCGGATTTTGGTCGGATTATTCACTGTATGTGCTAGCAGCGCCCTCTGCTCCGACCTTTGCTTAATATTCCCTATTGATATATCATAGCTTATATTATTTTGTTTGTATTATCAGAGAAATGGGGCAAATGGTAGACGTACTTAATTCAGTCACATCTTCATTATCTCTCCATGTATCATCAGTTTCTCTGATTTAGCGAGCCACAACCTGAGAACTTTTGTGGTGCACTTTAAAGCTGCGCGTCCACTGGATGGGAATCGGAGCGTACGCAGCGTACGGATATGTTGCTTCGTATTGATTTCTATGGTACTGCGTCCACCGGATCGGCATTTCTGCGCCTGAGACCGGTATTTATGCCGATGACGTCATCCGCAGTGAACGCGTCATTCGGATTCCGAAGGTTTAAAGTTCTGACGTTATACATAAATACTTATTCAGAATGAATGACGATATTTTAATATAATGAAGTTCAAAAAAAAATTTTCGGTCATATAAATGTACCCAAAAAATCTATTTTCATCTTCTAATAAATCAAAATATAATGACTCTTCTGATAAAATACAGCTACAACAATATCCTCGTCACTATCCTCCATAATGCAAATGTACGTTAACAGGCTATGACGGACTAAAAATAACTAAATTGCCGATGCTGAATCCGAATGAAGTGGACGCACCCCATCGGCATTTCGTAAATGACGACGCTCCGTCCGCTCCATACGCTCTGATTCCGATCCAGTGGACGCGCAGCTTAAGGGAAAACTATCACGCCTATTGATTTGTGCTTTAATATAGTCATTTTTATTTATATGTAAATGTGCTATCATCGGTCAGTCAATGTTACTATTAAAATATAAAAAAAACTACCTTAAAGATTATTACCACGCAGAAAAACGACGCGAGCCCTCACAAAGCTCGGCTTTTAGCTAGTATAATAACTATTTGATATAATAGGCAAAAAAATTGAAGGATTACCATTTTCTGTTCCCAATAAACCACGCGGACCGAAGTATATCGGAGTCGGATCATAATCTGCGGCCGGGAGATCGATATGTAGATTTTTTATCTAAATCTCGCGAAGATATCGGGGTAGGGTATATGAAGATGTAAGTGAATGAAGTGGGTAAGTAACAATTTGAAAATTTAGGTTTTTTGCATAAATGGAGGCTTTAGGACCGGGAAAAATATTTGAGATAAAATACGTGGATTTTATGTATAGATATTATATAAGATAGATGATGAAGTTAGTCGGTTACAAGGTTTGTTAAAATTATAAGGGGAATTTGATTTTATGTTATAAAATTTTAGTTACCCACTTCATCCACTTACGTCTTCCTATGTGGGTGTGTGGGTGTGTGGGTTTTTGAGGTATTTATGGGTTAAGTTCGTTGCGAATATAAATGTGCTCGGGTATTCAGGTATACGATTGATTTACAATTGCTTTGTATAATGCGAGTTTGTTTTACCGTGGTTTTGGTTCCGTACAGAGTAAAAGAAAAGTAAGTTTAATTTGTTTACTGAATACTTATGATAAAGTCAAGAATATAAAATGGTTAAATGGTTGAGAGAGTAAGTGAACAGATTGGTGTCTTGGTCTGAACAGGTTAAAATATCATAGCTCAAGAGCTCATTCAATAATGAGAAGCAATAGAAATTAAATAATAAAAAAATACACACGTATTTTTGCCACACGGCACTGCTGCGGTAAAGCTATTGCATATCATTTTTTATCAACTTATGGAATTAAAATTCGCATACGTGTAGTCGCACGTGTCAGAAATGGCTTTAATTTGAAAAATAAAAATATTGTTTAAATCTTAAACAGCAGTCATAAAACATGATTTATTACGCTAGTAAATACAATACAAACACTTTCATACTTTACAAGTACAATTCACTTAGCTTTTCCTCATTTCATAAGCAATCAACATTTTTTCTGAAAAAACAATTATTAAGCTGAAAAGAACAGATACTATACACTTTGATCTTAGCCAAAAGGCCTAGAAGCGTTTAAACTAATTAATATTTTAATGCTTAACTTATAACGATCTTTATTCGAAGAAGTACTCAGGGCCAATTCACATTGACAGGAGGCAGAGTGACAGGACTTACGACAACGCTTCAACCAGAGAGAGCCCTAGAGAGAGCCCATTCCATCAGATAACCCGCCTTATATACAGTTACTTCAAAAACAACCCCCCTTCCGTTACTCTTGCCCTGCCTCTGATCACCGTTGTTGAAACTAATATTTGTTATAAACACAATGAATATTAGAAACAATGATCTGAAAAAACATTATTAATTAAGTATTTATTTGTTTACTATACTTTTCGTAACAAAAGTATCATAACCAGAAACAATATTTTCTGTTGAAAGATAAAATGTTATAATATTATATTTGTCATCCAAATATCATGAATTAATTATTAATAATAATTAGTTCAACTCACATTAATTATTGAATTATGTACTTCTCATAAGAATTTAAAAGTTGATTTGTAAACAATATGTTAATTAATATCAAAAGAATAAGAAAAATCCTAAAATAAGGACCATTGTTACCATAAATAATTATTTAATTTAAGACTATTATTGAAATAATAGCCATTTATATTCATAAATATGTTCAAAAACGGATAATATCTCACACACGCACACAAACACCGAGTTGCCGCACCGCAAAATTTCTTGATTCGGCCAAAGCCCGCGATAAAAGTTATGCAATAGCTTAATAATTTATTTTGACTGTTAATCTGAGGCATCTTATGCAAAATTACGCAACTGGCAATGCGGAAATGCTGTCGATGTTGGACAATGATTACCGCTCCTCACATTTCTTTGCTGACATCCATACTAATAAAGTAATAATATAATTGCAAAAAAGTGAGTCCCGTGCAGTGTGTGTTGAGTCCGGGGAAAGGATATAGGAATTATATTTTCATTCATCATTTATCCCAGAAAAATGTACGGTACCCACGCGATAATTAGTTTATCGCGTGGGTACCGTACATTTTTGGCGCAACGGAGTTTCGGGCATCATATTATTATAGTAATAAACAATACTGGTAATGAATCGAAACACTTTCAGTGATGGATTCCCGAGATGCGCGTGTTTTACGACATGAATCAAGTTCCCGTGCGTTATATCACACTTTACGCCCACACTTACATTTTATTGTACCTTCTATAGAATATAAAATAATGCGATAAGATGCAGATACATTTTTATTGCATTCTCAGATTTAATATTGGGATTTAGGGTGTGTTCGCACTAGCTAGTGCACCAAACGGAAAATACTACGAAGATAGTTCAATATAATTGAAGACGTGAGTGGAAGAATCGAACAAGTAACATTTCGTAACATATGGACAATAACTCTTTTTTTCTCTAATTATTTTAATAAAACTTGTAACTTATCTACTTCATAACCTAGCTAATATATCTGGCTACACATGTAATCCACAGTTTTTCTATTTCAAATAATTTTTCCGGTCCTAAAGCCTCCATTTAAGCAAAAAAACCGGGAAGTTTTTTCATGTTACTTACCTTATTCTTCCACTCACGTCTTGAATTATGTTCACGGCTACCAAAATAAAAACCCTAGACTTTTCTAAGACATGGTTACAACACAAGTTTACACGTCATGATATCAGTTTCTAATATACATATAAAATTCTCGTATGACAGTGTTTGTGCGTGAGCTCCTCCAAAACGACTCAACCGATTTTAATGAAATTTTGTATGTACATTCGTTAGGCCTGAGAATAGGTTTTCATCTACTTTTTATGGCAAAACAACGTTTGCCGGGTCAGCTAGTGTTATATAGTTTTAAGAAAGCAAGCTCTACGCTTGACAGCAATATTATAAGTAGCGCAGAGCGACGGCCCATTCGGCTTATCAATTATTAATGGATGGTCGTTATTCTTATTATTTCTTTTAACTAATAACTACCTAAAACGACGCAAAATAAGAATATAATTATTATTTTTTCATAGATAAAAAAATTAATGAAACAAAATAGGGAGTAATTGCAATGAAGTGACAAATCTAATCTTACAAAGCATTACGGTTGGACAGAAGGCTGAATTTGCTTTCTAGTAACTCAAATATGAGATGATGAGCGACAAATAATAAATAATTAATAACAAAGTATGACCAGTTTAAGCGCGACCCTCGTAGCATAATTTTAGTATGCTACGAGGGTCGTGCTTACACTGGTCAATATTTAGTCGCTAATGTGAACTGATACTTATTCTATAGTCGATATTCAGCTGTAAACAGATGGGGCGAACTTCTCAGTTTGAAACAATCCACCGTCCTGCGGTCTACAGCGCGCGGCGGTGGATTCGCCGAAGGAGGAATTTTATCGTTCGCTTCCCAAACAAAACTATAACATTAGAATTTAGTGTGCTAAAATAAATTGAACACCTACTTTAATTAATATTACTCAATGATGAAATATAATATTATGTATTAGTGTTAATTTCCTATAATTGCCAATAACAAAAAATTGAAAAAGGTTAAAAACAATGAAGCAATACTAAAACCTAAACTTTAAGCATCTATATATTTTGTTTTAACAAAACATCATCTTAGAGGACTGAAAGAGAAGATATACCTGCCTTTATCTCTTAGCCATTTTTAAGCCTGTCACAGTTTAAAAGTCCAAAATTACTATTGGAATTTGGAAGGTCACAACTTGTCTATCATAACAACCTTTAGGCGCTCTCTCTACAGTAGTCTTTATATAGGGCAAGCATGGTAAACATAGACAAGTGACAATAGAAGAGAGTATGATATTGTTTACAGTACAATGGTAAAGTAGTTGTACACCCTCTTTGCCAAACTTATTACTTAACGTTCCTGAAATATTTTGATGCTTGCTACTTAATTTGCAATCCAATAATTCGTTCAAATATTAAAATTAGTCAATCACAGGTAATTGGAGCACAACTAATTATGTCATAACAATTAATATTATAAAAGTTGTGATTGCAGTAGCGCTCACACTGACGAGAGAAATATTCGGCACGAATAATCATCATCAATAATGATCGGTCTAAATTGATAATTTTGAGTCGTAATTCAATAACGTGTTACATTATGTCGGACAACGGTGGCCAATCTGCGTCGTTCGCCGGTTTATTAAACACTCACTCTCATTTATTCCATGTAATTGTTCAATTAAAGTATAGCCATTGATTCATATTATTTAAATTAGTAAAAACATGGCGGTTTATACTAATAGGGCAACGTGCCAAAGTTAGGCGAGCAAAAAATTGTTATACGGATTTAGCAGAGTTTCTAAGAAGTCACGAGTACCTTTGGAGCCCTGACTAGGGTTGCAAAATTACGTAATTTTACCGAAAACGCTGGTAAAATACGCGTATTTTACGGTAATTTATATAAATTACGGTAAAATTACCGGCTACGTATGTATGCAGAATGGTGGTATGACGGCGGGCGGGGCGAGCGTCGCACGGTGTGACGTTGCCGATTAGTGGCTGTTTGCCATAATATTTTGCGCTGTTGCGACTTGTTGACAGTTGACGACACTCGACAGAGCATACAGCAAGCCGGCAGGCTGGCTATTATGTTGTTTTGACTTACTGCACTAGACTTGCATTAAGTAACCTGTTTAATTGTTTATATCGCCATTCTTAATGAAAATTATACCACGAAATCAAATCTTTTTTTACCCAATTTTACCGTAATTTACCGTAAAATATAATATTTTACGTAAAATATCGTAATTTACCGAATTTTACGAAAGTAATTTTATCGCTTTACATCCTAGCCCTGACCCAAAGCTTATTTAAGCTAGCATTGTCTTGTGGTCCTTGCCTTTCTCGATGTTCATCTCATATTTTACTTGAGGTTTCTTAAAATTTAAACATTCAAAATTCTTAGGTATTATTATGAATGTATGCTATTCAAAAAGTGCGTATAATATAATAAAGGCTGAAGAGCATGAGCGATTACCCAGCTGATGTTTTTATATAGCTGTCATCGCGCGACCGGGGGTGAGGGGGACCAGGGGAATTTGTTTCGCCGTCACTTCCTGTTTATCGATGGGGCCATTTTTCATACCGCTCCCTTATTTCTATAATATTTCACCCGGAACTCGCGCCGATATAATATCACAACATAAATACCACTCACTTCAGCGCGTTCGCGTTTTTATTGAAGAAAAGAGGAAATAGAGACTAAATTTCAAAGGACTTAATGGAGGAAAAATCACACAGAATTTAAATTATTTTTTGCACTTGTGTAGCAAATGAAAATCATAGTTTGATTGAAAACTAATTAAATTAATTGCGAACAATATTTTATCACATCAATAATGTTATAAAAGGGAAAGAGAATATTATGTGTGCTTTATATTAACAAAATATACGCAAAACTTGAGAGGTATCAAAGGACACCAGAATGGAACGAAATTATTTCTTAAGTTCAAAATACCTGTATACATATTATAGGTACACTCAAAAAAAAATATTTTAAAAAAACGCCATCTATTGACGCCCAGGAATACTAACAACGCGTCGCTGTTTATTCTCAAAAACGCCATCTACTTGACGCACAGGAATACTATCAACGCCCTCTGCCCCTACTATGCGGGTACTAATAAAAAAGTGTTGAGGTCAAATATCGTTCTGTCTAGCCTCCTTTGGCAACGCCGAACGCGCCATAAGGAACTTCGTTCCAAAAACTTTTCGACGGATATTTGCCATGCAACAATTTGCCATGATGGTAGTTCAGACTTTGGATTAACATAGAGGCTATAATTTTTATCTTGAAATAGTAACAACGTTCTCAAGGAATATCTCCTGAATTATCTAGAGCGCTGGTAGTTGTAAAAAGTTTATTAGAATACTGAAATGTTGAACACCGCAACAAGAAAATTTCGACCTAGATGGGCTCACGATAAGGGCAAAATAAAATGAGAAGTCCGCCCTTAATTAAATGATAAGGTACTTTATGAATTTGAACACTAACGAATATACTTTCCAACCTTTTTACGGTTAAATAATAACCCCGGCCCGCGGACCCTTTTCAAAAACGCCGCGTCACGGTTTTTTTGTCACATTTTATACCGCGAGTCACTGTGACGGAAATAATACGTCACATCTGAAATTTAATTCGCATAGAATAAAGGAATTAGCCAAGTGACCTACTGGGTTTGAATTTATCAAGTAGAAAAGTTGCTTTCGCTGTAAAAGTTCGCTATTCAGAAGTATTATTCTGAAAAGTCTCAAAACGGAACAAATAATCACTAAAATAAATATCCAGTTATATAAATCAAAGAATTCTTTCTTAGGTTACATAACATTGAAGTGATGTACACAGTATATTATGACGGGTACGAACATAGAAATCTCCCTGGGAATGTTCCCCCCGGCTTTTATTTGCATTGGAGCGAAAATATTTAATCAGGCGTATAATCTTAGGGCTTCCTTCGCCCGCTCCGTCGCGATATGTAGATGTTATGCTTTGTTTGTCACGCGAATACGTATTATGTTATGACCGTAATATAGATGAAGACAGTAGAGTATTTTTGAAGTGGGCATTGGTTAGCTTTGAATAATATCATTATGATCTTATGATGATAAAACTGTCTTGGGAGTTGGGACCCACATCGAAATTAATCAAAAGTATTAGGTATAGCACAAATTCGCAATGAATAAAAGTTAAAAAACTACAAGGATACCACAGAAACAATAATAATATTACTATGTCTAAACTAATAATAGATTTAAGGAGATTTAAGTATACGTCGTTTATTCAGAATACAGTGTATTGGATTGTTTAGTAGGTACAGTACAGAGAAAAGAGCTCAACAGAGAGACAAATTTACGTTTACTACATTTAATCTGCAAATAATAAATCTTATATATAAAATTCTCGTGTCACAATGTTAGTCAGCGAACTCCTCCGAAACGGCTTTACTGATTTTTACCAAATTTTATATGCATATTCAGTAGGTCTGAGAATCGGCTTCTGGGTACTTTATATATTGATAAGTGCATTTGTTGAATAAATAATAGTAAATTATTACAACCTGAGACTGACGGCGACCATTGTTTGTGCGACGGGATAGCGATCGACGTTGCCATGGCGACATACTTATTTAGTCACTTCAATAAAATAATATGGGCGAAATACTTTATATTATGGCAAAGCAACGTTTGCCGGGACAGCTAGTATTAAAATAAGAATCATCCAAATAAATGAACCATACACGTAAATGGGTCAACACTTTCCTGAGAATAGCCCCGGCTAGTAGGCTTTTTAGGGTTCCGTAGCCAAATGGCAAAAAACGGAACCCTTATAGATTCGTCATGTCTGTCTGTCTGTCTGTCTGTCTGTCTGTCCGTCCGTATGTCACAGCCACTTTTCTCCGAAACTATAAGAGCTATACTATTGAAATTTGGTAACTACTTACCAATAATATTTTATATATGTAGTCTGTGAACCGCATTAAGATTTTGATACAATAATGGAAAAATTATTAAAAATTTTAGGGGTCCCCATAGATACAACTAAATCAAAAAAAAAATTTTTTTATCTAACCTATGCGTGTGGGGTATCTATGGATAGGTCTTTAAAAATCATATTGAGGTTTATAATATCATTTTTTTCTAACCTGAATAGTTTGCGAGAGAGACTCTTCCAAAGTGCTAAAATGTGTGTGTCCCCCCCCCCCCCCCCTCTAACTTCTAAAGTAGGGGCATGATAAGTCTAAAAAAAATATATGATGTACTTTACTATAAAAACTACCAATGAAAATTGGTTTGAACGAAATCTAGCAAGTAGTTTTTTTTTTATATATTTTTATATCTAAAAAAAAATTTTTTTTTCATCTAACCTATGCGTGTGGGGTATCTATGGATATTATTAGGTATTAGGTATTCAAAAATCATATTGAGGTTTCTAATATCATTTTTTTCTAACCTGAATAGTTTGCGAGAGAGACTCTTTCAAAGTGGTAAAATGTGTGTGTCCCCCCCTCCCCTCTAACTTCTAAAGTAGGAGGGGGGGAAGTTTAGGCCAAAAAAAATATATGATGTACTTTACTATAAAAACTACCAACGAAAATTAGTTTGAACGAAATCTAGCAAGTAGTTTTTTTTATACGTCATAAATGGTAAACTTAATTTAACTTTCATTAAATCAACTGAAATATAAAAATAAATCAAAAACCTTTTAATTTCATACAAATAAACCTTATTGCTGCTGCGGAACCCTTCATGGGCGAGTCCAACTCGCACTTGGCCGGTTTTTTGTAACTGTAGGATTATAGTATTATCTTTCGATTGTATGTTAAGCTAGTTTTTTTCGCTTTTATTGTTGATTTATTAACCATCAAAAAACTTTCTGTCGTTCTTTTATGAGTGAACACTAAAAAGTTATTATAAAAGCCGGTCGTAGTGTGTGTTTGTATATGTTTTATAGCTTGAAACGCGCACTTTATCTTTTATTTGTTATTGCGTATACACTAAGGTTGAAATATCCTATTTGGGCTTTTTTATTTATGTGCATCAAAGGAAATACAACGTAAATGGACAATAAGATTAGTAAATTAACAAATATTAATAATTATATACCGGTATAATTATTATCTCAGATACATACTCGCAGTAGTAGACTAATTCCTATTGAGATTGGGTTTATGCCTCTTTTCCCAGAACTCAAAGTATATTATAATATCCATACCAGAAATCGTAATCGGTCTACGATTTTTGGCGTTAATAAGCAACAGACACATTTTGTGTTCATAATATAAAAATAAATAAATAATATTTTAACAGACAAAAATAATAGTCTTAAAATTGATACTATTTTCTACAGTAGAGTAACTCGTAGTTGATATATCTAGTATCTGCAGAGCTTTTAAGAAGCCGTATATATAAATCTATAACACGCCGTCAGATCGCCGGCTCGCGTAATTCATAAAGCGATATTTGATCAATGGATATTCTTTAGCGGCGATTTTCGGACGGAACGGGCGGCAAATGGCAAGCGATGGGCGGTAAGCGATGGTCAGTAAGCGGTAGGCGACAAGCGATGGGCGGCAAGCTGAGGGTGGTGGGGCGAACGGCAAGCGATGGACGACGGCGGCAGAGCCCATCCTTCACCACGAAGATTAAATAGTTTTAGACGTCGAGTAAGCAAAGCTATATAAAAACAACAAAGTAATATTACGTGTCTGTATGTCTTCGTTGTCTACGTGTGGTAGTCAAAGACATATTATTTCAATTATCTCTGAACTTTAATTTAATGAATAGGTTGACAGTGAATGCATGAAGCTGATGACAAAATAATCATTAAATCTCTCTGACTACAGCCGCAATTCATTGGCAGCTATTTGCCTCTGTGCTAATCATTACTCTGACATCTTAGCACAATATATAGAGTCACATGTAAGCTAGTGGCATTCCTCCAGGTAATCAGCAAAATGAGCTGTCAGCACCTCGTGGTGGGACCGCGACAAATCCGCAATAGGATTTAGACGCGTCTCGGCGTTAACCATGAATATATTATACTTTGAATACATTACTCCGACGTAATTACACCTAGATTAATTGAAATAGACTCACCCAGATATCAAACATAGTATAATTAATTTATAGTAGAGTAACATCCCATATAGTGAAGTAGAGACAAGTTTCAAATGATGTGAAACTATATTTTTAATACAAGATGACGCCCGCAGCAAGAATATTATGATGACAGACAGACAGACAGACGGACGGACGGACGGACGGACGGACGGACGGACGGACGGACGGACGGAGAGACAGACAGACAAACACACTTTCGCATTTATAATATCAGTAATTATGGATCTGGAAATAAAGTGAAATAATATTTTGTATTAGTTATATTTTTATTATCAATACGCCAATACCATTTAGGTTCATAGGAACACACAGAAATAATAGTTTTTACTTTTAAAACCCAAAATGATACAACTAAAAGCAGCACTTTTCTGATAAAAAAAAACTTTGGATCTGCAAAAGATTTAAAAGTTAGTGGAAATAAAAGTGCTCCCAACGAAAGGTTTCCATAAGCAATTTATGAGTCACAAGCCTGATGTATGAGCTTCCGACATTTTAATGTCAAAAATCTGATGGATGGTGGAAGTTCCACGAAGGCTGTTAGCACAGTCATTTGGGACGACAATATACTACGCTTATGTTTCAACTATATATAAAAACATTATAATAATATCTGTCCGACTGTCTGTCGTCTGCACACTTTTCACGCTTAAGCCCTGAACGGACCTAAGTGATTTTTGTTATAGAGGTATTTTGACTCCTGGGAAAACACATGATACAAAAATGTACGGTTCCCGACTAGAAAATAATTTAGACGCAACACAAGTAGTAAATAATTTGCAATGGATTGAAAAAGTTTATTAATTTTAAGTCAACAGCACTCCTATATTGCACGCAAAGGACTTAAGCCTTAACCTAAAAAATATTTTAATACATATCTCTTAAGTTCTTGAACATCATAAAAGCGGAGCAAGTGCTTTTAACATTTAACCTGCGATAGAATTACTTTTTCACAGAGTGGATAATGTCACAGACAGACTGCGAGTACTGAAGCCTACACTTTAGTACGCATTTCATTTAATGCTTTCAGACTTGTTAAACTTAGCTGCTATTTTAAATACATCAGGTAAAAATTATAATACTACTAGCTCACCCCTGCCCCCCTAGCATACGCCAACGAGATATCTCATGGATATCTCACTCTCGAGCGTAGTGATATTGTCGATATCGATATATATCTCTTTTTCGCTAACATGCGTACGCCGAGACTCGAAAGATAAATTTCTCGTTCGTATATAGTTCGTTAGTATATAGACAAAAATAGCACATATAAAAAAAACAAAATTATCTCTAATTTTGACGACAGACGTACGAGAAAAAATGTATGTCATGTTAGGGTCAATAGAGATGAAGAGATAAACCACTTAACATCGAGAAAACGTGTAAACAAAATGTTCTCGTTGGCGTATGCTAGCACGGCAGAATACATTGTTTTGTCATATTATACGCTATTTTGGGTAAGAAAAATAGATGTTGCCCGTTTTTCAGACCTACCCGATACGAGTAAGCACACAAAATTTCATAAAAATCGGCCCAACTGCTTCGGCGGTTGCAAGTAAGTGTGTAGTAAAAACTTATCAATGGAAAGCTTTATTTCCCAGCCCTAAGCACTGGATCTAGACTTCTTCTAGACCCAGGTTTAAGCGTAGGAAATATACACTCTGCTGATATTTCGATTCATACAATCTTATTAACATACAGAAGAAAGTAGGATGGGCGCGGGTTCCCCGTCTGTCGATGATCGCGGGCTACGACGTCGTTTGCCGGCGATAGATAGCGATCCGCGACAGGCGGCGACCACAGAATAACGACAGACAGAATAAGGGTTTATAAGGGTCAATTCAGACCGCAACGCGACGCGTAGATGCATTTCTAAACTTGTATGGATTTGACAGATTTGCAAGACGTCTCACGCAATTGAAATCTGACAATTCAGTACAAATTTAGAAATGCATCTGCGCGTCGCGTTGCGGTCTGATTTAACCCTAAGCCTCTAACCAATAAGTTTTTTTTTTTTTTTATATTTATAGAATCGCTAATCAAAATATGTATGGAATTGACATGACATAAGTCGAATGTCGACTTCATATTATAGAACGCTTATGTCAATTCCATACATTTTTGACCGTCGATTCTATAAAGAAGCGCTAATAAAACGTGTTGGCTAGGGGCACTGAATGCTCTACAAAAAATTGCGTAGACACCGCGCCAGTTACCGAAGGGATACAACGTCCAACAGTGGCAGAGTCAAATGAAACGTAATGAATATGTTAATTGCGGAAAAACTGCATTAGGCATCTTTAAATTATTATGTTTTCTGTTGCGCAGTTTAGAGACAGAGTACGTAAGTATACTGAATTATAAGCCGCGCACAACTTTAAGAGTATTTAAACTATTCACTTCTTTCCCCAATAATGTGACCTAAAATAATAATCGAACACTGTGCTTCCTCTTTTATATTTATCGAACGATTTTAAAGTTATGCCTTTGGGACCTGCAGCGCTTAATATTATGGGCTAGTGAAAGAAAAGTTTCACCAAAAAATCCATACGCAATTGTCACAGTCAATAACTGTATTTTAAAAAGATAAAACCGACTTCAAAATTTTATGTAATTGATGATTGAAACTCACTATCTCCAGAACTACTCGACCGATTTTGATGAAACTTGCACTATTCCCTAAGTTGAACAATACCTAGTACAACAAAAAAAGAATTACTGAAATCGGAATGGTAGTTCTAGAGTTATTCGAACACAAACATAAAAACATACATACATACATACATACACTTTTGGAATTTGGCACATTTGTTCAGACGCTGATATAGACTAACATATACGAAAATTGGGCAGTTCTGGAAATATTACATACGCGTCGAATTGATAACCTCCTTTTTTGAAGTCGGTTTAAAACGAGTAAAAAATATATAAACTAGCCTTCTGTCTGTATTTATCTATGCATTCGTCACATTATGCTCCAGCACCAGGCTATTGAGATGACTATAGGAAGGATTCCCTCTATTATCATAATAATATGATAAGATATTACTTACATACTATAGTCCTACCTAGATTTAAATATAGTTTTAGATTTCTGAGATTATGGAACTCTATCCATACTAATATTACAAATGCGAAAGTGTGTCTGTATGTTACCTCTTTACGCCTAAAAAGATGAACCGATTTTTCTGGGTATGGAAATACTTTGAGTCCCGGGAAATGACATAGGATACTTTTCATGATGGAAATATTATGTACGATTTTTGCGCGATAAACGAATTTAGGACGCAACGGACTTGTGGGCTTCATCTACTTAGGAAATAAAATTTTAAATTGAAATAAATGTATACGTAGTTGTACGTAGTTGATTTAAAGGCAGATGCTGGACCAATGTAATTTTGTTGGGTTATGTTTAGCTCATATTAGTCGTGATTTTATTGGGTTGACGTAACCTGGCCATTTAGCCAAGACTTTTTCGTTGTCGCTTCGTTATAGAATCGCCGATCAAAATGTATGGAATTGACATAAGCGTTCGTTAATATGACGTTGACGTTCGACTCGTCTAATGTCAATTCCATACATTTTGATCGGCGATTCTATAAAGAAGCGATAAAGAAAAGATCTTGGCTCACACCCCAGACCAAACAAAGCAAGTCCGCTATAGGTATGCTTAAATTTCTCTGGAGGTACACTTTTTAGACCGTAATCTTTCTAAAGGTCAACGCAACATTTAGCTATATTGCTTTCATACATATTAATCTTTTGTACACTACGAGTAGGGCACGAGTCAGGTGGTACAGATATATCAACTTTTATGCCGTTCTGTACGTGTTCATCCAGTTTTATGGGTTCGTTTATTACTGACATACGTACGATACATGTGTGGGGACTATGAAGACCCCTGTAGTACCCCGGGCGTATTGTGCCATGGACGATAAAGCCTTCGCGAATCGTGCCAGTCCGCGTTATATCGCGCGTGTCTTATTTTATTACGTCCATGATTAATAGCTTTCCGAACGAGTTGTGAAAAACAACGGGTTAAAACAACGGGTTTCGCTCCAGGCTCTACGCCACGCTGATGGCCTCCACTCCTTCCGTCTTACCGATTTGCGATTCTCCATCCAAAATAAGTTCACAACGTCGTTAATGAAGTTTTAACTTCAATTACATCTGCTTTAGGATGAAATAAGAAACCATTTTGCTTTGCACACACCCTAAACCAGTAAACATAGGAAATAAAAGGTCCCGGAGTCGTTATATAAAAATCAGTGAACCGACGATGCATAAGGCTAGTACACAATAAATAAAATTTAAGATGAGAATCCGCAACGCAGGAAGCTGCGACGTGAATCGCTGCATTGCAAGGCATTGCAAACGCACCTACGTTTCCATGATGAAGGCATATTTATAAATTTAAAAAAAAACTATAGGTACTCCAACATTCTAAGCAAATAAACCGTCTTATCTATCATAAAATCATCCGTACATTTTATTATGTCATGTAATATTATTAACTTAACCATTTTGTTGTAAGAAAAAACAATACAAGTTTTTTTTATTTTTTATTATCATCAAATATTATCATCAGAACTACAAGTCTTATAATAATATTATTTTAACGACAAAATATGTTATTATTAGTATTTTACTTACCTAATACCATGAGCGTATATAGGGCGTATATCCAATCGACAATATAATATGTACCGCACCGATTTTAATCGGCGAGGTACCTACATGTATTTTTTTTTCTATTCACAGTATAATAAAATAATTATTATTATACTGTGGAGCGTGTCCGTAGGCAGAGTAGGTTCTTTTTTTAGTAAACATATTCAACATTTCGATATTTAAATTTTAAAAAATACTTTTGATTTCCTAAACACGTTACCTATTTGCTGCTGCGGCACCCTTCATGGGCGAGTCCAACTCGCACTTGGCCGCTTTTTTACGTAAGGGTTAAGGTAAAGGAAGTTTACCCTTATCAAAGCTATATATACGCCCGTGCCTAATACTAAATATGAATGATATGAAATCCTAACTACAGTTGCGTACTTCCGATATTATAGTGCAAATTGTACTGCAGTTTACTGCGATTTCGCATGCGCTTTATGTACAAGCCTTACAGAGTATTCACAGCGAATAAACACGGGAACCAAACTCGCACTCCGACATAACCGCTGAATAGCTTTCAGCTAAATACTACTACTGAAAATATTCTAATGTCAGTATATATGTAGTATGTACTAAATATAATATTATTTCGTTTCAGATCAGTTCGATCTAACTGTAACAAAGTATATAGACGGGTATAAAACTTGTGTATTCTTTATTACACGAAAGAATGTCAAATAAATGGTTGATTTTGTAATTTTTGTTTAGATTTTGATAAAAAATAATTATTATAACTTCGTAGTAGAGGGTAACTACCGCGGTAGTAAGCGTCTGCTAAGAAAATATATAATAATTTTTAATGATTATTATGGTTACATATTATGTGAATCTGGAATCTCTGAATTACGGGGACCACGTCTTAGGGCCTTTCCACACGACGTATTTTTTGCGCACTGACGACGCGCGTTTCTGATGCGCTCGTCTTCTGCGTGTTTTCATCGCGTTTTGGCAGATATTACACGTTTTTTGACACAAAGGGAACGCGCGTTTGTATCGATACAAACGCAAGATGAACCCTTATGAAGCGCGCTTGTAACACGCGTTTGTATCGATACAGACGCAAGTTGAACGCTATTGAAACGCGCTTTACTGTGGTCAAAAGCGGCGCCGCCCTACGGAGATGCCGTAATTTACCGTTTTAGAGCCTTATTAACTCATGATTTGAAAGCTACAAAATTATAATAAAAATACAGCAATAATCTTCAGTATATGAACGTTCCTTTCATAGTTATTAATTTCCTATTTTTGTTTTTTATACTCATGATATCAGCTTCCAAAGTAATACCAATTTATTTAAATTCAAGCATACATTCAGCATCTCCTTAGTATTTACAAATTACGGTTATTTGAAACACACGCCAATAGATCGACAATTTTATTAACCACATACTGGAGGTTTTAATTTTTTAAGTAAAAAAAATAGGATTTTGGCGCGATCTCGGCAACGCGGCAAATGTATGGTCAAGGTCGTTTGCTCAGGGGATGGCCTTAATCTCCGATATCCGAGGCGTTGGACGAAGTAGTAGTAGAAGTATATTACGTATACTCCAGCTATTAATAATACTCGTGCCTAAATTAATAACGCCGGCCCGTAAGCCACTTCGCAGAAATATAACAATATGATTCAAAGTCAAATATTTGCCTGTATTATTGAGCCTCAGGGCTAAGGCCTCAGTTTACAGTTCGTCCGTTTTTTGCCCTTCAGATGATCTTTATGGTGACGAAATAAGGATCATTTTCGTACCCCAAGTTAAAAGTTGACTGGTGTATATTTAGCAAAATGGCGAACGTGTTGTAAAGATCCCTTATAAAATAAACAGATTTAGTGTCGAAAATAATTGGAAGATGTAAACGACGGAATAAAATTTTAAGGGTGTTTAAAAATATGATGGCACTTTCACACGCTTTTAAAACAATATGCGACTTTAAATATAGGGGAGGTCGATCGATCCAGTCGGACTGATCGCAGGCCGACCTGGCTGAACTCGTTCACGTACAATGATCGGCTCTGTGAGTCCAAAAGAAAAATAGTTTGTAAGTTATAACTTAGTTATAACATATTTTATGCTACTAAACGAATTTCACTTTCTTAGATGTGTTTGTCTATTTGTATGATTATCAAAAGAATTGACGACCTCATTTTCCGACATTAAAAGTATCTACTTATGTCCTTTACATTCATTCATTCTTCTTTTTTTACACAAATATTTTTTTACTGATTTTAATAGAACTAGAGATCGCCCAATGGTCGAAATTCGACCTCAAATAAAAAATAAATTATAAGTTTCAAATTTCAACGCTTTTCTATTGATATTCTATTGTCAAAATATTGACTTTATTATTATTTCTTTTATATTTAGACTCTCAATCTCAGATTAATAAAGTCAAATGATGACAGACTGGCCGTGTAATAATTGTCTAACAGTATTTAAGATTCAATAAAAAAAAACTAAATCTATTTTCAATTTGACAACAGACTTCAACCATAAATAAAAGAGTACGATAATTCGTGTGGGTGTTGTAGTGTGTGTAATGTTTTATTTGTTAAAAAATGTATGATAAAAGCATAATTTCAAAATAATATTAGCTCGATGCACTCCTTCACCATATAAACTACAACTGTACGAAATTTCATGCTCCTACATTTCCGTATTTTTCGTGAAAAGGGTTCCAAAGTTTTTCGCTCGCGTATTAATATATATATATATATATATATATATATATATATATATATATATATATATATATATATATATATATATATATATATATATATATATATATATATATATATATATATATATATATATATATATATATATATATATATGTATATATAAGTAATATGTGAAGTCAGTGGTTACCATTGACCTCCATTATACAAGTACGCTGGACTTATGATACCGGTACGGAATCAGCGCCCGCAATGCGGTGCAAGAGAACTAAATATATAGAGAGAAATAAAGACGTTTGAAAGTCGCCATATTGGCGCTGATAGCAGTAGTGAGAGTACTTGGAACTAATACTAGTGATGACAACCAATAACGATTAAGCGGCCATGGGGGCGCTGATTCCGCTTCAAATAGGCACAATAAATAGCTGTTATAGGGTGCTATGTCTAATTCAATTCATTCTTGATGGAAGTTACAGCGTGACAGTGCGGCAGAAGAGCCCCGTATTACGCACGGCCCACACCGCACCTCTTCTGTCCGTGTCTGTCTTCACCTTAAAGTTCAACCTATAAAAATATTACGAGGTAAGTATAATAATTTATACATCTACGTCGAGAAGTTTTAAAGCCAATGTTTTATGTTCCTGTGACGTCAAAGCATTTTTCGTTAAACTTTAAGTTCTATATTTTATAGGAATGGTGAGATCGGATCGGAAAAGTAGTTATTATTATGTCTTTGCAAATATGTAATATTTAATTAAGTGGGACCACTCATATACATGGGCTGCCTTTCAATTTATAGAAATCTCTGTATGCAGTGCCAATACACAATAAAAAATCTCTTTTCTTCCAAGAAACATTATAATAAACAATTATAATAATATTTTATTAGACTCTCAAAAAGATTTATTTTCGGATGGTGATATTTCTCTTCTCCATCACTTCGATTGGCTATACATACAGACAATATTATGTTGATGGCCAATCGTAGTGATGGAGCCCCCTTGACGCGAATACCACCCGTGAGTCCGTGACCCGACACCTGCACGCTCTTGAAGCTCCCCGGTCGACATTCCGCTGCACTCAGCCCACTGAGAGGACTCCGGTTACAATGTTCATACTGCTTGTATTGTGTAGAGGGAATTTTGATCTCGTACTTTTTTCACTTTTACTATTAAATATCTATCCTATTTAATATCCATACTAATATTATGGCGCAACGGAGTTGCGGGCGTCATCTAGTAATATTATAAAGCAGAAGAATTTATTGTTTGCTTGAACGAACAAATATAGAACCGAAACACATAACGCAACGCGGTTATGTGTTTCAGCCTTATATTTGGGACAGATATAGAGTAGACCACGAGGAAAAAGGCTACTTTGTTTGCGGAAAATGTACGGTTCCTTAATTACGCAGGCGGAGGCGCGTCAAACGTCTATTAGTGGATATAGTGGAAACAGTAGAAGACTGTTTTATTGCTATTTTATTTAAACTTTTAGCAATAATCTTCACTATTTCTCAACAGACAACAGATAACAGATTTCAACGGTTTTTTAATTGAGAATTGTTAAAGTTTTATTTCTCTGTACACTGTACAGGTACTGTTGGCAAAAGATCAAAAAGAAACGGTAAGGTATATAAACAAACTGACAACGTTTACGAATAATAGTGAGAATTATACAAACTTTGTTCTTAATGTCTTTTAAGAATCGTCTGCTTCATTCGTTTTTCTTGATTTCAACGGAAGATTTAAAAACAAAAAACTATTTGTCGGGGTCATTCGATCGTTTCTAAAGCTCTTCAGAAACCAGAGGGCTTAGCCAACACGTTTTATTTATCTCTTCTCTATAGAGTCGCCGGTCAAAATGCATGAAATTGACAAGTTCGGGCTTACATTATCGTACGCTAATTCTATACAATTGTATACATTTCCGGCGATTCTATAAAGAGATAAAGATAAAGTGTTGGCTAATCCCCAGTTGCAATAGTTCACAGTGTATCTTCGTAATAAACGCTAGCACACAACTAAAACAAGACAGCGCACGGTAGTCGGACGCAGTTTGATTTGCCTCACCCGGCCCGGGGCGACTCTGTAACGCTGTTAGACAATCGCATTAGCTGCAGGCGAGTGGGGGGGGTGAGACGGGGAGTTGCGGGGGGAGGGGGTGCCCTCAATCAGAGAGGTCTGGACAATCAAAACGCTATGGTGATTTACAGGTGTGGGGAATGGCCAATGGGGTTATGTGAGCTTATTTTGAATTGACTTTCAAAAAGAAGGCTATGTTTGACGTGTGGATTTTTTAATCAAGCCTGAGGAAGAAGCTATAATATAGATTACTAGCTGTCCCGGCAAATGTTGTTTTGCCATATATAAAGTATTTCGCCTATATTATTTTATTGAAGTGACTAAATAAGTATGGCACCATGGCAACGTCCATCGCTATCCCGTCGCACAAACAATGGTCGCCGTCAGTCTCGAGTTGCAATAATTTACTACTATTTATTCAACAAATGCACTTATCAATATAAAAAGTAGCCAGTAGCCGATTCTCAGACCTACTGAATATGCATATTTTGGTAAAAATCAGTAAATCAGTAAAGGAGGAGTACGGTAACTAACATTGTGACACGAGAATTTTATATATAAGAAGAAGAAGATAGTGTAATTCTTAGAACGCGCTTAGATAACTTGCATTCGATGATTTTGTCAACGACTTATTATTATTTAAGTTATAAAGTAAAACTTTAGTTAATGTGATATTTTACTTTCAATCACGCATAAGCATAACTAAAACCGTAAATCCGTAAGACATGCTTTACGGATTTTTTAGAACACTAGACTAATCAAACAAGCGTAGCAGTGTAGAGTACTACAGAACCAAAACTAAAATTTGGCTTTTCCGTTGCACCATATCAGCAGGTATAATCAACAAAATAGTTCCTAATCATGGAAATGCGTGTAATATCGGTGTAAATACAGGTATTCCAGTGTAACAGCGGCACGTATGCGCTCGTTACTACCGCCCATTCAACGCTGAAGAGCGCTGATTACATCCCATACAAATTCATACAAATTATCTACAAAAATGTGTCTAAAGCAATGAGCTCGCTACATGGATATTACATGCGCTGATCTTTAACATTTACTTACTAATAAAGATATACGCAGCGCATTTTTCTGTCATGTGAGTTTTCCAATTTGCCAGACTAATATAACGCAGATAGTGTAACTCTGTATAAATAATTGTTATTACTAGCTGACCCGACAGACGCTGTCCTGTTTTAACGATTATTATTTATTTCAAATTGGTATAATTAATAAATAATCGGCCAAGTGCGAGTCGGACTCGCGCACGAAGTGTTCCGTACCATTATAGAGCAAAATTAGGCCAAAACTTGTGTTTTTTGTATTGGAGCCCCCCTTAATTGTTTTATTTTATTGTAATATTATTACTAAATATTAAAGTACACATATAACTAAGGACTTTGAGAAAAAATCAAGTACCTACCTGTTGCCATTATTGATATAGAGCAAAAAGACCAGAAAAATCACGTTTGTTGTATGGGAGCCCCCCTTAAATATTAATTTTATTTTGTTTTTAGTATATATTTGTTATAGCGGCAACAGATATACATAATATGTGAATTTCAACTCTCTAGCTATTACCGTTCTTGAGTTACAGCCTGGAGACAGACAGATAGACAGACAGACAGACGGACGGACAGACGGACAGACAACGAAGTCTTAGTAATAGGGTCCCGTTTTTACCCTTTGGGTACGGAACCCTAAAAAAAGTGTGTTTATTTTTCGTGCACTCATCCCAAACTATTAGATTGCTCTGCTGCAACACTTTGGCCATCGCACAATTTCTCGAAAGGTTGCAAGTTGGTGTTTTTTATTTGCAAGTTCAACGGCAACTTGAGTGTGGAATGAGGTGTTCGACCGCCATCCAACGACGTAGCTGCAATACCTGATGAAGCAAGTGCAAGTGCGATACCATTTTAACTAACCTTGATATGTACAATAAGAAATTCAGTTTTCTTACATCTTTTTTGTGGAAAATAATAAATTAATTATTATTTTACATGTATTTTCTATCAATATATTCAGGTTTTAGGGTTCCGTATCCAAAGGGTAAAAACGGGACTTATTAGCCAAACCCATACAGTTACTATACAGTTATAGTGAATTTTGATAATTTTTCTTAATTTTTATCAAGAAACCTTGAATTACTTATATAGTTTTGGAATGATAAAATAATCGTCCCCCACTAACCACAGCCTTACGATGCCTTGAACACACTAAGTTAGTAAGTAAGTAACACATAAACACCAGAAAACAGATGACCTTATCTCAAGATTACGAAAATTTCAAATGTAAATTTCTCCTAAATGGTTTTCCGGGGATGGAAGTGGCACGAGGAGGTTTTTCTCACCCAAAACATCCTTCCTCAGCCCATGTGAGCACCAAAAAATTGGGGTAGGTTTCCGAACCTTAGCCACCGTACATTTTTCCGGGACAAAATGTACGGTTTCGGGACTCAAAGTCCAAATTTCAGAAAAATCGGTCCAGCCGTTTACGCGCGATGTCGATGTCGTAACCACGGCATAATATATGGATTCATTTTTATATATTATATAGATTAAGGGGATTAAGTTAGGTTATATGCATTTAGGCTACTGGCTACCTAACCTTATCCCCTTTAAAACTAGTCCTACTTGTAGGCAACAAGTAGGACGAGTTATAAAGCATTTAATAATTATTATTAATCTATTTGAATTATATTTATTTTCTACATTATAACAATATTTTAAATTTTTAATTGCTTCTAAAACCATTTAAAAAATTGTTAATTCAAGACTCGTTTCGATATAACCCCTCTTAGACGACCTCTGTGGCTTAGTTGGTGGGCTGTTGATAGCTCAAGCCGGGGGTCGCGGGTTCGAATCCCGCCGACGGAACAAAAAGTTTTCAAAGTTCCTGGGTCATGGATGTGTATTAAATATGTGTATAATATAATAAAAATCTTAAATATATGTATAGTATAAAAGTATTAAATATATTTCTGTTGTCTGGTACCTGTAACACCATCAGGTACTTACCACGGGGCCAGACTGACGTGGTGTGAAGCGTCCATAATATATATTATTATATTATTAACCCTAGAAACTATCCGTTAACTAATATTGATAAAGGTTAATAATTAATGCACCTCAACTTAAACCCTTTTCCAGGGCTCGCAGCTGATCAGTGGATAGTGACTGTCATCAGTGCAGCTAATTGGCCACTTACACTAACGACGCGGCCACAGGTGCCACACATTTTTACGCGATCAAAACTACAAGCTGATACCACTAAAAACTGTGATTTTATCGTTAAATTATATTGATAGGATTTATTTTTAACCGCCCCAAAATCTATTTTCGTAGGCTCGTGGCTCCCAAACTAATTTTGATATTTTAATTAAAGAGTCAGTTGAGGAAAATATCGCTTTACTTTGAATATATGGTAACGCACGTGTAGATTTTCTTACCATCTGAACAACTCATGGCAAGAAGTTTTTTTTACACAATTACAGTAGACCCTCGCTAAGCCGGCCCCTGGCTAATCCGGCGCCCCTTGTAATCCGACAGCATAATATCACTGGTTAATTTTGGTACACAAACATTATTTTGGCCAATCTTTATTTAGCACGTAATTTTCTTTTGTTACAATGCATGCAATGATTATGGTTACAGCTCGATGATAAGTACCTAGCTTTAGGAAAATGATTTGCAGTAAAGATAAAACCTTATTTTTATGATTTTAAGGTATTGTAATAATTGTAAAAATGTAGGCAGTACTCATATAATCCGACAAATTCGCTAATCCGACACGGCCGTGCAAATCGTTTGTCGGATTAACGCGGGTCTACTGTATTTGCAAAATTTTTAGAATACATGATAGAGCTGTAATAAACATCATTATATTCATTACAAACACAAAAAATCTACTTGAAAACTCATAACTTATTCTATTTAATTTTGTTACAGGTGATTTTTGCATTAACCAAAAAGTTCTGTTGTCTGAAGTGCGTTTTTGTGTTGAGCCCCTAGTATATAGTAAAACTCTCGCAATATAGAAGAGTTTAGTACTATAGACACCTTATACCTTACTTTGCAATCTCACTCTTGACACTCTGAGAAGAATATCCTGCTGACCTGAATACAGATCAGTGGGGTAGATAAAGTACATAACCTATCATAAGTATGTATCCTTTACATGGCGCTTAATACTCAACACCTGCCAATGGCACTCATATCATGTGTCTTTGTGCTAAAAAATGATTGTTGTTAATTACTTCTTTACTTACATTTTATGCTATGTTTCCATGCTTGCCGAGCCTCGGCAAGCGTCCACAAGCCACAAGCCTCCACAAATCTCGCTTTGCATTTGGAAGTCGTTTCCACGCTCGTGAACGCGTCAGTGTATTACGTATGTATCCAAGCATGGCGAACACCGAACTTGTGTCGGCTATTAACATCTTTGGGATTCCAGATACATTTTTTCGGTTTGGTAATATTCCAAAAACGATAAACTCTCTTCGTTCGACCAGCTTCTCATTTTTAGGGTTCCGTACCCAAAGGGTAAAAACGGGACCCTATTACTGAGACTTCGATGTCTGTCCATCTGTCCGTCTGTCTGTCCGTCTGTCTGTCTGTCTGTCTCCAGGCTGTATCTCAAGAACCGCTATAGCTAGACTTCTGAAATTTTCACAGATTGTGTATTTCTATTATCGCTACAACAACAAACACTGAAAGCAAAATAAAATTAATATTTAAGGGGGGCTCCCATACAACAAACGTGTTTTTTTTTTTTTTTGGCTTTTTTTGCTCGCCATCAATAATGGCAAAAGGTAGGGACATGAAATTTTCACAAAATCCTTAATTATACATGTAATTTAATAATTAATGATAATATTAAAATAAAATAAATTTTCTAGGGGGGCTCCCATACAAAAAACACAATTTTTGGCCTAATTTTGCTCTATAACGGTACGGAACCCTTCGTGTGCGAGTCCGACTCGTACTTGGCTGATTATTGAGTCAGAACTAGATGTGCGTTCGTCGCGAGATCACAGCGGCTACTAAGCGCGCGCCAACGCAAACGTTTGCCGCAAATGCCCTTTGATCTGTGTCCAAAAACCGACACTACTCCCGATCGTATACAAGCGTCCGCAAGCTCACGCAAGCCAAGCCATTTTATCTCTTTCCACGCTCGTGCTTGTGGACGCTTGCCGAGGCTCGGAAAGCATGGAAACATAGCAATATAAAGAGAAGCTTTGTTTATTTATTTTCGAAATAAGCTCCGGAAGCACAAGACTAACATTGAAGAAATTTTGTATTGATACAATAGGTGTTGCGCAGACCACAGAGCAAGCCGCAAGGACTACTTTTTAGCGGATAAATGTACGGTTTTCGTACGGTAAAATAATGTAAGGTATGCTAGAATTGTAATCACAAACTTAAAACATCACTAGATGATGCCCGCAACTCCGTTTTCCGGGACTCAAAGTATCTCCATACCAAATTTCAGCAAAATCGGCTCAGCGGTTTGGGCGTGAAGAGGTAACAGACAGATAGACGGACATACTTTCACATTTATAATATTAGTATGGAAGTATGGATATAGTGTGATTAGTAGGTAATAGGGCAGAAAATGTGTTTTTAGGGTTCCGTACCTCAAAAGGAAAAAACGGAACCCTTATAGGATCACTTTGTTGTCCGTCTGTCCGTCCGTCCGTCTGTCAAGACCCTTTTTCTCAGGAACGCGTGGAGGTATGAAGCTGAAATTTATATCAATTACTCAGGTCTACTGTCCCTTGAAGCTGTGAAAAAATCAAACTTCTAAGCCAACGCAATCAAAAGATACAGCCGTTTATGCCGCAAATTTTCGACACTTGCAAGGGAATCAAAACCTACAGGGTGCTTCCCGTGAACTCAGAATCTTGAAATTTGGTACGAAGCAACGTCTTATAGCATAGATCTTTATCTATGCTATAAGACGTTACGAAAACCATAAAATTTTAGTTACATCACATAATATATTTTTTTTAATAATTTTAAACTTACTACCCATTTCCTCATAAACGCGTAGAGGTATTAAATTGAAATTCATACCAAATACTCAGGTCTATAATACCTTTAAGCTGTAACAAAACCAAACTTTGTAAACCTTGCAGGTTTGTACGGAACCCTCGGTGCGCGAGTCCGACTCGCACTTGGCCGGTTTTTTAAGGTATAAGTACTCCTCACTCGTGTGAACAGATCACAATATTATGTTCCCCTCGACCTTTCAAGTCACAGTAATACCTCGTGTAAGTGACATGAGTTCCGCATTCCGCACAGTAATCGCGGGGATGTAATTAGTCCCCAGTCCGCTGTACCTAGAGAGCTGCAGGTGTAATGACTTCCAGGCTAATTCAGTTAAGTAGATTCATTGTTAAGATATATATCAGATGATGGCTACAATTTAGTCTTGAATTTTACCCGAGTAGTCCGAGGCAAAAGGAATATTTACACCCTAAGGGTCAATTCAGACCGCAACGCGAAGCGTAGTCTATGCATTTCTAAAGGATGATGGGCAAAAATGTATGGGCTCTGGTATAAGGCTCAACCAGAATTGATTGTATATATTTTGGAAGGTATATCCATGTTAGTCCGGTTTCCGTAGAACATTTTTTTTAATTACTATCAAGCAAATTTTTTTGTGAGTAGCTTCATTTTGATGAGACGAACAACAATTTTATTTGCGAAAAATCTTGAAAGTGGTAGCTAACAGAGATAGACAGGATTTAATACTTTGATTTGATGATCCTAAAATATGGATTGTTCTATTTGTAGGACAATGCTACTCTTAAATTATTTAACTATTAACCTACCAATATACAAAAAATCAGCTGGTTAGGGTTCCGTTTTAGGGTTCTGTAATCAACAAAAGTTGGTCGACTTGCGCGTCTTCAGTGACTTCATTAACAAATGAAGTTCACGGTTCGCACCGTAGTCGGTGTCGACGCCCAATTTCGCGTTGCAGACGCTCCGCATCGCGTACCGAGTCCCGCCGCCCGCGTCACTGACGCGTAGGTTTGGCCGAAGCTCACCTATATTGACAATATTGTTAATCTGATTTTAATTTATGGGATGTTATAAGTTATTTGTTAATAATAGCCCTACTAAATAAGCATAATATGTACTTGACTTATTCGTAACAATCAGCTGGCTATCCCCAGTCGACACACGATTTTTTATCGCACACATAATAATTGTATTATTTACCTATTAATACTAGAAGAAGTTAGTTCCTCGCAATTTTTCAAAATATACCGCTGTTAAGAAACGTTGCAATCAGTTGGTATCTTTAAATTGTAAAGCAAAACTTTTAGATCGGTAAAACAATATAGCGGTAACGGAACGCGAAAAAACTCTCCTTTATAAAACTTACTCTCCTGTTTTATACCCGAGTATAAAGTGGGAAATTCTTTAATCTGGTTATATATTTTTTGCACACCTGACTCCGAGTAAAATTTTCTACATTTCATTTAAATGTGGAGCCTCGGAACGCGGTGCTGCGGAGCTCTTGCAGCCAACATTCAATTATTTCTAGACGTAAATAAGGAGACAATATTATATATTATCTATTTATATAATAGCATTTTATGCTAGTTTTACGTGCAATAAAGAAATTCAAAGACCTAAAACTTTATTGAATTTGATCTCTAGTTCCGTATTATACCCGAGGAAATTGATTCCTAGGCAGTTGACGGACCTACGTCGGTTGGTCGGCTTATGTCAAGTCAATGTTAGCTGTGATCGGTCGGATGGGTTTGACGTAACGCGACCAAATTACTTAGGTCCGCCATCTGCCTAGGAATCAACTTCTCCGATAGTACTTACTTAGATATTTTATAATAACAATGACAATATTTGCACACTATATTAATAGTAGAATATGTCTGAACTCATAAAAATGTAAACATCGACTGTAGCATATTCTTAGCAACAAAATAAATTTCATTCGATTTTATCTTTTGATGATGGTCTACTGGTATTCGCTACAGTGAGATAAGTTTTCCTTAGAAACTGCAAGTGCAAAGTGGATTACCCAATGAAAGTGATAAGTGATAACTGATGATCGTCATAGATAACCGAAGCACCAAGATAGTGTTGATTATAGTGTATTACGATCGAGTAATATAAAAGTTTCAGTTAAGTATAAAAAGAATGTCCTAGTCTAGAGCTAACGACGGTCGTTACCGACGCTACACTACAGTTTAACTTCACTCGTAACCTAACTTATAATTAAGTACTCAACTTTTAACGTCATTTTAATACACATTATCATTATGTGTAATGCGGAAACATTGTTAAGTGTATTCTCTTGCGGACAGCGGAATAGTTGACTTTTTGACTTTGAGATAATTAGGTAAGAATCTACGAATAATAAAATCGTAAGAATATATTATAGCTGCAAGCGAGAGCAAAAAAGACGGCAGGCATTATATTGTTTTGCATTTGCATTGCATTATAGTGATTTCTTGGATTTTATCGAGTGTTAAAAATAATGATATTGTAATATTTTACGGATTTTGTTGCGAAGCACGAGTGTATTATATAATTTACATACTCAGTTGTCTAAGCATAATATTTTTGCGTTTTAGAATCTGTCTTGTCATAAAAATTTGTCGCTCCTCTCTTATACATAATATTGTGTTTACAAAATGTCTACCGCGAGCGACTTTACGAAACGAAATTAGGTTTTAGTCCGCCGGAGCAGTGGGATCAAAATTAATCTTAGCGCTTACTCCAGCCACTCTTATAAAATATATTCCCAATAAATTACGCATAAAGTCTAAGCTCGGATTAACCAGATTTAATTATGGATGGTGAAGTTACACTCCTAATTAATTTGTTACGTCACAGTCATTTCTGGACAGTTTTTGGTAAAACGTGGGTGGATTAATTGACTAGGATAAGTTTAAGTCATATTTTGCTGGTTTAAAAGAAACATCCCACTAAGTTAAAGTCACGTCTTATTCAGGGTTTAAAAATTAACTAATAATGCTTTCGGGGGTGTCTGTGTGCCTTATATAGAATTATTCATTGTGAAAGTAGCAGCGCTGAAAGAGTTATTTTTTGTGTAATTGATGGGCAAGTGCATCAACGTCATGAGTTTTACCATACAAAAGTTTAAAAAAAGTTGTTCTTTCGGCGCTGCTACTTTCTCAGTCAACTCTATACAAGTGACACATAGGTACACATCCTAAAATATTATCACTTAGTTTTGTTACACCCTGTATAGTCTCACTCGACTAACGAGTTTACTGCACCTACTCGCCAAAAAGAATTTGCCGTTACATTAGTTACATTTTAGAATAGATGAAAATCATTTAGTCCAGTTGTATCAAATTAAATGTTGGTCGTGATCTTAAGGCCAGGCTTGTCATAATCCGACTAAATAACGTAGGTCCACCAATCGTCCATGAACCTAATTCTCCGAGCACATCTCGTTACAAATACTATAGATAAATACCTACGTCGTACACAATCAGTCGTTTGCATGTTTATCTGAATGTTATATCGATGCCCTACATGGATCGTTCAACTTTTATTTTTCTCGTCAACTTTTTCTTATTCGGCTCCGCGACTCCGACGGGGAATACAAAGGGAAATAAAGATTTCTGGAGGAAAACAATCACGGGGCTCGCTAAGCCGGGGTTTATGAGTGGAGGGCGGATCGGCGATAGATCGCGGCTGTTTGATCGGATTCACGGCGACGACGCCGCGCCGTCTCACCACTAACAATATACGAAAACGGAAACACACAAATGTTTCCAACAAATATCACGATCACATGTGTGATTTTGCTCGAAATCCTACTTAAATATATTATATTTTCTTAAGTTATCTATCCTTTAGTTTGTTTGTTTAAACAGGTTCCGAAACAAAAAAGCGGTACAATTTTCTATTGCACTTAGGACTTCCTAAGCTGCAACACGTCATACTAGTTGGAGTTAGATATAAAGAGATTATTGTTACTCTAGGAAAAACTATTGCCTAGGTTTTTGAAACGCCCAATAAGGGTTAATTCAGACCACAACGCGACGCGTACATGCATATTTTCTAAATTTGTACTGATTTGACAGATTTGCAAGATGTCTCACGCACTTGAAGTCTATCTACGCGTCGCGTTGCGGTTTGAATTGACCCTAATTGTCTAAAGTAATACCTCGGTAGTGGGAATCGCAGACACAATAGATTTTCAATTGTTATGCGACAGCCGGGTGCCGCTTGGGGATTGATGGGTTAAATAAATCGAAAATATCATATAGATCTGAGTACACTGACTCATTTGGTAAAGGAAAGAAATTGCCTTTACCAAATAATTCAGTGTTTGGAAAGAGCAGAATATTTAGACTCTCTTATTTCATTAATTATAAATATTAAATTAAAACACTGAGTGAATGTCTAGTTGCTAACTGACAAACGCAATGTATCAACATTTATTTTTGTAATTTTTTATTTCTCATGTGAGTGACCTGTAAGTCTTAGTGAGAATAAAGATCTTTAAACCTAAACCTAAATAGCGGTAATCTAATGTTTTTTGTTTGAGGCTAAATGCCTTTTATCATAGTGATAAGAAACTAAAATTTAATTAAACGTAGTCAAAACAATGTTAGACGCTGCAATAATCTGGGAGCACCTCTAAAACAATAAGATTCTGTTAAATATAAACAATCTCAACAACTATAAAGAACATAATAAAAGTACTAATTTGTCAACTCTGCGAATGTCCCGAGGCTGACAAGAGTCCGGTTCAAATCTTTAGTTTGAGTTTTTACGTGTTCAGCTGACCCAATTCCCTGGACCAATTTCTTACATTGTCTGTGGGAACTAAGTGGTCTGTCAAAGTGAGTGTGCTAATTGGGAATCTTGCAGCTGCAGCTTAAGCTGCTTCTCTATTTACAAGCTAGATTTAGCCCGCAACTACGATGCATTCGTAACTATATGGCGCGGAAATCGTAATTTTTTCCGGGTTATGATTATTCTGTGTCTTTTTCAGGATTCCAATTACTTCTAAAAGAGAACTGACAGATAGACAGAGATACTCTTGTATCGTATTTATTTGGCCTATAGATGCTGTCCACGACTTCAAGCGTGTAAAATAAAATCTCACGGAAACCTTTTTGCCGGAATAAAAAAGTAAACTTGTTGGTACTACCAATAATGCCTAATTATTAGGAGTAGGTAATCTACGCCAAATATCCAATTAAAATCAAAATTATTAATTAATATGTTCAAGGCCCATCCAATGCAGATAAACAATCCATAATATTTGTGTTATTAGCCATCCTATTATATCCTATTATATGTATTATAGTGTATTAACTAACAAACTTTAGTCAGTGTGACCGTTTTCGGTATTTTTAGTACTAAATTGGTATATTTTAGCCTCCGTAGAATGGCTTTAGTACATTTTTCGTATAATACAAATTTCGGTATAATTTTGGTACTATTTCAATTGTCTTCTAGTATTTTTAGTGCAATTCACCTTGCAGCCCTAAAAAAGAAAATACATCACTGACGGCCGCACTTTTTCATTGCCGCACTCAGGGACATTTTTTTTTCTTCTTTAATTTTGGCAACTTGACACAGATTTGCTTATATTGTATGATTGTGCCACAGACAAGGGTATGAATAATTTTTATCATCGTTTTACTATAATATCGTCATGTCTAAAGTCGAGTCAAAAACTTAGTAAAAATCAAAGCAGTCAAGGAGTCAAGTCGGTCAATTCAGTAAAGTGGTAGACGCTTTACTGAAACTTTCGACGGAGTTTTGGAGGGAACACAAAAAAGCACGTTTCTGGAAGTTGCAGCATTTGCCTACACTTGTGCACGATAACGAATATCTAATGGTTAATATTCTACCAATATTACACATTAAAAACCCAGATAACACAATTTTAGGAAAATAATACAAAAACACAACAGCACTCTTTCACATTCCCGGCAAAACTCCCTATGGCCCATTTAAAAAAAATCTCAGAGACATTGATTAATGACTAAACTTCAATTGAAGAATTCGACAGATACTGCAAACGAAGTAGTACAATCAAGATGTTCAAAATTTTATGTGTGGTAGGTACCTGCAATATCAGCACTATCAATAATTGACCCTACTTATGCAAAATGGGACCAATCCACACTTTTTCCAAAATCGAGTTAATAATGCAGAAGCATTCCTAAATGACCCTTCTATCGACCCTATGAAGATCACACTGATCAAACAATTTTCACAGAACAAAACATTTTTACAACAAAGTTACCAATCCACATTCTAACAGATGTTTATTATGCAAACAAGAACCGCAAGCTGCATGATCACCCAATGTTTTAAACATAGAATAGATTTTTTTTAAAGATCCATGTATATAGCAATGGCATTTTTTTTTTTTAATAAAACGTAATTTTTAGAACCATGCAGAATGGTTCTTTGTTGATAATAATACTGTTTAAAACATTTAGACCTTCATAAGCAAAACAGAATCAACCCACACAACAGTTTCAAGAAAAGCCATTTTTAGGGTTCCGTAGTCAAGAAGGAACCCTTATAGTTTGGTCTGTCCGTCCGTCTATCCGTCTGTCCGTCTGTCCATCTGTCCGTCTGTCCGTCTGTCTGTCTGTCTGTCTGTCCGTGGTTTTGCTCAGAGACTATAAGACCTACAAAGCTGTAATTTGGCATGAATGCACATATTAATGATGCCGACAAAATGGTACATAAAACCTTAAAAAAATATTGTTTTTATTACCTCCCCTACACATCAAGCGGGGATGATATTTTTTTTCGCGTCCACCGTGTGGGGTGTCGTTGGGTAGTTTTTTTTTAAATATTATGAGTATTCAAAGATTATTTTCCGATTTAGGGATCCATTTGTGAAATATAAACTTTTAAAGTGGAAAAAATCGTTAGAGTCCAGTGTCCCCCCCACACAAATAAATCTTGATTTATTTCTGACGAGGTTAGGAGCTGAGGAGCTCAGCTCCTAACCTCGTCAGATTATCTTTAATCCACCCCTGCATTTCCCGGATAAACGCCTTGCAATCACATGCACGGCTTCCACCCTTGACTTCCCTATCACACTGAACTCCTAAATCCTTTGTCATTCTATCTTCTTTTCTTACTTTTCCTCCCTTCTTATTAAATTCGAGGGCTTTTCCTATCCTATTTTGTATATTTTTCATGTTGTCTTATACTATGCTTCGTCAGACGAGATGTATCAATTTATATAGAGTTAATATCATCCAACTTTTCGTTGTTGTCAATACTGAAAGTTTTGGAAGCCGGTAGTGATGAGCAAAACAAGACTCAGATAGTCTTGGTTTTGGTATTTCTAGTACAATATTGGTCTTGGACTTGGTCAAATCTGCCTGATCTCGGTCTTGGATTTGGTTTTTTTTTTTAATTTTAGGATAATCTTGGTCTCGGCATTGCTTTTTTGCAAGACCAAGACTGAGGCTGCAAGACCGATTTTGCTCATCACTAGAAGCCGGGCTGTCTTGCGGCTGTCTAGCGAGTGTCTATTTGTCGGTTTTTGGATTTGGGACCCTGGGCCACACGGCGTACGTATCGTTGCCATTTTAAATTACTGAGGGGGAACGCGTCGAATTATAAAATTGTATATAAAAAAATCAAAATAAGCACCTCCAACCGCTGCCACCTTCGGGCGTTGTGTACGACACGCGTAAAATATAGGCGAAGGAGAAGAGACAAGGAGACGGATCATGTGGTGTGTACGTTGTCCCCTCAGCTGTGGCGGACCTTTACAGAAGCCGGATATGTTTATATAGGCATGCAGCGAATGCGTGTCGCTGACCAATCCCCCCTAATACAGTGTTCGCGCTGTCTAGGATACGGGCATGGAAGGCGACATTGTAATAGCGAATCCGAAGAAAAGTGTAGCCACTGCGGAGGGGATCATCGTAAGTCTGAATGACGTGATCAGTTACAGGAAAAGCCACACTGTATTAATTGTAAAAAGGACGGCTGTAAAGACACCAACCACGACGCGTTCAGCGTTCACGTTGCATATGATCCCGATGACCAATAGCATTGACAATCCGGGTCGTTCCCGTTCAAAACCGGGTTAGTTCCCGAACCGGTGGTAGGCACCAGTATAGTGTCGGGACTTCAGAGAATATTTGAAAAAATTTATTCTGAATAAAAAATTTTGAGTTTGAGTTTGAGAATCCATAACTCATCACATAATATGTAAGTAATATATAAAATAAATATGCACAATAAATAAAGTGTAAAAATAAAGAAAACAAAAATAAACTTAAGAATGTAATTAAAATAAATAAGAAAAATGTAAAATACTGATGTACTTTGCCTTATACAAAGGTAGGGAATAGGCGGTGGAAAATTAAAATAAGTAAGGAATTTAGGATTTCGGATTTAGTTAGGAAGTTTCACTACAAGGTATATTATATTGAATTGCTACGTAAATATTGAGATAAAGACGAATAAACTAATTTGTTACATAAATTTAATAAAGTTGGTACGGAAGTAGGAAAGGGTATAGACATAAAGGAGAGACTATCGTAAAGACAGGAGTGATCATACAGAGGACAGGAAAGAATAATATGATTCAAATCACCCACTTCCAAACCGCAATCGCAAGCATCATTGTTGCGAATTCGTATCCTTTTTAGGTGGGGCGGAGTGAGGACATGTCCTAACCCCATTCTTATTAAAGACGAAGTTGTACTTTTTGATAATTTAATTTTGAAAAACCAAGGTCTGAACTGAATCTCAGGTTGTATTAGCCTATACTGTACACCTTTTTTAAGACTCGTTCGTGCCCAGTCCTTACTCCAATCCTGTTGGAGAAAGTCCTTAGCAAGGGAAGGCAAGTCATGACAGTAATTCATATACGGAAAAACATCTCCACTAAAAGCAGCGTCTTTGGCCAAAGCATCGCTTTTTCATTTCCAAGAATGCCGCAATGACTCGGTATCCAGACAAACGTAACAGATAAGTTAGCAACAATACATTTCTGCAAAAGATTTCTAATTTGAATGATTATAGGAAAACATTTTGACTTAAACGTAAATCTATTTAATGCTTGAAGGGCACTTAAAGAATCAGTAAAAATGACAGTTTTATTAAGTTTCGCTAATAAAATGTAGTCTACCGCTTTAAATAGGCCATAACATTCTCCAGTGAATACAGAAGTTTGCGGTGGAAATTTGACTTTTTGGACTATATTGTATTGGTGATGGTATATATACCAACACATCTGCTTATGAATCAATTTCTCTGATAGTACAATAATTATTTTACTTTTGTTTGTTAAGTTGAATGCCGTAACGACATCTATCGCCAATGAACGGAACTAGAAGGAAAACTTTTCGGGGCCTACGTGGGACCCAAACCCCAAGGAAAACTAAAGTTGAGTTTTCAGAAACTGGCGTTAGATGTCTCAATGGTAACATTTAAGTGGACAGCTTGAATGACCTCCTTACCTAGTAATTATAAAATAATAATTATATTTAGTGAATAATAAATTAGATAGTATAACATTTTGTCTGGCATATATTGGAAAAGTCACATGACAATATAAAAAATTAAGTCTTTACTTACTAGCTGCCCTCTTTGGTAAAACTTAAGATAGTGCTATGTGGGTAAATGTAGAGGGCGACACGTGTTACTATTTCACCAAGTTCTCTACGTCTTCACTGTACATCTGAAGAATTTGTGTTGGGGTTTACAAAGTTTTCCTCTTACTAATGAAAATCCACGTTGACAAATACATACAGTATTCATAGAATATTTTGTCCCCGACTGATACCTTATTAAAGTCGCTTGACAGATAAGGACATGTGAACACATATCCACTTGTATGAACTAAAGAGACAATACTTATTACACGATACGTCTACCTTGGTCCATTTTGAAAATATAATATAGAATATAACCTCCATCTTTTAGAGGTCGGCCAGAAAATATATTTACGGTGAACTTCGTATCACTTCCCTCCCGATATAAACCTTCCCTGGACTTCCACGAACATTTCAACACTAAAATTAGCCAAATCTGTTCAGCCGTTCTCGAGTTTAAGCGAGACTAACAACATTTTAAATTCATTTTTATTTATGCAGATATTGTATTAATGCGAAATTAAGATCTTTGAACATTCGCAAGCTATTCTATAAAACATAATGCCTACTTATCCAGTATTTTTTTGCCGTAAAAGATACCCAAGTCGTAGCCTGCATAAGTAGGCTGAACTGTGGCACCGAGCCAAGCTTGGCTCTCCGACTATTGTAAGGTTTCCACAGTATAAAAATCGATGTTTGGCATCGTCATAGCTCTTGTACTACATACGACATGCTGATACCGCGGTATACAAATTGGTAGACTCATTTATTAAATAAAAGAAAGACAATATTTGAAATATTAAAATCATGAACCTTACTATAGTTTCTACAAATAATAATATATTATTAGGGTGGGTTGCACCAACTTACTATAACTGTAACTTTGACTATAACTTTAACTATAACTACAGTGCAAAATGTCAAATTGGTTAAAGACGCCATATTTAACGATAACTGTAACCGCTCATACTTATATCGAAATTTTTTCGTGGAAATTTACTATGGCTCAAAGTGTTGTTATAACAAATATTTGTCGATTTTTACGGACAATTCAATTTTGTATACTCAATCACATTAACTGTAGCTTTAATAAAAAATAAACGCAACAGACATCTGTCAAATTCTGTGGTCAAAGTTAAGGTTAAGGTTTGGGTTAAAGTTAAGTTAGCCTTAACTATAACCATAACTTTGACCATAACTGTAACTATAACCACGCCTCTGGTGCAACCCACTCTTAGATACGTTTTGTTTTGCAAAGTTACAAATCAAAATTTTGAATGGCTCTCTTAAAAATGTAACGCTTGTGTTGCGTCATGTAAGCCCTGATAAATAAGATTTTAGACCCGACGTTCGGAAATTTTTGGAAAAAAATTACTCTGAATAAAAATTATTTTGATTTGATTTGATTTCGCCGTAAACCTTAATCATCCATCCATCCTAGCATACATATATATATATAGATATATTTTTTTTAAATAAAAGGCGACTTATAAATATTTCGTCATACTTGTAAAGCTAACCGTCGTACCATAGAGCAAAATAATACAGTACTGATACGCCATACATATTTAATAATTATGATTACCCTTCAATTTAATGAAGAGTTTGACAGATAATGTATGGGGCTTATGTCAAATTTTTGAATTAAGAATTACACTCTGAGTGCGTCAGTTAGTATAATTATACTTTGACTGTAACTTTTTTATAGCTTCGCGTACTGAAGGTAATTTTTAGGATGCCGGCTATTTAAAAACCTTCTTAAAACCATATAATCATCTAAATACTTTGGCCATTTATCGTCAACATCTGAAGGGTCACAGGCCACAGCACACATATCAACTCGCAAAGGGATCGTCACCGTATCGCTTTCGCCTCGCCGTCAACCAGGCGTCAACCAGGCGTCAACCTAACGTATGCACGTAACCAAAGCGTATCAGTAGCGCCTGCACGTCAACTCGGCTACGGCTAGGCGACGCTTCGCTTACGGCTCGGGGAAGGGGAAAGGGGCAAGGGTGGACGAAGAAACGTAAGCTTGAGTACGGAGAGACGTAAGCACGGGGACGACGAGCCGTAAGCGGGGGGACGACGAGCCGTAAGCGGGTGGACGACGAGCCGTAAGCGGGGGGACTGCTAGTTGACCACGCGTCGCATCGCGGTTGGGAGCCTGTTCCGAGGCGAGGCGATTACGTTACGGTTCCGCTTAGTGTGCGTTGCAGTAGGGAGTTTCATACAAACAATATTGAACGGCTCGAGGCGATACGGTGCCGATCCCTTTCCGAGTTGATATATTGTGTACTGTGACCTGAAAGAATTTCCAAGAACTTTAATTTACATAACTGTATTTTAAAAAGATAAAACCGACTTCAAAATTGTACGTAATTGAGAATTAAAACTCCCTATCTCTGAAACTACTAAACCGATTTTGATGAAACTTGCGCAATTCCCTAAGTTGAACAATACCTAGTACAACAAAAAAGAATTATTGAAATCGGAATAGTAGTTCCAGAGATATGCGAACACAAACATAAAAACATACATACATACATACACTTTTGAAATTTGGCACATTTGTTCAGACGCTGATATAGACTAATATATACGAAAATTGGGCAGTTCTGGAAATATTACATACATACGCGTCGAATTGATAACCTCCTTTTTTTGAAGTCGGTTAATAACATAATGAATTAAAATTGAAAATAACTTCACATTTCGCGGTATCAATTGTTTATAATATTACCACGAATACAATATAAGTCAAATATAAACTGTAGGACATGTAAACACATAATATGTAACATACATCGCTACATACATACAAGGCTGAAACAGTCGACTTCGCGCCGCCGGCCGCGCCGACTGTCGCGTGTTTTGCAAACACGGCATTGGAATTTGCAGTTTATACGAACAATTATTTCATAACATTTAATTAAAGGTAAGTGTTAAGCACTAAGCAGTAAGTTTTACTTATTATTAATTGAGAATTTGGAGATGTAACAAAAATAAGTGTTAATACTTCAGGGTGTGTACGTGTTCCTTGTAGAGAGTTCACTGTGAAAGTAGCAGCGCTGAAAGACCAACATTTTTTTTCACTTTTGTATGGGGAAACCCGTGACGCTCGGGCTCTTGCCCATACAAAAGTGAAAAAAAAAATTCGTCTTCCAGCGCTGCTACTTTCACAGTGAACTCTCTACAAGGAACACGTACACACCCTAAAGTATTATCACTTATTTTTGTTACACACTGTATAGATAAGAAGCGTAACATTATTTCAGCGAACAATAAAAATATTTTTGTAAATCATGGGAACATATTCCACCACATTTTGATTGGGTATAGAACAATTGAATAATTTGTACATAAACTGGGTATTTGCATACTCAGTAATCTCCGCAAAACATTTTTATCGAGCTAAACAAATACGTTAGAACGAGTATTTTTATCTTTCATAGTAATTTATCGTGTTTGCGCTCAAATCCTTGTTTGCGAGCAGTTTTAGTGAACTTTATTGTTACCCGATATCCCAACTACAGCTGTATGTGTGTTTGTTCCAACTTCCATCGTAGAACCTTAACTCTTATGAGTAATAGCTGAAGTAATAAAATATTTGTAACTGTAATGCCGCGGCCGCACATGCGTTTATCGTCACGAAGCTTCGTGCTAAAAACGATACCATTGGACGATCTGCGTGTATCGTCCAATGGTATCGTCTCATAGGCATAGCACGAAGCTTCGTGACGATAGATGCATGTGCGGCCGCGGCATAAGACGGCGCTCGCAACTTTGTTGCGACTTGCGCCAAAATTCGTTTATCGCGCGAAAACTGTACATCGGTAGGTATTCTTTCTGGGATAAAAAGTATTTTATGTCCTTTTCCGGGACTCAGAGTACTTATACATACCACAGCAAAATCGGTTCAGCGGTTTGAGTGTGAAGAGGTAAAAGACAATAAGACAGATAAACAGACACACTTTCGCATTTATAATATTAGTAGGGAGTATGGATAGTACGGATAATATTTAGTTTATTTATAGAACTAGGATATAATATCTAGGGCCTATAGTAATTTTGATGTTTTTATCTTTTATGTTTATCATCATCAGCTAAAGTATGAATATAAACTACCAATAACAATTTGTAAATTGATACTATGATTTTGACATACTTGTTTATTTTTATAATTTATTAGTATTGTTACTTGTAATTACCTATTCTGACAAAAATTTAATTGTATTATTATTGTTGCTAATGTATTTTGTTTTTACCTATGACATCTCGTTACTTGTAATTATTCTGACAAAATTTGATTGTATTATTATTATTGCTAATGTATTTAAAATTGCTTTTTTACCTAGACAATACCTCGTTACTCGTAGTTGTTCTGACAAAAATTTAATTGTATTGTTTTTGTTTCTTTCTTAATTATAATGAAATAAAATTAAATATTAGTTCTTTTAATTAATTGTAAGTTCGTCTATAGTAATTATATCAAATATAGTAAGTCAAGCATTTTTATGACACATTTTAACTAAACTTATTTTTAATGTAAGGAGCAAAACCTCTAAAACAGTTGCATACGCCTGTAATTAACTATTGTGTTAGTATAAAACAAAAATGTATTAGTTTTTAAGTTTTGAATGTTGTCACAATATGTTGTTGGTGTATCTTTTGAATAAATAAAATAAATAAATAAAGTATCAACACCTCATTTGGAGGATTAAGAAGCCAGAAGGTTTACAGGGAAAATTAACTACTTACTTATTTCATGCCAACGAAGATTGTTCGGATTTTAAAATAATCGGAAGTCAGTCAGTATGACGAAGCGAGCACATAAAAAGGACCCTGGATCATATAAGGCCACTCTAACGGGAAAATACTTTTTATTCCTTAAGTAACTACCCAACTAACATTACCGCTGCAAATATAGATTATTTAGAACCTGAAGTGTTATAAAGGTTGACTTGGAGCTGTAATTATAGTTTGTGGCGACAAAACAGAGTTGGTAATAAAATATAACACTTATAGTGACAAAACGGATCTATAAGAGCGATTATGAAGGCTATAGTGGAACTGCAGCGATTATTATCCCTACAGTACATACCAGGGCTTATGTGTTATAGCTTTGAGCGAATCATACCACTATAAGATCTATATAAGAAATTATCATCTCCTATTAACTCCTTTAGCGCATTTAGTTGCACAAAGGAAGCAATTAATGCTACTCGCTCTACAAGGCTGCTTTTTAACTATTTTGCAAAACCAAACTCCTAAAGGGATGCAAAACTCCTCTATGTTATTTAGGGCTGTATATTAGAGTTATTTTCCCCTATTAAAACCCTAAATTCATGAGTCCACCATTTATTGAGTACAAACTTAATTCACAAAAATAATAAAAAGAAAGCACAAAATGAAAACTTATTACAATGAAGTTTCTTGTCTTTGTAACGTTTTGATGCCTGGGTCACGAAATTTTTAAGACAATAGGTAAAACATTAAAACAATTTTATCAATAAAAAATGTTTTGCTTTATTTGAAGCGACACTTTTTTTACTTTAAATACACAACAAAGAGTGGGCCCCTTCATTATTTGCTTATAATACATAGTCACATTCACAGTAAACTCATCTTCGCAAAGAAAATTCCGCTTAAGCCTTCCACTAACAAGTCAAAATATTATTTCACTACTCAACTCCGCCATTATAAAATCAATGATTATAGTGTAAGTATATGTGTAACATATACATAAACACAATATTGTTAAGCCGGTTAGAAAAAAGTTAAAAACTATCATAATTACGTTACAATTTACCGTATTGCCACCCTTAAGTTGCTCAAAGAGTTAATAAGATGCATAATAGATCTACTATAACCCTAAGAAGGTTAATATTCGTGAATTTGCTTCCTTTGTAGCACTCAAAGTGTCTTTAGGTAGCCTGTAACTCTAATATACCGCTTAAAGAGTCACTTGTCACTTAAATACTTCACTTAAAACGCTTTAAGCTCAGTTATCGCTATTGTACATCCACAATAACTTTATTGTATCTCTAAAATTCATTCTATAGCTCTACTATATCGTCATAGTGGAACATAAGGCGATAAGAATTTGTGCCCAATTCAAGGGTACAGTAGACATATAGCGTGCTATAACTCCATGTGATAGCACTTATTAAACACCATTTGATGTGTTTAGCTCTCTTGTAGATCTGATCTAACGCTTTTGTTAGCGCCTAATGTTAGTTGGGTAAATAAATTAAGGAAACAAATTATCAAGTAATGCTCTGTTTTATCAAATATCATATTATAAATCGCTTTTTAACCTAGCTTGAATAGCCATTTAATAAACTTAAGTTTTGTTAAGCTCTTCCAAATCTTGTTTGGAGCTGTGTTTCTTACAAGGCGTAAGAAACACAGCTCCAAACAAGGCCAATATTATACATCAGTCGTTTAACTTGAAAATAGAGTTACAAGTATTAATTTATCTGCTTTTACTAAAACGATATTATAATCTATTTTAATTAAGCAACACGTGAAAGCTCAATATATATTTTATATCATCTAAAAAAACTTCAATCGTCCATAGATATTATTTTGCTTGAACATCATCTTATAACTAAGAATATATTAATGGAAATTCTTTAAAAATAGTAGTAATGAGTATCACATTGACACCTTATAACTAATTGCCAACGCGTTTTATAATGCAAGCAAAATTTTTTTTTTAATATAAAATGGCCTTCTTATGGGCCCGTTCCGTCCAAAGCCAAAATGTTCAATATGAGAGTATAAGTTTAATAATTATAATAAGTAAAGATGTTATATAAAAAACATTTTTGAATCATTACAGTACGCATTTATAACTAAAAAATAACTGTTAAATATAATATGTTAATGATTTTAAGATGTTCCTTGTAAAGTCCATGTACCCTAGCAAGGCCAACCATCAAATCTTTGGTTGGGCCTTATAAGTAACCACCGGCCTTCCTAGGAACATTACCAATATTTTAACTTAATTAAATCGAGGCATAAGAAGATTTTCTTTTATTAGTACCATACATATTATATCCTTATACGACAGTTCACTGTAATAAAATGTGAGTTAGATATAGGTTATGTAATAAAAACTTAAGTTTTGCAGTGTGCGGAAAAACCAAAGTCTACAAACAGGGAGATCGCACAGCCACAATTTTTCACACAATTGTTCACAGCACAGCGAATTGATCGCGCCGCATTTTTGGCCTTAAGATGGCCTTAAGTTTGATGGATCTAAGTGTGTAGCAGAAATAATATGTCTTACCTACTGGTATCGCATCGATTATTAAATAAAAGTCATAGTTATCGATATCGTTATCAATAACTATGACTTTTTAATAGTTGGCCTTCAAAGGAGCGTGGCCTTCCATGGTCCATGGTCGTTATAACTAACAAAAAAATATTAACTGTTAAACGTAAACTGTTATATAGGTCTACCAGAATCTGATGGCAATTTTTGACAGCAGATTTTCATAAAATATCCATGATCATTGGATAAATTTTTATATTTGCATGTTTAACACACAGAATCAGCCACTATAAGAAAAAAAAAGGATCAAAATGTTTTATTCCAATTACCCCGGTATTGCTAGAGTCAATTTATTTTCTCACTTTTTGCCACCGGATTGTCTGACAAGATGGTCCATGCTTCTGATGGGCATGTAAAAAGTCGGTCCTGCGCCTGATGATTGATCTCTGGCCAGTCGTGTCAGCCATCCGTTCCTTTGGGATATGAGCATATAATGCTCTCGTGTACTGCGAACTTACTTGGGCACTACAAAATCGCTGGCCTGGTTTCAATCTAACCGTTCGTCACTGAAGCTAATATGGGATTCATTATTATAATATACCTACCTTATTTTTAAATCTTCAAAAAAGATTATTTTCTTATTGTACTATCCTAATTTACTAGTACCTTTATTTACCTCGAAGGGCCTCAGTACCTTGTCATGTGAACTTTCCCAAACCCTTTGTGTCCCATTCCATCTTAATTTAGACTTCGTAGAATGTTATGTAAGTAAATAAAAATGATACTTATATTATAAATGCGAAAGTGTGTCTATCTGACTGTTACCTCTTCACGCCCTAAAAGTCCTAAACGTCTTAGTAAATATAAAAAAATACATCCCAAGCGTCTTAGGTTCTAAATTAAGACTGCGTAGAGTGCGTAGGTGTCCTAGTACCCTATTTGTTAGGGAGAGATAGCTAGACGCAACGTCATGCTTATCTTAGATTCCAATTTCCATACAAGTTATTTTTATATTTAAAATGACATTAAAGAATATAAGTTAAGATACAGTAATCTTCCACAGGATCTAAAGTAGAAGCGTAGCGTGCCCCGGCCCCGTATAAAAAAAATTTTGGAGGCTCTTAGGACCATAGATAAAGTATTACCCGCTTACTAATAAACGCTGTATAAGCTTTGAATAGTTAAACAGTGGTTTGTCTTCTTCAATCCAATTAAAAATGTCACTTGTGTGACAGGAACAAAACACTGTATAACTATTCAAAGCTTATACAACGTTTATTAGTAAGGGGGTTATAGTATTTAGTTATATAGGTCTACCAGAATCTGATGGCAAATTTTGACAGCAGATTTTCAAAAAATATCCTTGATCATTGGATAAATTTTTATATTTGCATGTTTAACACACAGAATCAGCCGCTATAAGGAAAAAAAAGGATTAAAATGTTTTATCCCAATTACCCCGGTATTGCTAGAGTCAATTTACTTTCTCACTTTTTGCCATCAGATTCTGGTAGACCTATAGTAGTTATAGATTACATATCTTAGCCCGTCATCGCGTGGCCATTTTGTGCTTATTTTCATACAAGTAGTGTGCGTGTATAATCTTGAATATTTCTATTTGTCGATCATTTCGAAGCACATTATAATCTAGAAAAGAAAGTCATTTAGTTCATGATATCGATAAACTACATTTCAAGTAATGAGAATCCGTAAACACACGTAAAAAGCTATGCAATTTTTGTAGCCAAATTATTAATTGATGTGACATTTTTAGCACTAATGCCTTATATAGCAGGAATAAGGGATTATTAAACTTATAAATTATCTTTTTAGCTTACAAAAATACCGATTGAAAAGCCCAAAAAACGTTGTTCAAAAATTAGGTATTTAATGTCAATCATCCACGTGTTTGAGGCATTATTTGGCCGTTCTTATGGTTTATTATTTAGCGGAACCACAAAACTCAACAATATCTAACATAAAATGTTTACTAAAAACCTTTATTAACACTTTTAATACATGAAAATATATGCAGACCGACTCCTTTGTTTACACGCTTTTGACGCTTATACACCGATATAAGAATCTCTTCTATTAGTCTATCTCAATGCTTAGGACAGTTAAAACTTCTCATAATAAAAACAAAACAAAACACGGTGTTGCCAACTTTTGAACTCACGCTTTACGCGTGTAACAAAGGAATTTCTTTTTTAACTTTATCATATTTTGTGAATTTAAAAAATTTATATAAGGAAAGTTTTATTAATTTTTGCATACACGCGTTGGGGCCTTGGACCCGGAGCCCCGTCTAATTGATACGGCAGATACGGCGGTAGCTACGCCCCTGGCCCAAAGTAACATGTACACGACAAGTCACAAAATATCAATTATGAAACGTCTGACTATGAGACGAGTTTGGATTATAAGAGTAATATAAAGTGTACGGTGGCAAATATGTGGCAAAACAAAGTTCACAGTGCACTCTACAACAAAAAGCTCCAAATACTTTCTCAAAGCAAAATATGCGCCTACACAATATATTTGCGCTAAAAATTTTCATGCCCAAAACTAAATAGCTCTTTTAGGTAAGATATGCAGAGTTTATAATATTATTATATTTTGTAAGAGCTTATAACGTAGTTAAAGTATCCTATGTCGTTTATAATATTACTTCAAATTTATTCAGAAATTAAACAATTTTTATTTTATGTTCATAGAATGTTAGTTCGTTTATAACGTATATTCTAGTAAAATATAGAAGTGTGTACTCAAAACAAAAACGTAAATAAGAACAAAGAAAAGAAACCCTAAAGGAGGAAGGACTCCGTAGAGATTCTCAACCTCAAAGGATACGGAATACAATGCAGCGACCCACTCCAGCAGATTAATACTCAAACGCTTCACAAATTAAGAGCACGGAATGCGACACGACGCTGCATTTTTAACATAACTCAAAATTGAACTGTGTATTACGTAGGAAGATTCTTTTAAACTCAGTTTAAAAGTTTTTTTTTTTTTTTTGTTTTGTTGAGCTTTGAGCTCTATTGCTCTTTGGCAGACCCTGAGTTGGAATTTTTGTAAATCGTAAATCGGTCGATGATCGAGTTTGCGCATCGTTGGTTATGACGAGCGAAATACACATATCAACGAGTCTGCGCTTCAGTGAGATTGGTAAGTCACCAGTCTTCATGGACCGTTTTCTGCCTTTCTGTTGTCATAAAAGAAACTATTTTTTTTTATGAAATAAGAGGGCAAACGAGCAAACGGGTCACCTGATGGAAAGCAACTTCCGTCGCCCATGGACACTCGCAGCATCAGAAGAGCTGCAGGTGCGTTGCCGGCCTTTTAAGAGGGAATAGGGTAATAGGGGAGGGTAGGGAAGGGAATAGGGGAGGGTAGGGAAGGAAATAGGGGAGAGTAGGGAAGGGAAGAGGGTAGGGGATTGGGCCTCCGGTAAACTCACTCACTCGGCGAAACACAGCGCAAGCGCTGTTTCACGCCGGTTTTCTGTGAGCCCGTGGTATTTCTCCGGTCGAGCCGGCCCATTCGTGCAGAAGCATGGCTCTCCCACGTTCGTTCGTTCCCAAGTACAGGTACTCGTTGACATAGTGAATTCCTTGCTCGTCTACATCGACCCTACGTCTCGTACTGTTGATTATTGTTTGTGTCTTTGACCTATTTTTAGGGTTCCGTACCCAAAGGGTAAAAACGGGACCCTATTACTGAGACTTCGATGTCTGTCCGTCTGTCCGTCTGTCTGTCTGTCTCCAGGCTGTATCTCAAGAACAGCTATAGCTAGACTTATGAAATTTTCACATATTATGTATATCTATTGTCGCTATAACAACAAATACTAAAAACAAAATATAATTAATATTTAAGGGGGGCTCCCATACAACAAACGAAATTTTTTTGGCCTTTTTTGCTCTATATCAATAATGGCAATAGGTAGGCACTTGAAATTTTCACAAAATCCCTAATAATATGTGTACTTTAATATTTAATAATAATATTGAAATAAAATAAAAATAAAAGGGGGGCCATACAGAAACAAAATTTTTGGCCTATTTTTGCTCTTTAACGGTACGGAACCCTTCGTGAGCCTCTAGGCTTGCAGATCTTGGAGCATAATTTGATGATGTGCGGCTGGCGGCTGCAGGCGCAAAAATGACGAAGTCGTCGACAAAGCGGAGAGTGCTTGGGATTTTCTTGTTAACTAAAATAAATAGTTAAAATAATCAAGGTATTTTTTAACTAAAATTTCACATGTTTAAATAGTTAAAATAATCAAGGTATTTTTAAATTGTTAAAGTACATACCAGATACTGTTATTTTAATCTCTTCCTTTTTACACTCATATGAAAATCGGTAACTTAAGAAAAATGATAATTTTAGGACGTTGTATTTTGCACTTTGTTGGGTATTATAATCTGTGATGTCATAGAGTAAAGACAGCGAGTAGGTACAAATGTCAATATACCTACGCCAATCAGCATTGCAATCAGCTGATCGATACGGAAACGTTAAATTTACGCGCGTACGTCAAGGTCGCTGATTGGCTAATTGTTCCCCAAATTTCCCGTTATCCATGACATTTGTAAATTTTAAATATACGCTAAATTTTATCACTGAGGCTAGACGTATTATTTCACTCTCCAAAAAATCACTATTTCTGCAGTAAAAAATCAGTCCAAAATTATCTTTCTTCACGCATAACGTTGGTGCTTATCACTGGCGGCAACACACTTTCAAAATGAATGTTAAATAAAGAAATAATAAGAAAATAACTCACATTTAAAGCTGTTTATCAAACCGATAATCCGGATTTGAGGATGAAAAAATCCGAAAATCCGGATTTTTTAAATCCGTTTTTTGCAATCCCTACGCGAGCCCTCACAAAGCTCGGCTTTTAGCTAGTTTATTTTCTAAGTAACTAAGTTCGAAAGCTCTACATTCATAAATGCTATTTATTATGTTACTCTATATTAATTAATATTGTATTCGTTAAAGAAATCGTTGATGATTATGATCAGAAGTTGCAGTAGTGGAACTCTACAATATTGAATGTAAACTGCTATACTATACTTGTATCGTGATGTGTCATAATACTTGCATAATACCTCCAAAAGTATTTAATGTTTATTGTGCAATAAGTTTTAGGATTTACAATATTGAGCTTATTTTGATTCCCTACGGATCCTAATAATGTTTCGTGTCTATTTCTTTTCATGGAAATATGTAGCTAATTCGATGAAACTTTAACAACTCATACCATCCAAACTTTTCGCAGACACGTAAAAATGACTCAGAAAGAAATATACCTGTTTGTTATGGTCATAGAACCTTAATATGATTATTTAAGATCGATGTTCTGCTTCAATCAAGCGGTGCAGTAAGTGTGTTTCATAAATCATAATATTCGAAGTTTAAATCAAGTTAATCAATCAAATGCGTCCAAAACATAGCAGAGGTCAGTGGTCACCTAGCAATAGAAGAGGGGTGGGTCAGAAATCAAAACCACCAATAAATGTAATCAGTCTCAAACTTAATAATCTATTACATTTGATCGCTTAATTGTGGCTTGTTGGTAGATGTCGTTAAATACGTCATAGGAGGAATATCGATTGAATACGAGAAACGACTCCATTAGTTTCGATTTGTCAATGTTTCCTTTCATCGACATAAGCCTGGTAAACAAAGATTACGATGAGCGCATTTTAATCGTTTCAGCTGAGCCGGGTCGGTTGGTGTCGGCCAGTGTCGACCAGTGTCGGCGTCGTCGGCCAGTGTCGACCAGAGTCGGCGTCGTCGGCCGGCGTCGTCGGCGCGGTCGGCGTGTGACGCAAACGACGGCGAGCGACTGAGGCGGGCAGCTCGGGCGCGCAGCGGCATCGATCGCGTGCGCGCGCAGCCTCCTCAATCCAGCTTCTGCACAGACGGAGGCCTCCATTCCGATATTAAATACGACAGAAATGAAACAAACCCGATCTAAGTGACCGCCTGGGAATCAGTGATCGCATCCAGCAGCCAGCAGGTCAGTGCCGGGCGTCACCGCCCAGGATCTAGGTGAGTAGGCACTCGTAACACTCCACTAATCAACACTTGACCTTCTTGTACATTTGGACCACCTCGTCCGGTGTGCGGCTATGTCGGATAAGTGATGATCATCATCGCCGTCAACGCGACGATGGTTCTGGTACCTCTTAGATGTGAGGAATAGGAATAAAGAATAAAATAAGAAAGTAGTCGGTGCATAGTCCGAAATTATATATTCGATCAATGTTGCAGAGTGAATATATGCGTTTAGTGTACTCATTAACTCCTTCTCGTTAATTATAACTTTAAAAATGCTGTTAGTGTTTGTTCATCGGATAATAATACGACGTGACCTTTTGGGAGCTTAGCGCTGAAGATTTCCGTCCCGTCGCCCGCTAGCGTATCGATTAATGTCTTTAAACCTCAATAGTGAATGACTTTTCATCTTTTACCGACATCTTGTTTTAAAATAATACGTCGAATTAAATTAATAAAACCTAAATTATACAATAACTAGTTATTATTGTTTAAGTAGCAGAAACATAGAGACGATCTATTTGTCACTAGAATTCGATTCTCTATATCCCTACGGAATCAGGATCAATGAACAAAACAGAGATGGAGCATTTTGACCTCTAAATATAAAGGCCCCTAAAAGCATTAGTTGAGAATTGAGATTTAAGGGAATAAACAATTTGCAACAGTTTTTAGTGCTGAGTAATATTTTCAAAATTTTCATGTTTTATTCAGCTCAATCTCTAAACTCTCAGACCTTTTAGAATGTAGATTGTATCGTGACCTCAGCGTAGTGGTTTTCAAACTGTTAGGTAGTACATGTTTTAAGTAGGTATGTTTGTAAACTCGAGATTTTCGTCACGATAGCGATGTTTAGAATAAAATTGTTTTTTTTTTTCATTTGCAGTCGATTTTAGCTCGTCCTAGCGCGAGCGGGGTAAATAAAAAGTTTCAAATTGTTCAGTCTATACTCTAAGTCTAAACTATATTCTAAATTCTAATGCAACTTGAGCGTATTATTATAAACAAAAGTGATATGTAATACCGCCTGTATGTCAATAAGATCTGCTGGCAAATTTCCACCTAATGGCAACAATCCAAAGCTTTTCCCCTTAGTTTTGCTGTTTTCATCTTGTGGGTAGAGCAACTAAGCTGGAAAGCTCTCCTTCGTGTAAAACCTTAGATAAAAATTTTACTTAATTTCTAATAACTTAATAGTAGCTATTAATTAAATCTTTATCTTTAAAATAATGAATGCCTGAGTAATTTGACGTTATCGTAGAGCTGACCTAATTTACACAATTAATTTTCTATAGAATTGGCCCTACGGCGTACCACGCGCCCTTGTCGCTAGTTAATACAATTTCATGAATTTTCACCTCGTTTCATTTTCATTTCATTCAAGAGTTTCATTCTTCAGAATGTTATTTCTAACAAAAGCTTTATGGACATTAAGTTTTAGAATGTTTATTTCTAGTTACTTTCTGCTGCTCCGCCATGAAGTTTTACACATTATAGAGTTACGCCATAAAAAATCAAAATCAAAATCAAAATCAAAATATTTATTTCTAAATAGGTTAACAAAGTTAACACTTTTAGAACTTAAGAATAAATAAATAATATTGAAAAAAATATACTTTTAATATTTCTCCGCCATTGCCAATTTGATAAGGTCGTAATCAGCGTGTTCGGTCGCCAAAATCCAGTGCAGGAAGTGCGTGTCTTGCATACGATAATATTTTACTACCCACGTATTTGATTAATATTTTTCGTATTCTAGGATCAATATAAATGAAACATGCAATTCGACCTAGCTGAAAAGTTTGTGCTGACGTGTTAATAAACAATAATATCGTTTTAAATATTGACAGATTATGAACTACAGGTAAACTAAATAACTTATAATGGGGTGCAGCTTCAAATTGTAGTCTATACAAGTAAAAGTTCCGTAAATACTCTTCAAGTTTACATTCGCAGCAACTAATGTACAAGTACCTAATATGTTATGGCAAACTTCAATTTTCGCAGCACGACCAAATTACCAAATGATATTCAGAAAATGGATTGGTAGACTTTATAATTGCCGAACCATCTGAATGTTTTGAAGTCAAGATATCAAACCGAGTCTGCCAACTTCGAAAGTGTCCGACTCAGTCTGCCAATTTTATAAACAATCTTATTGGCAAGTCGGGTCGGGCTCTTGACCTAATTACATAAGTGTGTTGGCAGCCAGCATGTCGCCCGTGTTGCCGCAGCTGCGATGGCGCCGCGACGCCGACGCCAGCACCGAGAAACCCGCCAGCTCCACGATGGCCGCCTCCGCCGCGCCCGCAGGTAATATGCCAAGCAAATAATAACCAACTAGATAATATAATATTTTGGTCTATAGCAGCCTGGTAGCCCCCCGGAAACATCCGTCTATCGGCCGAATACTCAAACGATTATTATTAGGAGCCCTCCTGCTCTACTTGCTGTCATTGACATTCTTTGACTCAAAATGATAAGAAGTTTGTGAGTAAGGTATCAGTATTTTAACGTTAGGGTTAACTCATGAGAAATATAAACCTACCAAGTTTAAACAACTTCTTGATCCCTGCAAGTAATTAATATTCGCACCTACATACAAAGCTCGAAACATACTCGTTACTCGGTCATAAAAACGCTTAACCCGAACCCTAGCCCGCTGCTTCGTATTACCTGAATTAAACAATTTTAATAGAATACCTAAACCCTCCAATCCAACTAATAAACAACCCGCTGACGCCATAATATGTACGTCGCGAATTACGCAAACGCCGAACCACGTGCCGCGCCAGGATAATTATACTCCAGGCTCGGGCTAAGTATAGCGTAACGACCTTATTTATAAATAACTGCCTTAATTGCGATATTTTATACACGCTCGATATTTTCTATAATACACCGGCGCTATAATTAGACTGAGTTCCGATTAAATCCTGACAAGCTAAAATCCTAACATCCTGACAAGGATAAAATGTCCTGACAAGCTCAGCAAAAATACTCCACTATTTGCACTGATTTCAAAAATGACCATAATCATTAACTATGGGGGGATCTTTTAATCCTTAAAGTAATATCGTCCCAAACATCGATTCCAGCGTCGTCGACCGCAAGTTCGAGCTCGACGGAGGCGCCGATCACCACCACGACGGAGTCGCTCACCGAGAAGACCGCCGAGCTCGCCCACAAGATGAACATGGAGACGTGGCAGCTCGTCGCCATACTCGTCGGTGAGTTACCCCATTGTTGATTGACCTGAATAATATTAATTTCTCTGTCCGATATGCAACTTTTGATGGCAAGGAGTTGATATCTAAGGATGATTCTTGATGGTAACATTTTCTGTTACTTTCCGAAAATAGTCCGGTAAGTTAATTTGGATATCTCTGTTTTTTTTACTACGTTGATATTAAATATTGTTTACTTAACAGGAGTGGGTGTGGTGGTGCTGGGAGTGTGTTTCTGCTGCATCAGACGATGTTTTCGCAAACGACGCTCCAAAGATGGCAAGAAAGGGATGAAAGGTGTCGACTTCAAGTCCGTCCAACTGCTGGGGTCGGCGTACAAAGAAAAGGTACCGTCATCAAAGTAGACATCCCTGAAGTGTGTAAAGGTGCTCCCTCACCGGGAGCTTTCGCGTGTAATGTAACATTATAGATTCGACTTTGAGCATTATATTACATATTATATTATGTAATCTATATTATACGCATTCTCGTGTAATGTCAAATTATAGGTTACAAGTTGTCAAAATTATGTATATGTATCATTACAAGGTGCGCATTGTAATGCTCGGTTCTCCTCCTTCACTGATGTAATGCTCGACTCTGTAACGTTACATTACACGCGAATGCTCCCGGTAAGGGAGCACCTTAATATCTTACAATGAAATGTTACAAAATAAGTACGTGTTAGAACTCTCTAATTTTAAGAATTCTTTTATTCATGTGAAATTTGCCGCGGGACGTGCATTTAGGTTCAGCCGGACATGGAGGAGCTGACCGAGAACGCTGAGGAGCCGGACGACGGCGAAGAGAAAAAAGAGGAGCAGAAATTAGGGAAGCTCCAATACAAGGTAAAGCACAGACAGACGGCAGGCGGGACTTAATGTGTAATTGCGAAACTTGAAACCCAAAAAAGGTACTCCTGTGTATTCTGAATGCGATTCGTAGCCGTCATTACAAAATTTTAGTTTTATCATCCCGTAATATTCCGTAGTTACATCATAATAGTTAGCGTAGGAAAGGTTCGCAATTTCATTAGTCATCCTCTATCATCTGTACATAATTTGCCATTTGCATCGTTTGACATGAGTTTGCATTTCCAGCTGGAGTACGACTTTAACAGTAACAGTCTATCAGTGACCGTCATCCAAGCCGAGGAGCTCCCGGCCCTGGACATGGGCGGGACCTCCGATCCCTACGTCAAGGTCTACCTTCTGCCCGACAAGAAGAAGAAGTTCGAAACCAAAGTGCATCGAAAGACGCTCAGTCCCGTTTTTAACGAAACCTTCGTATTTAAGGTAGGCTTCTCGTCCCGTAGATTTTGTTGATGTGAAATATTACAGTTTAAAAACATTAATTCGTAACTTTATTCAGAGCGTGCCGTACGCCGATGCGATGAACAAAACCCTCGTGTTCGCTATCTTCGATTTCGATCGGTTCTCGAAGCACGACCAGATCGGCGAGGTGAAGGTACCGTTGTGTCAAGTAGACCTCGCGCAGACCATCGAGGAGTGGCGGGAGCTGCAGAGCGTGGAGGGCGAAGGCGGCCAGGTGCGAGATCCGACACACACACTACTGCAACACATCACACTTATCTCAAACAGTTTCGCTTTAACACTACTTTGAAATATATTTTATGATAAGTCCTATACGATGTTACAGAAATGAATAATCTACAGGAGTTTATTTTCAGCTGACTACAAAGAGAATTCGATCAGGCGTAGTTGCGTCTATACTTTCTGATCTCAAAATATAGGATAGCAAAAAATGGATATACCTTACCCGGGTATATCGACGAAAAACCTCGGTGAAGCGATCGCTTCACCACCGTTACTGTTACACCCAGGTCACATCAACAATGTCGGTTAACACACATCATCTACGTCCATGATCGTCATACGTGACGAACATACTCTCATGAATGCACATAAACGCATTTGATTTATTATAAAAATAATGTTGCAAAAAATATTTCTATTTAGGACAGCAGATATAAGTCGAAGAGACTATTTAATTATTTTTCTTAGCTTAGACTGGACTGTTAAAACACAGAGCATTAAGTGGAACTGGGCATTGAGCAGTATTTACATGAGAATCGTATCCGTTTAAGAGCAGTGTTTTAGCAGCACCGCATCATTTATTTTCCATTCTTTTAGCGAAGTTGGTCTAATTGTAATTAGAACTTTTTCCATCTTATTATTTTTACTACCGTCGTTTGGAATTCGCCAAAAGGATGGGCAATTTTTTAAATTTACTGCACTTGTATAAGCGGAGGATTCTTGACGTTGGCGACGTTACCGGGTCGCCCCGCGCCGGCCCGGCTCGCACGAACGGTCAAGATGCCTCGCTGTGGATTGAGTCGGTTATTTATTTTTCAAGAAATTAATTTTAACAGCAAAATGTATTTACTTGGTTTTTTCTCTTTTCTACATATTTTCTCTGCTCTGCTTGGCTGTGTTTGATTGTGTCCCGAACAATCTTGCATGCCGCTTCAAAAACGAAATGATCATTCACGTAAGTATTATTTTGAGACACATCAAAATGTATAATATTACTAAAAGTTGCGTATCGAAAAAAATATTCGGCCGATCACTCAATAATAATATTCGAATTGGTCGTCAATCCGAACCGAACGGCGATATCGTAGGCAGCATAAGTGTAAAATATTAAGTACATAATATATCCAGTAATTATTGTCATCACCTTTAACCTGTCATCGTCCATCGTATCACATTTATTTATTTGTTTATATTATTTTCATCCATCCAACACGATTTACATAGCGGCTGGGGAATGTTGCATGTTCGGTTTTCTTCCGTTGTCTTTGAGGCGCCAACGAATTTCGCGATGGTTTATGTCTCGTCGGTTCGATTGGCTAATCAAGGGCAGAACTGTGACGTCTCACGTGTTAACTGTTGTCCACCACAGTCCACAGCACGGTATCCCTGTGTACCTCTTGTATTGTATCTTGCGGCTACAGCCTCCTGCGTATTTAATATTTATGTAGGCAGTACGAGTACTCGCTTCAGTTGTGTGTGCTACTTGTAACGAAGTTGGCTCAAAATTTATTTCATATCGACCATTCGACCTTTGCCAAACGACTGTAAAATGTCATTTTAACATCATATTAAAGGTTTTTATTTAAATAATATTTATCAATTAATGTGTTGCAGATCCACTTCTGGCCAACAAAGGAAGATTGTGGCTTGATATAACTCTATCAATACATTTTTTAATTTTTTAGTATTACTTGAACATAATTAGTTAATAATGTTTCTTAAAGTATAACTAATTAAATATCGTTTTAATAACTTTCAAGTGTTAACGTAAAATTACTTGTTATGCTTTTTACATTATTATATAGCTGGCTGTTAGCTTAAAGCGTTCTTGACCTTTTTATCGTGATTGCGGTGCAATTTTAATTTTTCATCAGTTACATTATTTTAGTAAAAGTTCAAAGTACTATTAATTGTGCTTTGCTCGTTAATTTAGCCTTAACGAGATTGAAGAAAGTCAAGAACGTTCTTTACAACTTCTTATGCTATTCAACACAGCTTAGCTTTTGTTTTCTATTGTTTCTATTAATTTTCGACCTACAACGATCGGAATCTATGTGTCTCGTGTATTACAATTTACATGTAACGAAATCATCTTTTTAAATTTTTGTAGAAAATCTTTTTCGAATTTTAAATCTGCAGTGTCGTTTAAGATTATTTAAGTAAAGTTGAAAGTGTTGTCCGACCGTAGTAGGTCACAATTCACGTGACTTGTAGCGTGACTCTTCGTAGTGTCTGCTGTGGAGTGCCCCGGACTGACGTAGGTATACGGCGGTCCGCGGGGGAAGCGCCTCGCGCCTTCCGCCGCGGACCGGTATATGTTTGCACGATTTGTGTAATAGTAATGTTGAGCTAGACGTTTGCGATCTGTTTCTAAAATGGGTTCCGACGAGAACGGCAGGCACGCATCTAGGGCCGCTTCACAGGAGTCAGGAGCGGTGTGATCTGAGCTGGGTGTTACAACAATTGGCAACATTTCGGCAACAGATCGTAATACTTGCGCCCCGATATCTACCGACAGTTACGCTTTGTGTAATATAGGTTTGATGTGGAATATTTGTTTGTTTTCACGTCCTCTAGTGTCCTGTGTTCGAGGTGTTTGTACAGTGTTCTGTTTTAGATGAGATGTCATCTAAATGCTAAAACGTTATTTAAAACGCAATGACTATGACCCCGAATAGTTGCAAAGTATAGGCTACCTGTCTGACAACTTTTTGTGCTGTATCCTCTACGAGTCGACGTAGTTTATCAGAACATAGTAAAATGATTGTGGTAATTAATACCTCGTGTTTAATGCCACTTCCTTTTTTATAAGTTTATCTGAAAGTAGACTACTGTGACAATCAGTTTCACTAACGTCATTTATCAGTCGCTGATAAGCTACGTCGATACCCCGATAACCATATAACTGCTTCTAGGTGACACGAAGCTACCGTTTTGTTTGAGTTATTGTATCCCGAACAAACGAAATCCTGTCCGCCCTGAGCCGCGCTAGTCCATATTTTATTTGTGACCCCCTATTAAACTACCCCGAACACCTCCTTTATTGTATCTCATAGTCTCAGTCCGATACCAGAATAATATAAAACGACACAAATACAACTCATTGAAACACTCAAATGAAAGTATTTACATAATAATATGCTTAGAAAGATATATGTTGCTCGAATCAAAGTAAATATAAGTAACATTCGTGACGAGGTTTGCGATAGTGAAAGCCTAAGGTGTGGTCATATTCTTGATGTAACTACAGACGTGTGTTACAGGACAACAAGTTGGGCGACATATGTTTCTCGCTCCGATACGTGCCCACAGCTGGAAAACTGACTGTCGTCATCCTGGAAGCTAAAAACCTTAAGAAAATGGACGTCGGTGGTCTATCAGGTAAGTACGACATGAGTGTGATAATTTTCTTTACACTACTTACTAACAATTTATTTCCAGGTGATCTAAAGACTTTAATAATTTTTGCAATAAATACGGTTTTAGTTACTTGAACGATGTGGTACTGCATGCATACGTTTACTTCTGACATTTTTTCGATATAAGTTTTTCTTTCGAGTTGCTAATTTTTCATTTAACGAGCACCGCGTAGTTTACACTTTCCATAATAATTACTATAGTAATCGGTTGGACATGTTGGTTTTGATTTTATAGTTCTCTATCGTGTTGATACAAATATAATACTGAAGTAAATAACATAATCAAATATTTCTATCTTCAGGAGCCAAAAAATCAGAACCAATAAGAACAAAACGTAATTTATGTGCCACTCATACTGCGCATACAATTTCTGGCTAGAATATTATGCTTACCATGAAAACTGTACTACCGAGCAAACGATTGCAGAAAACAAAAAAAAGTAGATTTTTTAGATTCAATAGAACCATTAATCGTGCATGTAGTTAAAAATGACGTCGAGTGTCGTTGCCATAAAACTAAAGCTCTATAATATTTCGGCAGACGCATGCCTATGTAAATATAACATGGTGACCATCTATGCGCTTAGCAATCTAGATGCATTTACATACACTTAACAATATTTTCTATCAATATATTTTATATTAACTAGACCTCTTGAATATGATTTGAAATATAATTTACTAATGTGACATGTTTTTCTTTCATATCCTGTCTCGGCGCGGCTCCACAGATCCGTACGTAAAAATAGCACTCATGCAAAACGGCAAACGTCTCAAGAAGAAGAAAACGAGTATCAAGAAATGCACATTGAATCCATATTACAACGAGTCATTTACTTTTGAAGTACCATTCGAACAAATACAGGTACGAGCCGAGATTGCAACAGAATTGGATGTTCCCGCACACCGTCACGACAATGTTACCCTAAAAGTTATTTACATTGACGATCTAATTTCAAAATTAAACACAATTAGAACTATTCCATTGTCCTGACATTGTGCGAATTGATGTTGTGTTTCAATGTTGTGAAAATGACCACCACTTGTTTCCCTGCCTGCCTACCTTAACCACCTTACCATCTCTGCTGTGCCTACAACCCGTTCTTTGTTACCTGTGTGTTGTTGCTGGCTGTTAGATGTTTGTTTTAATTTGTATAAATAAGTAACAATGTATTTGTCCTATTTTTGTTACTTACATTGGAAAGAAAGAATTTTGAAGTTTTTAATAGGTTTCTAAAAGTGTTATTGTTTTATGAACCAAATTTAAATTTATAATATCTTAGAATATATTATACTTCAGAAATTCGATATAATTTGACCAGCGGGCCTACCATGAGCTCTTATAGCAGTATTACTTAAATATTACTTTTGGATTTCGTATAAGCAAACATGATCTCTATTTATATAAACAAAACTATGTTTTTTGTTTGTGCCAAATCTGAAAGTAATATTAAAGTAATACTGCTATAAGAGCTCATGGTAGGGGGGCTGGACAGCCAAAGCTCCCTTCTGTATTTTCTAGTCCCTTAATGTCCTTATTGAGAAAGTTAAACTTGTTAGACTTGTCGTATGGAATGTTGATGTTCACCCGTGACCAGACGCTCTGTTTGCAGCTTCACGGATGAGGATTCTCATTCTTTGTGACGTTTCTAAGTACACCGAGTTTGCTTTGTCAATTCTCCTCGTCCAAACTCTAAGTGGTGTCTCTAATCTCCCCTCGTAACTGCATTACAATTTGGTGACTTCAAATTGTAATTACCTTCTGTATGGCTTCAAGAATCCAGTCTCTTGTTCTTCTTGTGAATCTTCTATTAGTTTCATTTCGACCCATTTTATTTTCATTTATTTCCCATTATCCCGGTAAGACTTTATTTTCTCTTCTCCTAAACCATTTTCTTCTCACATAATTACTTATGTCCCTAATGGAGAATTATTGTAAGTATAACCTAACTTAACCCTACTGTAGATATCCTGCATAATATTATGTGTCGAATGCCTAAACCACGTAGCAGAAAGTCGCGTTCCCCTTTAGATGGTATAAAGCATCCTAATCATAGACCATTGAAATATCTCTGACCGCATTAGTTAATCGTGGTCCAATATATCGACACATATTGACAATGATCTCCAAGATCATTTAATGTCTTCTTCCGAAACAACAGAAGGTGAATCTAGTGGTAACCGTGGTGGACTACGACCGCATCGGCACCTCGGAGCCAATCGGTAAGGTGGTGCTGGGCTACAACGCGTCGGGCACGGAGCTACGCCACTGGTCTGACATGCTGGCCAGCCCACGCCGCCCCATCGCGCAGTGGCACACGCTCAAGGACCCGGAGGACGGCGAGAAGAAGGACTAAACGATCCACGGAGGTAAATCAATCGTTTCAATGTAAAAACAATAATAGGAGCAGTTTCAACAGTTTCAATAATGTAAAATGTAAATACAGGAAGCATAATGATACAGAAATTTCTCAAAAAATTTATCATATCAGCTTACATTGACGATCACTCAAACTAAACTTGTCAGCTTTCCTTAGTTAAAGTCCTTAAAAAGTAATAACACTGATGTCGTTAATGTTATCTATAAAAGTAAGATGTTCTTCTACGTCTAATCCAATAATTTAATTTATAGCTGAGGAGAGCGAGGAGACAACTCGGAGTTGAAGATCGAAATAACGCCTTGTGTAATTTAATTAGTCAACGCTAATTTACGAGATCCTAATATATTCTTGCGTCAAAATATTATATAGCATAGTTTCTGATGTATCCAAATTAAAATCATCTTGAGAACTATAAACTAAAGTTACATTTTCCACTTCTCTCTAAAATTAGACGGAAGAATATATTGATTTCAAAATCTCTTTGATTCGATAATCTCAGACCTTAGTACCTACTTTCGTGTTATTGTAGATTTTGTCTACCACTTATTGATGTTTTGAATTGTGATTTGTAAATATACTATGTTTTCCACCGATTCCAAGTAATTCGCCTTGATTTTTAGTTGATCAGTTTTGATAAATTAGAGAATTACGTTACTCGTTAAGTACTGCGATTACTACGTTCATGTTACGTTTAATTCATAGAGTTGAAGCTATGTAAATAAGTTAAATCCTGTTAAATTTATTAACATTCTATTTTACTACCACGTAATTGTTATAATGTCTATGATATCCTTCTAATGTAAATCGTGTTCCTCACGAGAAGACTCGGACTTGTGTAGATACGACTTAACCGGTTCCCTTAGATTTTTTTTTTTTCGTTTCTTCTTCTTGCGAGGAACAATTTGGCCTATTCACGTACTCATTACTCTACTGAAATCGTTTGTGTATTCGTTCACTAGGTAGTCTCTACCATTTCGTTCTTCAGGTTCGTTTTCTAACTAAAGCAGTTAATCCCGTTTAGATTCCGTACTTTATGTAGCTTATATCTCGTTGCTACGCGAGTTCGCTACAGTATAAACTATAATCGTTGAATCTGTACGGTCCACTTTAAAGATTTGAAGTTAGGCGTTAACTCGGGCGGTTTAAATCGACCGGTAATTTCAGGTCTTTAGAGCCCCGACGCGTACATAGGCTCTAGGTGTATGGAGATACGATCGTATCTATTTTTGATGTTATTGTTGAAATTTACTTTCACAAACGTACTCTGTCGATGTATATCTATATTCGACACAGGACATCGCTGACTTATATAACTGAAGTTAGTGACTAGTCATAATATGAAGCGTTCGGTGTGAGTATCGTGTATGATAACTAGGTATCGCTTGACTGTTGTTGATCTCAAACATATATTGTGTATATATAATTACGTGTTAACTACCGATCACCGTATAGAGTAGCCGGGGTAGACGGGTAGACGGGTAGACGAGGGCTTGGCGCACCAACACGACAGTAGACTTGTGGTTCATTCCGTATATTATAGGGACGTTAAGGTTTTTACTCGACTAAGATCTTCATCATCATTAAATCGCCGTACTCGCTCCGATTCCGTATCATTGGTCGGCATTGTGTTACTTAATTTATAGGTAATCTCGTTTTCTATAAAGGATGCCTATTCTACCTAACGTACAGATTGTAAAATTGGTAGTGGTTTTGTAAATTTCCGTTTTTAAGGAGGGCTGTGCACACATTTAAATTACTGTCGCAGCGTCTTTCGATATGATAACAATAATACCGTTAACTTCGCATATTGTGTACTAGTTAACCACTAGTTGACTAAAATTCTATCGATAATAAAGTTCAATAATATAGATGATAATATTTAATTCTATAACTTAAACTTGTATAATAAGAATTATATTATAATATTGATAGAAGTCCCGACCCCGACTAAGTATTTAAATAGTCAGGGGTCACTCAGGGGCGAGTGGTTTGACCTTTACTCTATAACCCGCATAGGGTTGACGTGGTATTTTCCCATTCTGGCGCCTTCATTTATTATGTAAAGAGTCCTGTACCTACATACGGTAGGGGTTAAATTCTCAGTAGAATTATTGATCCCACATCAATGCTCAAACCCATGTTATGTTTGCTGTTAGCGGAAGAACATTTCGACACATACGTAAAAATTTTAAATTAGTTCAATTTCAACACAAAACAATTGACGAATTTCATAGTTATGTAAAAAAAAATATTTTGATATTTGAGAAAGCTACGGTGTTTATTATATGATGAAGGATAAGCAATGTTAGAATAAATGTACCAATTTGGTAGAGAAATAGGCTTCCTTGCATGGACTGTTGTTTGTAGGCAAAAATTAGCTGAAAATATACATCATACATTATTTAAGTTATATATAACTGACCTAACTCTTTACAAAATCGTTACATTTTGTTTTCAATCACTGCAACTTGATCGCCTATCTTACTGTATGTGAGATTGTTGTTGCTAATCAACTTCACTAGCTTATGTAGTCTCAAATTTTTGAGCAAAACATTGCAACATTCCAATGCAAAGTACATCATTTTTAATTTGTGCATTAAATATATAATGGGTCAGGTCCGTTTAAAAAAAATCGAAAGTTATTAAAAATATATTAGAGAAGAGTTTAATTGATATATTACAAATATATTTTAAATACCCATTGCAAAGTTATGGTTTGCAGGATTTAACGGTTAGATTTTAGTGATGTTTAAGTACATTTTATATACAATTATTTATATTGCTTTAAAATATAAAATACATCCGAAACTGCATTTTATTACTATACAAATTATTAAATGTACATAGCTTCGATTTAAAAAATCACAATATAATCATATCACTCGCAACATTAATGAAAACAATTTCAACATTGTGTTAAATTATTTAGAGATGTCTTTAAGCAAACTGTTATTATTTATCTAGTTTATAACAGTAATGTATTATGTAAACTATAAAAATGTCTATAATACATGATTACATAGAAATAATGCATTTTTATTTTAATCCCTTTTGATGACTTTATGTTGCCTTTACAATTTTACCTATCAAGCCCCATAAGATCACCGGTGATTGCGACAACAATAGAATAACAATAGATTTCCAAGAATCCACGATCGAAGGCTTAAGCTTCACACACATTGTGATCGGGCACAGCAGGGTGGGCCACATTCTTCATACAGATTTTTTGACCGAGTGTGTGATAGGTCATAAAACTTGTATAAAAACTGCAGCCCAAACCACTGTGATCCGCGGCACATGTGCGGCAAGCTTCAAACAGAAAAAATTATGTTTAACATCTGTGTTGAGCAATAATATCACTATTTAGGTTAACTGTACAGTATACATTGTTAAAAAGAATTAACATTTATTCTACAAATAATAAAAACTAAGGAAACGTAACTCCCATACTATTACCATTTTAAATTTGGTTCCTTTGAACTGTCATGTAACGTCAGCCTGATACCGCTGAAGGCCACCTAAATATTGCAAATGTATTGAAAATGTGTACCTAGGTACGGAGTTACTTTTTCTTAGTTTTTATTATTCATAGCATTTATTATAACATTGTGCATTATTTTCACTTCATATCACAGGCAATTTAGAATATTTAAAGGTAACATTATGGCTTTTTATAAAATATAATTAGGTATTATAACTTTAATAGTCTGCAATTTTATACAGCTAACTTGTAGCACCGTTTGAGTAGTAACATTACAAGAGCAATACAAATATAATATCTAGGAAACAAATTTAATGAAAGGTTGACTTAGCTGTCATCGTAGTACCTTCTCTTTAGAGTTCTGTACTTTTTCAGCTTGTACAGGGCCTCTATCTCCTTCACGACAAACTCCCCGTGTTTGATCATGGTTTGTATCTTTTCTGGGTCGGTTTCGCCGCTATTCTTCTGGAATACCTTATGTAATCTCTTCCTGAAGAGATCGTATCCTTGAGGCCAGTCCCTGCCAAGGAATAACAGCTGAAAATTATAAGGATAATTGTGAAACATATTGTCTGCGTAAACAAAACGATAGTAATTATAGCTGTAATAAACTTACTGTTTTATAGAGATTCAACGCAGCTTTTCTATGTGGCTGTGACATTCTTATTGCCCTTGGCAAATTTATAAATAATGTAAAAAGTAAAGTTTAAAGTCAATTTTTTGGGCAAAAGTTACAAAACAGTTCGCACTGTGGTCTGTGGTTCGCACTTCGCAAACTTTAGGGTATGTTCATAATCTCTATACAGTACACTGGCCAATGGCATTTGACATCTCAGTAACCAATCAAATATCATCAAATCATCGCAAGCATACATACGTTTACAGGGTTTTGAAACACACAAATTTCTTCAGGACTGTCAAACGTCAGTAATTGTCAAATGTCAAAAAAAAAGATGTTGACTTTGTTTTTTTTTTCTCAACCTTAAAGCCTGATATCACTGATAATGGAGGTCAGTGCCTGGCCTGATATGCTACTGTAGCCCTAGCCCCTAGCACGGCGACCAGTGGAAATGCAATGACATAAGAAAATGCGAAAGTATAGACAAACTGTGGAGATAAACATAAGGTGCCGTTCCGATCTTTTTTCGTTCCGAAAAATTCAATTAAAATGCCACGTTATGACAGACTATAGTCACAAACTGTGGAGATACACTTAAGGTGCCATTCCGATCTTTTTTCGTTCCGAAAAATTCAATTAAAATGCCACTTTATGACAGACTATAGTCCTAAAAATTCAAATAATATCCTACTTTATGACATATTACTATAGTCTGTCATAAAGTGGCATTTTAATTGAATTTTTGTCGGTCGCGATTAGCCGCGGTAAAGATCGGAACGGCACCTTAAGTTTATGTCCACAGTTTGTCTATACTTTCGCATTTCTACTGGTCGCCGTGCTAGGGCTACTGGTTGCATTATTATATAATATTATGATTATAAGAAACTTAATAAATTATTATAATCAATATCACCATAATATCTATTATTATTTATTGCATATTTACAACAAAAATATTGTAGTAAAACATTTAAATCAAAATGGTAAAATTAGGTCACAGAAAAAAATGTTGTTTGTTTCTTAGCAACTGATATTATTTTTCCATAAATTTAATAATATTATAAAAATGGCGCCTTTATTAATTTTATAGATAATTTATAGAAGTGAAGCTTGAGTGAAGCCTGCTAATAAAAGTTTTAATAGAAATAGTGTACCTATAAAGTACGGCTAGACTTCACGTAGTCGTCTACAACTTTTGAAAAGGACAATGCCTAATGAAGAATCAGAAGATTTTGAAGGTACTTTGTACTTTGTATTTTGTCTGCATAAAAGTTATAATATTAAGTAATTATATCATAAGTTAGGTATTTGTAATGATAATAATATTATGAATAATGTCAATCAACTTCCTTTAAAAACGGCTTACATTTTTGTAATTCATTAGGAAGAAATCTAAAATGGAAAGGTACATGCTTTCCTCTAGAAACTTATTTTAAATTGTTAGCTGGTTTTTTAGTACTTAATATAAAAACATTCCTAACTTTTTTTTTTTTTTTTATAATCTTTATTTAAATAAAGGGCTTTTGCCATACATGGCATGCCAGCCCCATCGTAACTTATAACTATGATTAACAATTAATTAAATATCCTATACAAACACACTGCCGCATCACTTGCAGGTGAGGATATTATGCTTACATACCAACATAAATCAGTAATATTAATTCCTAACTTATAAAGAGAGATACTAAGACAAATGGCTTCTAATCGATCAAAAGTTTCGTATGCAAATTTACCTCTACTTGAGACATTACCAGAAGCAGATAACGAGGAGACGGAAGCGGCTGATGAGGAGCAGGCGGACGCTGAGTCCGACCTCACGGAGTATGACCCTGACGAGTTCGTGTCCGGCGCCGTCACCAGCCCCGACTCCACGCTGCCCGACAACCTGCTCCAGTTCGAGTATCCTTTTCCTCTCGAACCTCGTAGACAAATTTAATAGCGACGGTGCGGCTCCTCTACGTATATGCTGCAACCTGCAAGACCTGCGAGAAAATTAGGAATAAGCACTTGATTAATGCTAGGGTGCAAATTTTATTTTCGATAAAATCTGGTCGCTGGATAGATAGAAATTCTATTGACCTGCTATTTTAATGTTTTAAATTTTAATTTTGATATTCGCCTCGTTACTTGTGCACATTGATATGACTGATACGAGCAAGAATGTAACGTGAAAGAGACTTCTGCTATAGATTCATGGTTTTCCCAATCTACTACCTGACCAGTCAAGCGCGGCTCTACACCTACCCGTTTAAACCCTATGGGCGCTCGGCGTTGCGTTGTGCGCGCGTTGGTCGCGTACATACACTGCGCTTAGCACGGCGTTCGACGAGCGTTAGTAGGACGAATATACTTTTGGCTCAGTATGAAAATGGACGTCGAAGAGATTGCTTGTGTGTGGCTCCTCTACTGTCGTTACAAAAGACGACGACAAAGGCAAAAAGAATATTGGGTGCACCCAATACTAAGCTAGATAGACTGACGCATGGAATGTTTGTAACCAAAATTAAGACAATACGAGCCTAAGTTCCTTAATTATTTTAGAATGTCTTTACAATCATTTGATGAATTACTGGGTATTATAAAGGCTGACATATCGTGTAATTCTTATAATCGGGACATATCCCAAATAGCTGGTCGCTATTGGATTTCATCTATAAAAAAATCAGTATCAAAATGCTCGATCTCCATTTTTGTAACATGCGTCCAATCTACACAAAAGCGCGCGATCAAAGGTACAACAAAATGTATCAGCTGCGTGACGCCCTAACAACGCGCGTTGGAAAGAAAAAATGTGAATGCGCGTTTGACGCGCGCTTGCCCAGAAACGCACGCTTACATATTAGCTAGGTGTTTATAAAGAATAAAAAATTAATAATTTTTAGTTGTAAAAATATTGTATTGCAAACAAATGGCAAAAACCCGTTTTCTTAATTTTTAATTTTTATAGATAAAAGTACTAGATAAGATACTTAGTAGGGACGTCAACATGATCCATGATCCCCCCCCCCACGGGTACGCCCATGCTCGCTCACATCACAAATCACAATATTATAGCTATACGGTCTATTAACTATAGTCAGCTTTTAAAAAGCCCAGCTTAAGTAAGCCTCTTTAAATGGCAAGAACTATGGAAATATTTTCCTATCCAAGCCAAGATACTCGTATGGCTACAACTGCCAGAAGTACTTCAACCTGTGCGCGTGCGACGACGCCGTGGTGTGCTGGGCGGCTGGCAGCATTATGACCTTCATGGACGTCGACACCAAGCAGACGTGGTTCCGCAGAAGCACCACGGGCGGCACTGTTGGCGCTATCACGGTAAGATATGTACCGTCAATGAAATTGATTCATAGGCAGTTGACGGGCCTGCGTCATTTGGTCGAATTACGTCTCTTTGGGTCCACCATCTGCCTATGAATCACCTTCTCTGATAGTACAAAGTTGTTGCTCGACTAGGTGAGATCGTTTAGCAACGCTTTTAAATCGTGTGCGCGCATACATTGTTTATTCACGCCTTATTTACGTTACGTTTTTGTGTTTAATTATTTTGACGAAAACTTTAAGGGCTGATCCCACTACCTGGGAGTTGTGTGAAGCATAGGAACTTTCATTGACAAGACAAAAGTTGTTATGCCCTATATCATACCCTAATTTGGTACTTCTCGCTCGTACGTCATAATCAAGCATATTTCTAGTCCTACCGACAAGACCCGCGCTACCGCATCGCGATTGCTGAGGCAGGGGAGGGGGACAAGGATCCTATCATCCTCCTGTACACCTGGCCCCAAATGGAGATCGACGCCGTGCTGAGAGACGGCACCACCAACGCCTATTCTATACTCGATTTTAGGTTAGTCTTTTGTATAAAACTAGCGACCCGCCCTGGCTTCGCACGGGTATAAAATATATAGCCTGTCACTCACTAAAAAAATTATTAAAATCGATTCAGTAGTTTTGATTTATATTCATTAGTACCCGTGGCCCGCATTGGTCGGTACCGCCGCGCCGCAAAAGCTACGTCCCGCAATTTTTAGATCTGTAATATCTTCGAAACTATTCATTTAAATCATAATATGCTGTAAAGGGCCATATAGATCTACATTAAATCTACAGTGTATTTAAGGTATTTAATTTGATAAGGATTATTGCTGTATTTATTAAAATTGCTTCGAAAATTAGCCATTATTTGTCGTAAAAAGTGAATGACAAAAAAAATTTATTGTGGGATATCCAAGATAGACATATACCATCGCGGAGTTTTCTGTAGACCTTTTCATTGTGTACAATACTTGGTACATTATTTTGATAAATCTCGTAGTGTTCAGCCTGCGTTTGCAATGTAAGCGGAAAAAAATGAAATTATTTACGACATCACATTAGAAACCCCAACAATAACAGTATTTCTCCACTATTTAATGAATGTTATTATACTTAAAAACCTTCCTCTTGAATCACTCTATCTATTAAAGAAAACCGCATCAAAATCGGTTGCGTAGTTTTAAAGATTACGGGGAACAAAGTGACATGAGGGAAAAAAAGCGACTTTGTTTTATAATATGTATAGATGCGTATCCTTGACATTATGAAAGTTGGACAATGCAGGTCATCTGATCGGCTGTCATAAAATATGGTTCATGCATCTAATGGACCACGTATATTAGAAACCGATTCTGTGCCTGATCATTTGTTTGGCGTGTGGTAATTCATTCAACTGGATTAAGAGAGTGTCGGAAGAGTAGGTAATTTCTGTTTCTTAATAGGCTACTTGACCTACTTTTTTTCTTCATACTAATCGCTTCTTAATCATTCATTTTCACCAAAAAAAAACTAGTATTTTAAACAGTAGAAACCTATAAAAATGTTGATTGAAAAATATGCCTTTTAAATGGCGCCGAAAACACTGTCCGCCATAGTGTGACGTCATATTTTTTGTATTTGATACTTTCTTTATTGAAAAATTTTTATGTGCTGAACGTACGAGTCTAAAAGTGCCAAAAAATTAGAAAAGAATTAAATAAGAAATGGGAAATCATTTGTAATGTTGAAAACTTTTGGAGAAAAGTTTTGGCCATTTCATTTCCCGACTACAATAAATGGAGATAATATATAAAACTGATGTTTTATTTGAATTATTCAAGAAAATATATTTTACAAAACTTGTACAAATAAACCTAATATTAAAATACTAGTGTGATGACGTCACATCCAAAGCGGAAGTACCGCAAAAGCGTTTTCGTCAGTACAAATTAAAAAATATAAAATCATATTTTCAAATCGACTTTATTTATCAATCATAAGCTTTTATTTGATGATAAGGGTGAAATACGGTTTCCTAGGCCAAGTTCTACTAGAAATATGCATTTGTTCAATGAAATTGAATGTAGGTCAAGTAGCCTATTCTGAAATACTCCTGCTGGCTTGATTTCAATTAAACCGAGCATTATCTGCGAAATCAGCGTAGAAAATATTATAAATATGTACAGCAACAAAATAAAGTAGTGGACTCCTGTCCAGCATCCAGAGACTGCCTTAAAACATGGTTCAATCTACTACTTTCTCAATGTCAATCAAATCTTATTGTGAACATTATAGCCCAGACGGTGAACTCCTGGCGTCGGTGGGCAAAGATCCGGACTACAACCTCACGATCTGGAACTGGCAGCAGCACACGATCATGCTCCGCACCAGTGCCTTCACCTTTGACGTCCACACCGTCGTGTTCTCACCCTACTGCCCGGGACAACTCACCACTGCTGGTATAACTTGTGCAGATGCTAACGGAAAATAAAACGTTACGGCATAGTCATCTTGTAATCGTAGACATATCCCTGTTAGCTCCAGAAATTTCTTTAGAAAGATCAAGTTTATTCCGGCATTTTTTTTTTTGTATTATAGTTATCAATTTTTCTTCAGGGATAATGCTATACATGGTAGACAAGCATTGAACGTGACGGAAGCCTTTGAGATTATACGTTTGTGTTTTAGGGGCGGCTCACATAAAGTTTTGGAAGATGGCTCGAACGTTCACTGGGCTGAAGCTGCAGGGTGAGCTGGGCAGGTTCGGCAAGACGGAGATATGCGACGTTGTCGGCGTTTACCCCATGCCTGATGAAAAGGTACCTATAATCATCGATCCTAATATCATTAATGCCTTTATCGTTAGGTACTTGACGCGAAAAAACGCGAAAGCGATAGGTTTTATATAGCCGTTTGCAGATACCTAACCATGACGACATTTATTATTTTTGGAAGCAGCTTTAACGATCCAAAATGTTCAAATAATATTCCCAGGTCCTATCAGGATGCGAATGGGGAAACATCCTAGTATGGGAGGCGGGTCTCGTCAAAGTGGAGGTGACACGAAGAGGAAGGAAAAGCTGTCACGCAGCTCCTATCGTAAGTAACTTTACCTGAGCTAATAATGTTTCTGGATTTGGTCAAATAAGTAGGACTCTATGTAAGCTTTAATGCCCCCGTTAGCTCTTAGTGCCCATCTCCTGATCAATGGATCGCCAATTTACTTTTATTTATTTGGAACCTCCTTAATGCTTATGACATGGCATCTGCGTTGGAAACTTTTTAGTTTTGCATTTTCTTCTACAGGTCTAGTTATAAGTACAGTGCTTCCAAAGTGATAATGCGCATAGAAATTTTCATCGTTGTTCGGCAACGGTCGTATTTCGCGAGCGTCGGAAGACGATATGTATATAGAGTGGTTAATTGCATTTTCTAATGGCATTGCGTTTAAGATATTAGTCTAAATTCGTCGTGATGTTCCTGTAGCTTTTGTAACACGGTCCTGAATTTTGTTAAATTAACCATCATGATTACAACAAAATTGGTTGCGGCTTACAACTTACAATTAAATAACAATGAGGAAATGAAATTAAGACTACAATTTTTAAATTTTTTAAAATAGAAATAATCTTCTCTTCATTTCTATAAGTACAAAGAAATAAAGGTACACATTAAATACCATTTTCCCCTCTTGTGACTTAAGCGGCTTCACACGTTTAAAAGAATCTATTCTGGAAGAATTCGTCTGACAGAAAATGTTATGGGCGGAGTTAGGCATATTTTTTATTTATTTGTTGTATTTCTGCATTAAGCATTGATTCCTCCTCTGGAAGCTCTTTAAATTTAAATATGTATTATTTCTCCTTTGGAAGCTTTTTAGGTTTGGTTTCTCTTCTACAGGTGCAGTTCATGCTGAGCGCGGCGGGCGACGAGGTGACGACGGTGGCGCGCGACGGGTGCGTGCGTGCGTGGTACTGGGACACGGTGGAGCAGGCCGACCCGCCCGAGGACGACCCCTACGTCGAACTCAACCCCGTCGCCGAGACCTGCGTATGACGTCACTGCTGCTTACATCTATTCTTGTCGTCTTCAATTCCGATTGAGTGCTTCTTTGGGTACCTCTGAAAACATATTATTGTCATGATTTGACAATGCTATTGTTATCGTCATATTATTATTTTGTTGGCGCTGCTGAATAAACTATGTCATGTTAATTTTTTTTCATTGTTATTCAGGTTCCCGGCTGTCAGATAATGTGTTTGAAACATCAGAAGGACCATTTTTGGTATGCCCAAGTAAGTTTAACAATTTTACCATAATCCCTAGCTAAAGGTACGCTTATAAGTTATACGGGCAACTAAAATTGCTCAATTTCAGTCAATTCTCGTCAACTATGACGTCACGACTACATCAAGCAATTTGCGGCAACAAGCAGCAACAAGCAACAATATTGCGCAATACAATTGCCTGGAATTTCCAAGCCCATCGGATATACGCTATGAGCGATATGAAATATCTGGAGCAATTAGAAGCAATATCGCCGAAATGATTGCCGCAATTTATTGAAATTGCTCCATATTGCTCCACTAATTGCTCCAGATCGGTCCATTCGTGTTGCCGAGCAATTATTTCTGCAATTTTTGCTCGTGTAAGCGCATCTTTATCCTAAGGTTTCAATGTTGTTAGTCGTAGCACAGCTTAGCCATATTGCAAAACATGACTTTGTAATTTTACTGAGTGTTCTACTGCTCCGCGTGTTGAGGACGGCAACGGCGGCATCTGGACGGTGGACCTGGAGCTGGACCGCGGCTTGGCGCAGCACTCGCGCGTGGTGACGTCGCACGCGGGCGGCGCGGTGGCGCTGGCGGCGCTGCGCACGCGCCCGCTGCTGCTGAGCGCGGGGGCGGACGGCGCGTTGCTGGTGCACCACACGCGGGAGCACGCGCTCCGGGCGAGGTGTAGCTTCGACGCGCCCGTCACGTGCCTGCTGTATCCGCCACTTGATGTGAGTACATAATATTACACCTTAGGGCCTGTTTCACCACTTCCTGATAAAGTGCCGGATAGGCTATCCACAACTTTTCTGACAGATAATCCATACTCCTTCTGTCAAAAAAGTTGTGGATAGCCTATCCGGCACTTATCAGGAAGTGGCGAAACAGGCACTTAGGCTTCTTACAGACGAACGGCACGCGTTGACGGCACTTGTCCACGGCAGCCGTCGACAAGTGCCGTTCGTCTGTAAGAGCGTTTACTTTATTTATTTATTTATTCATTTAAAAAACTTTTAAGTTAAGAAAAGTAAGACTTTTTACGTAATTCATATTTTAGGAGAGGCGATAATAAATCGTTTACAAGTTTTCATATATCATCCAATTCTTTACCGACCGTTTCCCATAAATACGACCATTGGAAATATCAAAATTCAAATCTCTAAGGTATAAGATAAGATTTGCCGCGACAAATGGTGTGAGCGATCGCCTCATAAATTATGTATTAACCGTATTTAGGGTCGATATTATATTTCCAGTTACTTTTGGGATCGAGTCACGTTTATGGCGTCTATACCTTATTGTTATTATGCCAGATATTGCTCCCAACTTCGTTGTGGCGAAAGTCGTTTACTTAACTGTACAGTTTTGTGGAAAAAAACTATGCTGCGTCCTTCTCGGGGTTCTTAATAAATCCATGCCCTTTGTTTTCAAATCAATCCAGCCGTTTAGGAATGATGAGGTAACTGACAAGCTTTCGTATTTCTAATTTAGGCATGGATGTTTATAGGACTAGCTAACAAGCACTCATATATTATATGATACGAGAGTTCATGATTTCATTTAATGTGGAAATAATGATTGATGATAATGGCAAAAAAGCTCTGTAATACCTAAAACGAACCTTTTACATAACAACATGATTAACATCAATAACGATGATCCGATGATCCCACCAGGTGGACCCAACATCCAGCATCATCCTTCTGGGCTTCGAGAACGGCGTGATGCGGACTCTACTCCTGAACCCCGACCGGCTGGAGGAGCGGGTGTCGCTGGTGGACATCGTGGCTGACTCCATGCTGTCGGTGCACAGCGAGGAGAGACCTGATGACGTCATTAGCCTCATATCGGTAAGGTTTTTTAACTGAGCTGAGCTAAGCTGCGTCGCGAGCAACCTAATACAACTAGAGCTAAGCGCAGTCAGGTAAATGAAGAGACTCTATTGGTTCTCAAAAACATATGTTCCTCGCAACGCAGATAGCTTAGCTCTGCTCCGGTAGAGAGACATCCTTAAAATGTCTTCAACGAAACGCTTTTGCCTAATCTTTACAAAACATTTTCGTGTTATCTAATTTATCCCTCATAGTAAGAACAGTGCTGACGAGAAAGTAGCTATTTTATGTTTCTTTATTATTGCGAGTATTGTGCGAGTATCCATTAGCGCTGATCGCTAACCATGAGATAACAAGAATTTTGCTGGATGATTTTCAACTCCTTGCGAGAACTCCCAGATACTGTAAGGAATGGATTCGGTACATAACATTTTAACTGTTCAGTTCGTGAAGCCCCACTCGGCGGCGATCAGGCAGATCTGTATCAACGAGCCGCGCTCGCTGATGGTGACTAGCGGCGACGACGCCACCATATTCCTGTACGCCCTGCAGCAGGGAACACCCTTCACGCTGCACCCCCTGGGGTACATAGAGACATCGAGCAGTATACAGTTTATGACGTGGAAACCGGACGAGGTATATCTGAATGTTTTGGTCTCTTACCTCATTCCGAAAATTAAATTAGTCAATAGTTAGTACGTACGTTCGTGCCTACTTTATATAAAATGTGAAATTTTAATCGAATAATTTTTTAATGCAAAATTGACCCAACGACCCGACAATCGTCGGTTTGGATTTAAAGCCAGATAGTTGGTCTATACTATAATATTGGCAGTGTATGCAGGTTGTATAATGTATATTGTTTGCATGTGTGTGTTTATGTTTTATTGAAGCTACTGAGTCAAATGTGATAACTGATGAGTGATGATAGATAAGGTGTCAATATATTTAACATCAGCCTCCTCATTGTTCTTTGGTGATCCTAACTACCTCATCCCAGGATCGTATCGTCCTGCTGTGCGGCGCGGCGGGTCTGGTGCTGGAGGCGGAGTTGCCGCGCGTCCCGCCCCGCGACTACGACACACTCAACACGTACAAGCTCGACTTCGTGGCCACCACGCAGACCGTGCTGAAGAAACACTCGTAAGTCGTAAGATTTAACATCTTCTGATAGGTTTTGAAAATGCTAAAGTTTATGATGCATTAAAATCACACTATTAAGGAACGATGGAGGAAGGTACTACCAAAGGTTGACCTTAATCGATTAATTTTAAGTCTCGTTGACATCTTACAGGAGCCATATTAAATAGATCTATCATCATCTACTCCAGCTTGCCACTCTTTCACATATTATGCCAAAATTTACCTGTGGTGTCTTTTTAGCCTGTTAAATAAGATCAGTTGTATCTCTCACAGACCAGACCAAAGCATATTTTCCAATATTAATCCATGGTTGTCAGTATCCGGAACCGGCCAGTCCCGATGGAGGAGGACCTGGCGAGCCTGGACGAGGAGGCGCTGAAGGCGCGCGAGGAGGCCGACGATGATGACGAGGAGTGGATCGGCGAGATACAGCTCGGTCAGTCACTATTCAATATTCATCAACTGTCTAGCATTTGCCTGCTCACAATTTGTTACATAAATACTTCGTAATTATCTAGACCAAAAAAAAATATTCTAGAAAAAGCTCGAGCCCCATGTGGTTAATTAAATATCATCAACAAACCTAATCATTCTGCATATTGCTTAGGCATGTTCTTACGCGAGCTCCAAGGAATATGTGCTGAACCCAGGGTTAAACCCGGAAGAAAAAAATACTTCGCACTTCCGACTGCAACATTTTTGACAAATAATAATCGCCCTTAGGACGTTGTAAAGGATAAACGATTAGTAATAAATAACAATAGTTTTCCCTAACTTAGTCGAAGAGGAGGGTCCAGCGGGGGAGGTGACATGGGCGCAGTACTGCGGCTCGGGCGCGGCCGGGCACTGCGGCGCGGCGGGCGACGTGTGGGTGTCGCAGCGCGGAGCGGGCGCGTTGCTGCTGCTGCGGCCCGGCGCGCCGCGCGTACATAAATACGCCCCTCTGCCTGGTGCCTGGACGGATACGATCACTGTGGCAAGATTTGTGTAAGTTTGGAGATAGATACGGTGAAGCTCTTAGTGATTTCTTAATATTTTTGCTCGAGGAAGGTTTTATTAAGCTATCTTTTTGGTTTTTGAAAGGGAAAAGTTATTGATATATTATTTTTACCTTAGTGCTTGTAGTTATTAGCATCCATTCCACGATGTAAGACTTCCATCCTGATCGTCTTGGAATCTTCAAGAAAAGGACTCGCTCTTGAAAAATTTCGAGTCTTTTGACCTCTTGACTAGCGCTGTCTCTAGTCGTCAATAAAACTATCACTCACAGTTGCGACGGTCGCTACATAGTGTTGGGTACGGACAACGGGTACATCCGCGCGGTGCGGCTACCCACCGCTGAGGAGGACGCGCCCGACCTGCACCGCGCCAGGTGGGACGACGCGCAGATTAAACTCAAGAAGATGCTCAAGGGCAGGAGATTGGCTAAGGAGGAGGTACCCTGCTAGTATATGACTATCCATACTAATATTACAAATGCGAAAGTGTGTTAGTCTCTCTGTCTATCTGTCACCTCTTCACGCCCAAACAGCTGAACCGATTTTGATAAAATTTGATATGGACATACATATTTCCAGTTCCTACTAAGTATAGGATACTTTTTATCTCAGAAAAATACGCTTCCCACGCAATAGGCGAATTTTGACACAACGGAGTTGCGGGTGTCGTCTAGTGCTATAACATGAAATAACTCTTTTGACGAGAATAAAGCATGACAATAATGTATCCCAAAGTCATGTGTCATTCTTTTATTTTCTAACTTTGTCGTCGTAAGTTGTGACAAAGCCTGGGAACTTGGCCTAATAAATAACTCTAATAACGCATCGCTTTATCTCAAGACCTCCAAATTTAGACTTTAAATTGGTGATTATTGATTATCATCATCGCAATAAACTAAGCTATTACTCGTACTTAAGTGTTCTTGTGATAGGATTCTTACAGACTTTTCTCCTGTAGAGTCAGCCGACGCCCTGCATGGAGCTGTTGGACTGGTACTACCTGCCCATGCACGACCGATACACCGGCGCCCTCACCGCGATAGAGTTCAGCCCCGATGCCAAGTTAGTGTGGCTAAGATCGTTACTCCCTTTGTAACATATTAAAGAAATGGACACACTTTTGTGGGTATTTCGATGAACTTGTGTTTGACAATTAGTCTATCCCACATTATTAAGGAATAATGTGGAACAGATATTCCGCGGATTGTTCTGAAACATGTCGGCATATTTAGGTTGCGAGAAAATTCACAGGTCTAAGCAGTCGAGTTTCGAATTGTTTTTGTGTTTTCTTATTTGACTGGATATACGATTTTAAGTCTTTATTATTATTATTTATTTATTTACCAAATACACAATTATTGAACTTAATTTACACAGCATTTAAAACCAACTATTACTAGGGTTTAGGGTTTGAAAGCCTGGGCTTGTAACTCTTCTGTACCGGACTGTATGAATGACTGACATGAATGTTGCAGGCAGCTGTACACGAGCGGCGCGGACGGCAATATCTTCTCGTTCGACGTCAACTTCCCCGAGCCGCTGCTGCCCAGGTCCGCCGCCAGATACGTCCCGATACCCTCGGTAAGAACACTTAAGTTTTAATTGATTTTATTTTAATAAAGTTTATACTACTAGTGCATGATCGCTACGCAAGTTGTAGCATACTTATAACTACATGATCGCTACGCAAGTTGTAGCATACTTATAACTACATGATCGCTATGCAAGTTGTAGCATACTTATAACTACATGATCGCTACGCAAGTTGTAGCATACTTATAACTACATGATCGCTACGCAAGTTGTAGCATACTTATAACTACATGATCGCTACGCAAGTTGTAGCATACTTATAACTACATGATCGCTATGCAAGTTGTAGCATACTTATAACTACATGATCGCTACGCAAGTTGTAGCATACTTATAACTACATGATCGCTACGCAAGTTGTAGCATACTTATAACTACATGATCGCTACGCAAGTTGTAGCATACTTATAAAGTCTACATGATCGCTATGCAAGTTGTAGCATACTTATAACTACATGATCGCTACGCAAGTTGTAGCATACTTATAACTACATGATCGCTACGCAAGTTGTAGCATACTTATAACTACATGATCGCTACGCAAGTTGTAGCATACTTATAACTACATGATCGCTACGCAAGTTGTAGCATACTTATAACTACATGATCGCTATGCAAGTTGTAGCATACTTATAACTACATGATCGCTACGCAAGTTGTAGCATACTTATAACTACATGATCGCTACGCAAGTTGTAGCATACTTATAACTACATGATCGCTATGCAAGTTGTAGCATACTTATAACTACATGATCGCTACGCAAGTTGTAGCATACTTATAACTACATGATCGCTACGCAAGTTGTAGCATACTACATCATTGCTACGAAAATTTTAGCACACTACAGCCCGTACAAATATTCAGTACTCAAGATGCATCTCGGTCTCAAGACACGGTTCAGGCTCTGTGATTGGTTGGCTGTCAAAATTTGGACCAATCACAGAGCCGAACCGCGTCTTGAGACCGGGTCGCATCTTAAGTACCGACTATTTATACGGGCCTACGTTATCACTACTCAAGTTGTAGCACAATACATTATCGCTACGAAAGCTACTATACTACACACTACTATCACCCTATGTAAGTTGTATTATTGTTTTGCGCTCCGTAATCTGTCAAACCACTGTGTCAGGAGATCAAGCGGATATCCGAGCCGAGTAGCGCGGAGCAGCTGTTGTCGCACGAGCAGCTCAAGCGGCGGCAGGAGCGCGATAAGCTGCTGGCCGCCGCCGCCGCGCACACGCGCCGCCTGCGACAGCGGCTGGCCGAGCTCGCCGCCGCCTACACCGATATTGTCAGAGCGTGAGTACAATATGACAATGAGAGCCCATGACATTATAACTACACGGTGTAACGAGTGTCTTAATTTTCTGTAATAATTAGAACCATTTGTATTTTTTTTCATTATTCACCGTAACAATATAACAATTTGTGATTGTGGACACCCCAAAGAAAGATCTTTTAACCAAGCTGAGTGAACTGTGATCGGTCAAGCCGAAGCCTCTATCTATAGTTATTTCAGATATATATATCCCACCAAAAACATTTCATGTAAATGTTACCTCGACGACCACAAAAGGTTTGCCCTGTGAAAAAGACATCAGATCTAATGTGGAGCCAAGCTTCTGAATATACACGGCCTAACTCTATCGACCTTAACTCCAACAAATTCTACATATCAGAAAGTATGTATGGCTTCGCTGTTTCGCTACCGTCGTGGAGGTGAGACGAATATTTAGTTTCTGATCTAAAGTAAGTAACAAAACAGCCAAGCCATACATACTTACTGATATATAGAATTTGTTGGAGTTAAGGTCGATAGAGTTAGGCCGTGTATATTCAGAAGCTTGGCTCCACATTAGATCTGATGTCTTTTTCACAGGGCAAACCTTTTGTGGTCGTCGAGGTAACATTTATATGAAATCTATTTAATTGAGACTTTGTATGCTTAATAAGTCCATTGATAACATCATATTCTGAAAATATGAACTATCAACTACAACGGAAAGAAATTCTACGAAGGTTCAAAAAAACGGCGAAACATTTCGAGAAAAGGTAGGTAGTGCCCTTGCGCTTCGCTTGGCTCGTCTCGGCGGGTGCACTACCGTGCACCCAGATAACTAGACGCTCCGCGCGGCTTCGCCCTCGTAAATTAGATATTTCACAGACAAATCAGTCTACAAAAAATAGCATATGATCCTTCACGTGGTCTACTTCTTATATGACCCAAATAACCGAAAAATTGCTCTAGTAGTTCGTGAGATTAAGCCCTTTCAAATAATTTTCCCCGTTTTTTCCACATTTTCTTCTATTTCTTCGCTCCTATTAGTTTTAGCGTTATAAAATATAGCCTATAGCCTTTCTCGATAAATGGGCTATCTAACACTTAAAGAATTTTTCAAATCGGACCTGTAGTTCCTGAGATTAGCGCGTTCAAATAAGCCCTTTCAAATAATTTCCCCCCGTTTTTTCCACATTTTCCTCTATTTCTTAGCTCCTGTTAGTCTTACCATGATAAAATATAACTTATAGCCTTCCTCGATAAATGGACGATCTAACACTGAAATAATTTTTCAAATCGGACCAGTAGTTCTTGAGATTTTATCACGCTAAGACTAATAGGAGCGAAGAAATAGAAGAAAATGTTGAAAAAACGGGGGAAATTATTTGAAAGGGGGAAATTATTTCTCACTAACTACTAGAGCAATTTTTCTGTTATTTGGGTCAGATAAGAAGTAGACCACGTGAAGAATCATAGGCTATTTTTTGTAGACTGATTTGTCTGTGAAATATCTAATTTACGCGGGCGAAGCCGCGCGGAACGTCTAGTTTATGATATTAGTAAATATGGATTTAGGCAAGTGGTGACACCAACTGTCAACGTGAGCTATAAACTATGTAGGTGACATGACACTTTCATTTGTAACCTCATGTGAAATCTTTTTCATACCATCCCCAGCAACAAGACGCTGCCGTGGTCGCAGCAGGTGAACGTGGTGCTGGACGCGCGGCCGGTAGCTGCACTCGACGACGAGCTCACCGCGGCCGCTGAGCTCACGCGCCGCCGCCTGGCGCACCCGCTCGCGGCGGCCGAGCTGCGCCTGCGCAAGATGCACGCCCGTAACATCGTGCAGCTTGACGTGTTCCCCTTTACGCTCACCGCCATCAGGTAGTAAAATTCGTCCTAATTGTAATGAATATGACGTAGAAACTAGAAACTAGGAGCCAAACAAGAAACTAGGACGTCAAAATGCAGAATTACACAGATTAAACAGTAGAACATAAAGATATGTCGTGAAACCTAACATAATATTTATGTATATTTTATATAATCAAACCCAGATTAATTAGGTTAATTAATTATTATCAGTCAAAACTTTTCTGTAGTTATAAACCAAAAATCTTAAAAGCACAAGCACCTACTTGTGAATTGTGATCTTTATTTTATCACCTTTTGAATATTTTGTACTGAATCTTGCTCCACAGTTCCATATTTCGCAAGTGTGGAGCCAGATTAAGTACAAAATATTCAAGCATAAAATGACTGTTGTCTTGTCTGTTGATTATGATGATAATGAATGATATTGATTTTTATGGCACATGAATTTCAGTGACCCGTCAGTGATGATCCGCCCGCTGCGTCAGAAGAACCTCTCGCAGAGGTTCTACGACCAGCTGCGGGAGGTCCACCAGAAGATGGCTGAGGCCGCGATGCAGGGAAGGTGAGACAAATATTAGCTTTGTTTATTATGATCATTTCTCTGTCACACCAAGACCCAAGGGCTATTTTATGTTTAGCATTATTATAATCTGGCACAGGATTGTCATTGATTCTATGTTTTCAGTATAATTCGCAGTTCACAGTTTATGATACAGAAATATTATTAGAAGTTATGTTATTTCAATGTATATTTTTATTAATTTCATGCTAACATCAGGAATTTGCTCGAATCAGTAGCACGGGTGGAACCGTAAGTAATAAGTGTGACTTTAAACCTGACCTATATTTTCTTTAAGAATTTATTTCACAAAGTCGCTATTCCTCTACAACAGCGGTCGGCAACCTTTTTGCAGGGAAGGGCCACAAGGTGGCAAAATAAACCAAAGGCGGGCCGCAGACCTCATACTCGTATTAACCCTAGAAGCTCAATATAACTACACATAATGAGGGGAAATATCAAATAAGTATTTGTTATAAAATGACACAAACAGCTAGGTTCTTAAGTGGCGACTGGCGATAACTACTGGCAGTATTAGAAAATATTGTTTTTGATACATATGACTTTAATTCACAAAACATTCACGGGCCGCAAGTAAGACATTCACGGGCCGCATGCGGCCCGCGGGCCGCGTGTTGCCGACCGCTGCTCTACAATTATAGTTTTACGTTGTTATAGACACTCTTATACATAATAGACAGAATGACCCTGCAGTAGGGCGAATTCAAACAAGCTCACAAATCGGCGTGCAGTCACGGCGCGCGGCGATACGACATACTACGTCAAACGTATAAATTAAACGTAACGTACGCGTAATCGTAATCGTAAACACATCTAAGTCGGCCTACTGGTTCGTTCTGTCTATTGTGCCTACACTGACTAAAAAGACACAACTTAAAGTTACAAAACTTTTTTAATAAAACAAACTTCAATACATCTTTATACCTCACATATTTTTTCCTGACAAGTGTCATATAAATCATAACTCATAAGTTATAACTCATAACTTACAAAAACTCAAAAACACTAAGGACTCTAAGTAGCTCACATTGAATCCTTCACCAAAAGCTGTCACATATTTCAGACGTCCGGAGACGGCGGTGCGGCGCACGCTCGGCCGCAAGAGCACGTGGGGCCCGCCCAAGGTGGCGTCGTTCCTGCTGGGCCTGCCCCCGCACCCGCCGCACCCGCTGAAGAAGGCGCTCCGACACTACCACCAGCGGCTGAACAGGCACCACCACCAGTTCGTCGAGGTATACAATGAAGTTTGTTCGGGGAATAGAGTAGACTAGTTTTAGGTGTCTTTGGTGGGTTGAGGAGTGAGCGGGGCGGGTACTTTCTGGCGATGACACGTTATAATATTTAGGAGCTGTTATAGTAAACAAGCATAAAACTTGATTGCTCCCTTCAATTCCATCAAGCGACCCTAAAGTTGAGCTCAACCCGTAAATATCTACATCAATTAATTATTATTACAGTTAGGTATCTCTCTCTTTTCTATTAACATTAACAATCGATGTGCAGGGAACCGTTTCGCTACACAAACTAACGAATAAGAATTCCGCGTCCTACTCTAACAAACGTAAAATGACGTTGTTAGAGTAGGACGCGGCATTCTGATTCGATCGTTTGAGTCTCAGAACGGTTTCGTTGTTGGTCTCCAGACTATGGTACCTATTATCTCTCATATACAGTGGCAGGAGCACCTACTCCGCAAGCCGGACCCGCTGGCGCTGCCGGCGGGCGCGGCGCAGGCGCTGCGCGACGCCGAGCTCAGCGTCGGCAACCGCGTGCTCAAGACGCAGCCCGAGTACGTCGCGCCGCCCGACCACGACACGCAGCTGCGACTGTGTCGTACGCGACAGGAGGTAGGTAAAACAGACTTGTAGGCACACAAAAAGCCGTAATTTTTCAGGAAATTCTGGCAAACTATTTAGTAAATGTTATATTGCTACACAGCGCGGCGACAGTTGTAATGAAAATGATTAATCTGAACGTCAAATCGCCTAAGCCACACCAGAAGATGGAAGTGGTGATTATAGTGTATGACTAAGCAACATGAATTGTATTTCGAGCAATGGTCATTTTGTCGCAATAAAAATATTCATGGTGGATGTTAAAGGTGATCGCACATTTATCAGCACGCACGCGACGAATGCGCTGCATTTCGTGCACGGTCGGCTGTTCGGTCGACAGTCGACACGTACGGCGCGTACGGTGCTGACAAATGTGCGATCAGCTTTATAAAGAAACCTTAAACCTAACCTTCATTTCTATAGTCACAAATAAGCACCTTAAATAAACTGGTTTCTAATTCCAAATACGCCGAACTAATTTCCATACCCTCAGATCTACGAGATGAAGCACGAGTTCAACGAGAAGGTGATCCGTCTCCGGGAGCGGAAGGTGTCGCTGGTGGGGCGCGTCCGCGACATCCGCGCGCGCCTCGCCGAGATCCACGCGGAGCTGCCGCCGGGCGCTGCGCGGGAGATGCCCCAGGTGCCGACCATTGATGACGACCTGGAGTTCCCGGAGAAGAATTTGGAGGTATGGAGCAATTGTTACAAATCTTTTTCCTAGCTAAAATATTTTAGATCAAATTTTAAGCTATTGCATAGCTTTAATCGCGGGCTTTGAGCGCGGCGACCGAATCAAGTAATTCCGTAACGAAAATAAACCCGACACTCGCCTAGCATAGTTTCAGTTCGGAAGACTTCGGCACGGTGTTTGAGTACGTGCGACTAGTCAGATGCATTTAGACTAGCCGCTAACTGCAATAACTTTACCGCGGCAGTCCCCAGTGCCTCACGTATTTTTTATTAATGTCTATACTGTTACTTATTAAAGTTCATTTTCATTCATTTTCAGTTTGCTACATATTTTGAAATATCTGATTCTAAAGTATATGTGTAATACAATTTTGCATCACAGGTAAAGCCAGAAGTACCAGTAGTCCCGGCCACCATCGCCAAGGCCGGCGCGAAGAAGGCGTCGGACCGCAAGTCCTCGGGCATGTTCCCGCAGCCGCGCACGCGACAACCCAGGGTGCCGAAGTTTGTGCCCATCACAGGTAATTACTTATTAGTACGGGTGGTTAAAAAAGAGAATGAAGATTGAACAAAAAATTTTAGTTATATTTTTAGACATAGGTTAGGTTAGGTACCTTATAAAATTTAGGATTATCTGTTGTTTTCACGTGATATTTAAATGAAGTCAGCTCTTTGGCAAAATTTATTTTGTAAGAAGTGCATAATTTTGTTATTTTAAGAAGTCACAACAGGTAAACCATCCGAATTTCTCCCAGCACACGTTCTCAGTAATTGTAAAAACGTTGCAATATTTCAGAATCAAAACCAATAACTGCTTCGTGGGAGCTTCTTAAGCCGAACCCTGATGAAGAATCTTCCGCTGTGGAAATAGAAATACGCGAGAGACGTTTGAAACGGTAACTTTAGCACGCCCATGCTAGTATAGGTCAACGTAGATAATTAGTTTTCCATGTTATCTCTGAACTAACTCAGATGAACCCAAACTCGCGCTAGCGAGCCAAAAAGATACATAATAAAAGATCGAAAATTTATAAAAGTAACGAAAGATTGTCACATGTTCGTAGTATTTATTTAGTTTTTATGTGGTTAGTCACCTGTTCGAACAAGACATGCTGCTGGCGGAGGCTCAGCAGTTCGTGCAGCAGTTTGATGCTCAGCTGAGGGTGCTGCAACGAGAGCGTATACGAGTACAGGTAAGACCCACAGACTTTTTTTTTTTATTATTATTAAAGGTTCACAAAACTAGCCTAACACTTAAAATTTAACAAAATATTTGGTACTATATAATATAACCGTTGTGTAAGACCTTCTTGATGTGAACACAGCATGCTCATATAAAATAATATTAAATTAAAATTGGCCACAATACCGACAGAGTTCCTGTCGACCTGCACCAAGTGCCTAGTCGATCAAGAACTCTGTCGATAGTACATCGCTATCATTACTTTAAACAAAAAATATATACATAATTATAAAAACATTACCAGTTCTGCAATAGATGTAATTTTAAACAACGAATTAATGCGCTAAATATATCTATATCATTGCTGACTCTATTATAAGCTGAACACATACGGTACAGTGGTGAGTGCTGACAGTAGTTGGTCCGAAATAAGGGCAAACTAAAAGTTTTCATATTATGCAGACGACTACCTGGTCGTGGGACAGCAAATTGCAATTTGTTCGTAAGGGAAGGAGCATCTAGCTTACCATTAACTAGTTTAGATAAGTAGACTATATCAGCAATTAGTCGTCTATTTTCTAATGTTATAAGTTTGAAATATTGTAGCCGGGACTCGTAGGAAGGTAATTTTATACAAAGATTATGTGCATAAGAAATGTGGTACAAAAACTGTTTCTGAAGTTTTTCGATTCGAGCAATGTGTACTGCGTAAGATGGGCACCAAATTTGACAGCAATACTCAAGAATCGCTCTAACGTAACAGTTGTAAAGAATAATCGGAATCTCACAATCATTAAAGAATTTGGTTTGACGGATCACAAATCCAGCCAAACGTGTTCCTTTTTTGATTATACCATCAATGTGATCCCGAAAATCTAACTTGCTGTCCAGCATTACACCCAGATCCCGAATGGTCGAGATCTCTGCAATCGGGTCGTTCGATATATAGTAAGTGGCAGCTATAGGATCTCGTTTACGTGTAAATTTAATGTGAAAGCACTTTGATAAGTTTAACAACATTCCGTTAGCAGAACATCAATATTTTATTGCATTTACATCATGTTGAAGAAGGCTGATATCTCGGTGATCTTTGATTTTTCTGTATACCTTGAGATCGTCTGCGAACATTTGGTATCCGGATGTAATGATAGAACACAAGTCATTTACGTAGAACAGAAAGAAAAGAGGCCCTAGGTGTGAGCCCTGGGGTACGCCGCAAGGCACTACTTTGATATCAGAATTATAGCCCCTGATTTTTACTAGCTGTGACCTGTTCATGAGGTAAGACTCGCACCATCTGAGTAAGCTACCACAAATCCCGGCATGAGCTAGCTTTTGTAAGATGATTCCGTGATCAACCAAGTCAAAAGCCTTTGAGAAATCGGTGTAGATGGCATGTACTTCTGCTTTGTCTTCCATAGATTCATAAATCGTTGTAACGTAATCGAGAAGGTTTGAAGTAGTTGACCTTCCAGGCAGAAAGCCATGCTGGTTTGTATCAAATAAGGACTTAAATTGAAAATAAATCTGGACCTGGACCAATTTCTCAAAGAATTTACCCATGGCTGATAATATAGAAACTGGTCTATAATTAGTTACATCACTTAGATCTCCATTTTTGTGGATTGGTGTAACGTTCGTGTGCGAGCTTCCATTTTGCAGGAAACACTCCGGTCGAAATGGATTTGTTGAAAATACGATAAAGTGGTTCGGCAAGCTGCTCTGAGCATTGTTTCAGGAATATCGGAGGTATTCCATCCGGACCGGGACCTTTGTTTACATTTATTGTTTTGAGGGAGGTAAGAATTTCCGATTTTGGGATGTAGCATGATGCTAATGATTGTGGACAGTCAGTTGTTTTTTCAGGCAAAGTAGTTTTTAGCTTTTTTTTTTTTAGAGTACACTGAAAATAGTCCGAAAAAAGGTTACTGATATCCTGAGAACCCTGAGCAGATTTATCGTTTAAATACAGTTTATCTGGTATTTCATTGCTATTGGATCTAATTGATTTAATAAATGACCAAAAATATGACGGATTCTCTTTAATTAAAGATTTTGAACTATTTTTAAATTTGTTGAGGCATTCCTGCAACATTAACCTGGATCTCTGGCGTAACATATCATAGACAAGAAAATCCCTGGGGTTAGAGAACTTTTTAAACTTCTTATGCATCTTGCTCTTCTCTTTTAGCGTGTTTATTAAATTCCTACTAAACCAGAAGGGATATTTGCAACTGTCATTATGGGTTTTTGGGGTATTCTGTAGTATTATTTTATCTAGTACGCTATAAAACGCATCGATGGTTTCATCGACAGTTTGATGCGTGTTGAAATGTGTATCCCAGTCAGTCCCTTCCAAGTCGTCCCTTATTTTTTTATAGTTAGCTTTTGAGGAGTTAGTATAATACTATCACGCTAAGACTAATAAGACCGAAGAGGGGAACAAAGGAAAACGGGGGAAAATATTAGAAATGGTTTATCTCACGAACTCCTGGAGCAATTTTTATGGCAATATTTGGCACAGATATTTAGTAGACCACGTGAAGGGACATAAGCTATTTTTTGCGGGAAAATGTACGGTTTTCGTAAAATTCCTAATTTACGCGGGCGAAGCCGCACGAGACATCTAGTATAATATAATAAGAAAATATTCCAGGAGAGGAATCAGCTGCTGGAGCTGCACCTGTACCAGCTGCACCGCGAGATGAACGTCCTCAACCGGTTCGAAGCCAACGAGCACCGCCTCGCAGACAGGGTCTACGAGAAACTCGTACAGGTGAAATACTGTGATCAGATATTGTGTGAATACACCTTGTATTCACAGATCTGATCACAGTATACAGTACACTATGAGTAGAGAATTCGATCCCGGGATTCCGGTCATATTTTAGTCCCGAAATTTTCGGGTTTGTAATTTAATAGATCCCGGGATTTTCGGGTCTGATAAATATTTTTAATTAAGTTGATAAAATGTGCGTGAAACAAAACGCACTTACTTTTTTTGACGTTATGTCGGCCATTTTGTTAATACACTTAACATTTGTTTTTGCTAACATACGTAGTATTCCAAAGGGTGGGTTGCACCAGGGGCGTGGTTAAAGTTAAAGTTAAAGTTATGGTTATAGTTAAATCAAACTTAACTTTAACTTTAACCTTAACTTTGACCGGAGAAATTGACAGATGACAGCTGGTCCAACAAGGTTATAAATGAACGTGGGCGGAGGCGCTGCTGGTAAAGGAGAACTGTCAAAAATGGCGTTTTTGTATGATGACAGCGTTAGTTCCTTTTTTCGCCACATGCATTTAAAACCTTGTCGAGCTCTATGGTTATGGTTAAATATGGCGTCTTAATGGCGTCCATTCTTAATTTTAACCAAAGATTTGACATTTGGCATTGTAGTTAAAGTTAAAGTTACAGTTAAAGTTAAAGTTAAAGTAAGCTGGTGCAACCCACCCTTAGTAGTCTGTGTTGCTAACGACTGGTATCGTTTTATGTGTAAAATTGTGTAAGAACCCCACTTTACGTCGTGCAAGTATTGATATTTGTGTGTGTGTATATTTGTGTGAAAATCAATGAATTTATTTAAAAAAATCGGCCAAATGCGAGCAGACTCGCGCACGAAGGGTTCCGAACCGTTCTATTTTGTAAGTTAAGAAATAGTTAGAGAGTAGGCAAAAATTATGTTTTTTTTTTTTTATGTGAGTCGCCCTCAAATAAAAGTTTTATTTTAATTTAATTATAAATTATTAAAATACAAAAATAATTAAGGATTTTATGAATATTTCAAATTCCTACCTGTTGCCATTATTAATTACGAGCAAAAAAGGCAAAAAAATCACATTAGTTGAATAAGAGCTCCCTCAAATATTAATTTTATGTTGATTTTAGTATTTTTGTTATAGCGACAACTAAAATACACAATCTGTGTAAATTTCAGAAGTCTAGCTATAGCAGTTCTTGAGATACAGCCTGGAGAGAGACATACAGATGGATGGACAGATACCGAAGATTCAGTATTAGGGTCCCGTGTTTACCGTTTAGGTACAGAGGCCAAAGCCAAAGTCCCTTTCGTTAAAAACGATAATTAGTAGTGACCGACCGAACTTTCGGTTTCGGTTTCGGTTTCGGCCAGTTTTGACCAAAAAATCTAGTTTCGGCCTTAGTTTCGGTTTCGGCCAAAATATAGCCGAAACTTTCGGCCCTGCCGAAACTCTGCAGTGTTCGTGAATTTTTATGCGTCGTTCGATAAACTTCGCAGTTAACTCGTGCTTGCCGTCCGTCACCGTCCATTTAATCGTGTTCTGTGGTTATGTTTTGCAAATTAGTGCCAAATTACTAAGTATTTATTTTGTTTTTATTAGTACTTCGTTTTATTTTAATCAAATTGTCTAAACTTATTCTTATCGAACATTAGAGGTACATAATATATTGTTGAATTTCGTTTCTAAACGACAAACGCACCATTATTTAATATAATAATATGTATTTTAACAATCTTTCCCAAACAAACGATTAAGTTAATGATATGATAAATTAATTATATTGTGTGTAAACTTTATTTACTTAATAATTTTGTTTTTTTTATGAAATAAGGGGGGCTCGTTTGCCCCCTGACGGGTCACCTGATGGAAAGAAACTTCCGTCGCCCATGGACACTCGCAGCATCAGAAGAGCTGCAGGTGCGTTGCCGGCCTTTTAAGAGAGAATAGGGTAATAGGGGAGGGTAGGGATGGGAAGAGAAGGGAATAGGGGAGGGTAGGGAAGGGAATAGGGTAGGGGATTGGGCCTCCGGTTAACTCACTCACTCGGCGAAACACAGCACAAGCGCTGTTTCACGCCGGTTTTCTGTGAGAACGTGGTATTTCTCCGGTCGAGCCGGCCCATTCGTGCCGAAGCATGGCTCTCCCACGTATAAAATAACATTCTGCTCCTCCTGTTTTTTAGAATAATCATTCGTTCTAATACATTAAAAACTCGGAATCGGATAAAAAACTGAACATGAATACACATACGTACTGAAATATTTACTTTAAGAAATCTCACAAAAAGTAAAAAATCCAATTTGGCATTTTTTCTTATGTGTTAACAAATATTACATTACAGTAAATTTTAGTAAATAATCGTCATTTTAAATGTTTTATCAATTTCGGTTTCGGCCGAAACTGAGAGTAAGGCCGAAAGTTCGGTTTCGGTTTCGGCTGAAAAACCAGTTTCGGTCGGACACTAATAATTAGTCTTCGCAAACGAAATGTCATTTAGCGATGAATTATGTCAAACCGCATACATTTTGATAACGAATTTTTTCATCGTTTTTAACGAAAGATACTTTGTCTAGGGCCTCAGAACCCTAAAAATAACAGTGTATTGATGAGTCTTATTCAATATAGATTCAAAACGACGAGTATAAGTTGTCATTTTCTATTACCAATATAATCCCGGGATTATCCCGGGATACCGGGATCCATTGTAGATAATCCCGACATTCTGGGATTAAAAAAATCGGCCGGGGTCGAATCCCCTAACTACGAATGACTCGTACAGGTGAAATACTGTGATGTATTCATGGAAGGAATTGGGTACTTACAGCAAAGTTAGGAATCAAAACTGTATAAGACTTATACTGCGCTTATAACGGAGCTGCATTTAGAGAAACACTTTTTCAAAATCCAATAAAATTGCTGTGCTAAGTGATGTCAGGCTAATGAAGAAAAATACATTCCTCGCAATCTGCAACGCAGATTCGGTGGAATTCATTATGGCTGCGTGTAATAACGGTATCTTAATCGCTATATATACTACTACTACTAGCGACCCGCCCCGGCTTCGCACGGGTATAAAATATTATATAGCCTATGTCACTCACTGAAACAATGAGTAAAATCGATTCAGTAGTTTTGATTTATATTCATTATTATCCGTGGCCCGCATTGGCCGGTACCGCCGCAAAAGCTACGTCCCGCAATTTTTAAATCTGTAATATCTTCGAAAATATTCATTTAAATCATATGCATAGCCTATAGGGCCATATAGATCTATATTAAATCAACAATGTATTTAAAGTATTTAATTGAATAAGGATTAATGTGGTATTGGTTAAAATCGCTTCGAAAATTAGCCATTATTTGTAGTAAAAAGTAAATTACAAAAAATGTTATTGTGGGATATCCATAAGAGATAGACATATACCATCGCGAAGTTTTCTGTAGACTTTTTCATTGTGTACAATTCTTAGTACATTATTTTGATAAATCTCGTAGGGTTCAGCCTGCGTTTGCAATGTAAGCGGAAAAAACTGTAATTATTTACGACGTCACATTAGAACCCACAAAAATAACAGTATTTATCCACTATTTAATGAATGTTATTATACTTATAAACCTTCCTCTTCAATTACTCTATCTATTAAAAGAAAACTGCATCAAAATCCGTTGCGTAGTTTTAAAGATTAAAGGGAACAAAGGGACATAGGGACAGAAAAAGCGACTTTGTTTTATACTATGTAGTGATTATATTTTTAACATCGCCGTCGAAGTTATCAACAAGTTGACTAAGTACCCTGATTTCAGGTCCAAGGTGTCCAAGAGATAATATCGGATCTAGAGAGCCAGATCGAGGAGCTGGGTGCGGAGAAGGGGGGCCTGGGCGAGGACTGCCAGCAGCTGCACGCGCACTTCAAGAAGCTAGTCCAAGACAACGCCTTCGCGGACTTCCTGCGCAGGATCTTCAAGAAGAAGTATCGCCCGCCGCGAGATCCCGACGAGGAAGGTGAAATTGCTATTTAAATTGTAGTTTAGTAGTAATTCAAATTTAAATGTAGTAAGAACTGCATTATGTAGTCCTTGGGTAGAGCTTAAGGGCGCAACTAGGATTTTTTTTTTCCAAGTGAGCATTACATTTCTTAGCCTAGAAATCCATTTTTTAGACTATCCCACCGCAACACAACACTTTTTGAGATACAAAGTTGCCTGACTAATCCAGAGCTTAAATTTTATCAAACTCAGATACTATACTATACAAGATTATTGTTGACCCTTATAAAGTCGGCGTACTGATAAGACAAGATATAATATGTGAGTTATGATCCATCAGAGTCCAGCGAGTCAGAGTCGGACTCGTCGAGCTCTGAGGAGGACGAGAGTAGTATGGACAGCCGCGATATCGGCCCCATCCGCCTCGACCCCAACGTGTGTCCCGAAGGCTGCGACCAGGAGCTATACAACCAGACATTCGAGCTGAGGAACAATAGGTAATATCTGACCAGCGTACAGGATATTCCGCTATATTTTGGTGCTCGGCGATTCGGAACATAACCCGCATAATATTCGTTGTTTATTAGACACGGGCACGAGCAGCGCATGATCGAGATCGACCACACGGTAGACGTCCTGCGCAAGGACATCGACGCGCAGAACAAGCTCGTCGCCAAATTCTCCCAGCAGCTGGAGCAGAGGAAGAAAGATCTGAAGGAGTTCATGGTAATACATAATATTGTTTTCAAAGAACTGTACAATACTTACAATTTCAAGGACATGCAAATGCTTCTAACTTTCAAATTTATTCCAAAGAAAAACTTAAAGGTCAGAAGTATGAAGAATCCTGAAATATGAAGGATTTATAAAATCAAAACTACCCAACTCGCTCGTAAGTAATCAAAACTGTACTTCAGATAATATTACGGGTCTGGTATTGCAGATGGAGAAGCAGAGCTGCCTGAACGAGATCTCTCAGGTGGTGGTGGTGCGGTACGGGCAGGTGCGGGCGACGGCGCTGCGCGGTGCGGGCGGCGCGGGGGGGGCGGGGCTGGCGCGCGCCGTGCTGTTCCCCGCCCGCACGCTGCACGCCCTGCGGCACCGCGTCACGGAGCTGCAGGGGGAGATACACCAGCAGAGGGAGCGACAGAAGTGAGAATGTAGCTAGGATGATGCTTTGCATTTTTTTAGATCTAAGATACTCTCATCTACTTGTGTAGATATACTAACATGGAAAAATTTAAGGCGTTGTTTTGGACTTTTCAAGTGTTTATCTGATCTTTCTTTTCTGTTTTTGGCTATCAAATATACGCATATCTTCAATTGAATTCAGAGTGAACCGCACTCACGTGTTCCGCATGCGCGTGGACATGCGCGCGATGGAGGAGCGCGCGCGGGCGCTGGGGGCGGCGACGCGCGAGGCGCTGGCGCACAAGCTCGGGGAGTACGGCCGCCCGCGCCGAGCCGACGCCGAGCTCGACGAGCTGCTGCGCCAGATGGCGCGACGACACAAGTTCCGCGCCGCGCTCGCCGCGCTGCCGCCGCTGAGGAGACAGATACGGGAGTGGAAGGTCACTTGAAACATGAAGTACTTAGTTAAATTCAATAGTCATGTCACTTATCTTCTTGGACCATGAGATGGCAACTTGAATTAGAACGCTTTGGCGTTACCGAAGTGGGTATAGGCATCTATGTAGGTTGTCTCTCTTAATTTAAAATCTTGATCTGATTGTAAGATTGATTCATTGTAAGACATGACATACTCAAATAATATATTTAGGTACTTCATTAATTTAATGGTGATTTCGCAGGAGCGTCACGAGCGGCTGGAGAAGGAATATTTGGACTCGTTGAACCATTACTCTGATCGGCTCCGACTGGCCGCCGCCTTGCAGGCTGATGTCTTGCCGCATAAGGTACCTCGTTCACTAATGTGTTGCAGCATTATACAGGATTATTGTAATTTTCTTAAGAAAAAAATCACCATCTTCATATTTTTTTCATAAGGCACACGAAATTGTAACTTTCATTAGTATTATACAGTACTACTAACCGACTAGGAGATATTTCTCAGAAGGTACATGAGGCCCGCGACATGGTCGGCGGGTACGAACAGGAGCAGTACGAGCGCGACGTGGTGCGCCTGCGCATCGTGCGAGCGAGACAGCTGCAGCAGATCACGGTAACGTCACTACTCACTACTGTGTTAGTGCTATTACTCTGACTAGTCGCGTATGACTTCACCTTTTTAGGGATTCACTTAGCTCCATTTCAAAAAATTGCTGGCCCTCTTTCTATTAATTTTTACATTATGACATTTACAGGGGCTAGAGCAAGAGATCAAGTCGCTCCGTCTGAAGCCGCTGTCGCCGGCGGTGGTGCCCTCCGCGCGCCGCACCCCGCCCCCTACGCCGCCCACACTCAAACCCCTCAAGCCGTCCGCGAGATATAAGCACAAGAAATACTTTCCCATGTATGTTGGAGTATTTTAAGTTCTATTTGTTTTCGACGTACGGTGAACGTTTTTTTCCCTCGTAGATCCTTTCTAATCACGAGCATCACTAGGTTTCGGCACCGAAACAATGTGAAATGTTCAGCGTCGAGTTGATGCATTGTATGGAAAAGTTTAAATATCAGCGGTAGGCAATAGGCGGACCGCGGTCCGTTTGCGGACCGCGAAAGGTCGAATCTCGGACCGCGAAACACATATTGTAATGTATTTTATACCAAGTATCAATTAATACATAGATAAGGTATATGTATACCTTATTAATTAAAATAATATTTTTAAGCTACATTTAAGTGTGTTTTTTTCTGGACCTCGTTAAAATTTTCCCACAGTATCCGGACCCCACCTAAAATTACTTGCCGACCCCTGGTTTAAATCCTGTCTAGCGTCCAGTATTTGGCCCCAACTACTATCACCAATATAATCAGCTTAGTCAGTGACGGATTAGGACTACTTGATGCCCTAAGCAATCCATGCCTGTGGGCCCCCCTATCCGTATCTCAACTAGAATCGGTCTTTGAACCTTTACTCTTCTGGTGCCCCCTCAGACGTGATGCCCTAGGCAATTGCTTAATTTGATTAAGGGCTAATCCGTCACTGAACTTAGTGGTATGTTCAGCACGCCTCCGTGGTCCAGTGGCTTAGAAATGGCTCTTTCCGTCCGTCCGAACCGTCACCGAAATCGGTGTGGGAGTTATTATTATTATTATGTTCAGCACACCCCTGGACACGTCGTCCGCGCTGGGCTGCGACGCGCACACGGCGGCGCTGGTGGCGGAGTGCGTGCGCGCGCTGGACGCCGCGCCCGCCGCCGCCCCGCAGCTGCTGCGGGACCTCACCACTGACTTACCCGAGGTTGTCGCCGGGTAAGTATATGGCTATACAAAATATATATTATAATGTTACATTAAGAAAATTAAAAAGTTTTTATTTTTTAATAAAAACGACTCCTGATTCAAAATTCTTATAATCGTTAGGAATCAGAGTACAAAATATAATACCGAACAAAAACTGGAAGCTACTTGAAACCAACCTCCCATGAAAAGATAACCCAACCCAAATTTTCCGCTAAGAACACTTTCGATTATGTCAGCTTCCAAACCAAAAGAACCTAGATCAAAATCGGTCCTTCCGTTAGGATGCTACATCCAGACACACACAATCAGACGCGTTGAACTTATAACTCCCCTCTTATTTGTAGGGGGTTAAAAAACTGGAGTCCTTCTGTGCAGCAAACAAACTGCCACTCAAATAGCGTTCGTTTATTTCTGAGTAATCGATAATCAAGATATCACTTTCAGGAACAAGTCCCGCTTCGAGGTGGTGGAGGGTTGGGTGAAGAAGTGGGTGGAGCGTCGCGGCGGCACAGGCAGTGAACCGCGCGACTACCGCCGCCGGACGCGCGCGTTCGACGCGCTCGCCAAGCTCGCCGATAAGATGATACAGCAGCATGTTAGTTCCTGGCATGATAGAAGGAGACAGAGCTGTTACCCTCTCTCGTGTTTATATAAAAACCAAAACCAAACAAAAAAATATATAAATCTAGATTAAAATGTCTGTAATGTCAAATCAAGCCAACCACATCCCAGCTTTTGGTGGTAATGCTGCATTCAGATATAAAGCAGGAAGCCTCTGAAAAGGAGTTTTGTTTATCTGGTCAGACTTAATTTTTTTTTGGGTTAGTTAATAATTATCTTTTTGACATAATGTCGGGAGCAAACCAAAAGTTATGAGATTATGTATTGACGTATTAGTTTTATATTCGACTCATTGGACCCGCAATACAGCAGTACATTGTGCCGGTTCTTCTCGCTGGATCAGTTCCTGAATCGGTGGTAGACATCATTGTAGACTCCACGTCCAAAAAGTGTATGTTTGGTGATCGCACATTTATCAGCACGCACGCGCCGAACGCGCCGCATTTTAGAATTCGTTGTATGAAATGATGTAAAACCTCGCACAATATTCACCCACACCGTACGCGCCGTATTTCGTGTAGATACTATGCGGTGCGTTTGATGCGTACCGGCGTACGGCGCGAACGATGCTGACAAAATATGTGCGATCGTTTATACCAACTTTGAATTAAAAAATTGTAAACAATATAATATCAACTTTGAATAAAAAAATGTACAGATAGACGTGATAGAGGGCGCCGGGGCGAGTTCGCACCGCGCCATGGCGGCGATGGAGCGCGCCATGAGCGACGTGGCGGACGCGCGCCTGCCGCTGCACGAGCGCCTCGGCCCCGCCCTGGCCACGCTGCTGCACGCCACCGCGCCAGATGACATAGGTGGTGTTGCCAGCTTTTTGTTTTGTCATTGAACATCCTGGCGTTTACGACACGGACTCGAAGCTTGTCGATTACTATCGTATATGCGAATAATATATATATATATATATATATATATATATATATATATATATATATATATATATATATATATATATATATATATATATATATATATATATATATATATATATATATATATATATATATATATATATATATATTATTCGCATATACGCATATATATATAAAATTCTCGTGTCACGGTGGGCGTGGTTGAACTTCTCTGAAACGGCTCGACCGATTTTCGTGAATCTTAGCGAGCATATCGGCTAGGGTTGAGAATCGGACAACATCTACTTTTTATATTGATAAGTGCATTTGTTGAATACTTAAATAATAGTAAATTATTACAACTCGAGAATGACGGCGACCATTGTTTGTGCGACGGGATAGCGATGGACGTTGCCATGGTGCCGTACTTATTTAGTCAATTCAATAAAATAATATCCAGGGCGAAATACTTTATATGGCAAAACAACGTTTGCCGGGACAGCTAGTATCTAATATATATTTTGTAATGTTTATCATATACATTACATATATGCATTTAATAACAGAGAAATTATTTATTTTCGTGTACCGCGACTGGACTTTAGAACATTTTTGGAGGTAGAAAATAATATTAAAATTCGATACTTCCTGACGTATCAGATTAAAAAATTGTGGTTTTATAAGTATGTGAAGTTTTCAACTAAAACCAATGTTTTAGCGGGTGACGAAGCCATGACGTCTCTGGTGAGATCTCTTACTGTCAGTGAACCCATCACGATGGAGGCGCTGGATCTGATACAAGTGGCTGCTGTGGTGCAGGATATTAAAGGTAACATGTAACAAATCAGGGACATACCCGGGCCAAAGGCCTTTTCTCACCTTACCTGCACACCTCTACCATAGATTACTATATAGTTACTACGTAACATAATATGCATCACTCCCATGATACAAAAGCGCAATGAACCAAGAGCCTACGACGACCAGACCTTGCTCAGTTTAGGAAAGCTGAAAGTTTACCTGTTCGTGACCTTTACAGAGGTAAGAACGACCAGCAACTATGGAGTTTCGGAAGCGGTTACTTTAGAAGGTATCCAGTTCTGAAGGTCTACCTGACCTTCAAGAAAGAGTAAAGCTCAATTTCATAGCTTATATTCTTCGCGGTAAGTGGAGGAATCTCGTCTTCCAGCGCTGGACATTTTTGACAGTTCCCACTGCTAGAGACCCTCAAAGTCTAAGGGCCAACGCTAAAACTCGCGCGGGCGCACGCTCGCGTGTCTATAAATGAAAAATAGTATGGGCAGCGTCGTCGCCCGCGTCCGCGCTCTGTCGCACGCGCCTGCGCTGCCCATACTATTTTTCATTTAGACTTTAAGAAAGTCAGGGTTAATAAAACTTTTCTCTCCTCTCTTGTCTGTCCCCTGGGGCTCTTAAGGGGACAGACAAGAAAGAATAGGCTTGAGTCTTGACTAACCTAATCCAAACGGTCTAATGATACCAATGTACAGATTGCGGAGTGGAGTACCCCGACGAGGAGCTGGGCGAGATGGTGCGGGCGGCGGTGGGGTGTCTGCGCGTGCAGCACCTGGACGCCGACGAGCGCCGCCACCTGCGACAACACCTGGACGACGCCTTCCGCGTCGACGTCGTGCCCAAACCTGAGGTGTTTATTTATTTATTTATATAGTATGGAAAACTTACAGCTAAGAATGTCAGTGGCAATACCAGTCAATGCTAGTTGCCATAATACTTTAACGGTTGCACCCAGAGATATTCTTTAATTATTATTATAGGTTTACCAGAATCTGATGGCAAAAAGTGAGAAAATAAATTGACTCTAGCAATACCGGGGTAAATTGAATAAAACATTTTGATCCTTTTTTTTTCTTTTATGATTATGTGTGTTAAACATGCAAATATAAAAATTTATCCAATGATCAAGGATATTTTATGAAAATCTGCTGTCAAAAATTGCCATCAGATTCTGGTAGACCTATACTTAACTTTCATGAGAATTTGATAGAGAAGGTCTGGACTTTGGTAAATCTTAATTTAATAAAAAAAAATCAATTAACTCATCAACTCCCAAGCGGCACCCGGGTGTCGCATAACAATTGAATATCTATTGTGTCTGCGATTCCCACGATCGAGGTATTAAAAATTCTTACACCGGTTCTTCTCGCCTGGTTAGTTCCTGAACCGGTGGTAAGCACCAGTAGTAGTAACGACGCGACGTTCAGAAAACATATTTTGAAAAAATGTATTCTGAATAAAAAAGACGGACCGTCACTTATAACACCTTATAACGACATTAGAATTAGTTCTGATTTCGGCCACGTGCAAAAACGTACAAAATGACAGAGGGCGTGGGTGTGAAACAGTTTGAATATAAAGTCATTTCATACCATACAAAATTTATACAGGTGAATGTTTCTACTTTGTAAATAATATAGAAAACCGTTATTCGTCATTATGACGGTGGAGAAACCGTCAGCCAGCGATATAACCAATAACCATACTTCGCGCTCAATGTATCTGAGGGCGTCGCGTAGACGACATTTCCACCTACAAACATTCAGCTGACGCCGATTTTCGTTTGAATTAACTATAAAATTGTCTCACATAGCAATTTTATTCGGTAAGTAATTAATTCGATAGTCAATATTTGCGAGGAAGAATTATATAATATATTTTACTTGTAAAGCGCCATCTGTTATTTTATTTTAAGATTTTTATTTTAAGATACATGGAAAACTTACAGCTATAGTTACAATGAAATTATAAAACGGAATACAAAATAAGGAGCCAATTAGAAGTTTTCACTGATAGTAATAGTTTACAAGATATTGACTTAAATATGTTATGAATACCTAGTACTACTACAACAAAATTTTAAACATTTTAAACAAGAATATCAGTTATTTTAAACAAGAATATCAGTTATTTTAAACAAGAATATCAGTTATTTTAAACAAGAATATCAGTTATTTTAAACAAGAATATCAGTTATTTTAAACAAGATATCAGTTATTTTTATTATATTTTTTTAGTTAGTGTTTTCTTATTTCTAACATTACAATATTTCGTACAGAAGAGCTAAACATCAACAAACAATTAACTAATATAGATCAACAAAATGCTTGCATAATGATCTCTTTAGAGCTGAGCTGAGTTGAAAATATCTAAATCCATATTAGAACAAACTGAGTTTAAGTTGCTTGCTTGCACGATACATGAAGGAGTTCTGTCTGTAGTAGGTGTGGGTAGTGGGTAAGAAAATAGGGGCATGACGACGGTAGGACTTAGTAGGAATTTTAAAAGACAACTTAGATAATAGGTTGGGGCAGTCTAGATTATTCGAAGAAATTTTTACAAGAAAAGACACATCGGCAATAACACGACGGTCCTCTAGGGCAAGGAGGTGGTGTTTGGTACACACAGACTTATTATTGGAACTACTAAACCGTTGATTGGTCTTAAAACACAGATAACGTATAAATTTTCTTTGGATATTCTCAATTCTATTAATGTGAATTTTATACCTAGGGTTCCAAATTTGAGAGGCATACTCGAGGTGACTTCTGACTAGGGAGCAATATAGAACCTTGATGGTTTTAGCGCGATCAAATTCTTTAGAATTTCGCTTTAAGAAGCCAAGAGCTTTAGATGCCTTTGATATGACATGATCAATATGAGAGTTAAACTATAGTTTCGAGTCATGAATAACTCCAAGGTCTCTTATGGTGGTAGTTCTGGGCAACGGATGATTCTTGAGATGATAATCATAAGTAATATTATTTTTCTTTCGCGTAAAGGTAACAACAGAACATTTTAACGGGTTAAGGTCTAAACGGTTATTGACACAATAAACTTCCAGTGCTTGAAGATCTGCCTGAAGACGATGAGCGTCATCGAGACACGTTATACGCTTGTAGATTTTCATGTCGTCAGCAAAGCACAATAATTGGGACGAGCTAAAACATTGGTCAATATCATTAACAAATATGACGAATAGCATAGGTCCAATCAGGGATTCCTGTGGTACACCACTCGGGATTCGACGCCACCTAGAGGTACAGTTATTGATTGCTACTGCTTGACTGCGATTGGTAATGTATGACGCAAACCATCTGAGTAAATCACCATGTACACCGATCTCCGCTAATTTTTGTAAAAGTTTTTTATGGTCAATTCTGTCGAAACATTTACTATAGTCGGGGTGTAGACGACGTCGACCTGGGCCCCTTGATCCATAGCGTCGGTCAAAAAGTCATTAAGTTGGACCATATTAGATGTCGTGGATCTGCCAGGCAGAAATCCGTGTTGGTAATTCCCAAATGAGTTTTTAACTCCTGAAAATAGTTGACTATAAATTAATTTCTCGAATAGCTTCGCAGCAATACATAATTTAGATATCGGGCGGTAATTACACGCATCAGCTGTAGACCCCTTTTTATAGACCGGAGTGATGTAGGCTCTTTCCCAAATTTCCGGTACGATACATTCATTTAATGATTTTTAATAAATAAGTATAAGTGGCACCGCAACAGATTTGGCACATTTTATTAGAAATATAGCGGGTATACCATCTGGTCCTGCTGATTTGTGTGGGTCGAGATCTTTTAAAAGTTTAACAACTGTATCGTATTCGATAATAATAGTAGATATGTCGCCTACAGACGTACCATAGACATCGCCAGGGTTAAGGACATCACTTGCGTCGGGTGCCAGTGTTGTTACATACTAAAACTAAAATAACACCTATCGAACCTAAATGTCTATAATCTAGATATGAACCTTTATTGGGTAGGAATTGGGATGTTTATAATGTCAATACAATATGTATTCCCAACAACAACTTTGAGATACTCTCAATTTTTATTCCACCCGTTCTGAAGCAGCTGACGATCAAAACTCTTATAGTAGGAACACACGTCCCGATTTGGTCGGGGCCGACCGAATCGGGGCCGACCGAATCGGGGCTGCATGCCAACCACCCCGACATTGCTACAGATTGCCCGACGGTCGGCCTTCCAACCGTCAGTTGACTTTGTATGAAGTAGTGAACGGACGTCTTGCCAGCTATTGCCGTCGATGCATTAAAACATCATGCCGCCGGTATTATCTAATAAAATCAGCCAAGTGCGAGTTGGACTCGCGCACGAAGGGTTCCGTACCATTATAGAGCAAAATTAGACCAAAAATTGTAGTTTTTGTATGGGATGCCCCCTTAATTTTTAATTTTATTTTAATATTATTATTAAATATTAAAGCACACATATAACTAAATATTGTGTGAAAAATTCAAGTACCTACCTGTTGCTATTATTGATATAGAGCAAAAAATGCCATAAAAATCACGTTTGTTGTATGGGAACCCCCCTTAAATATTTATTTTATTTTGTTTTTAGTATTTGTTGTTATAGCGGCTACAGATATACACAATCTGTGAAAATTACAACTCTCTGGCTATTACCGTTATTGAGCTACAGTCTGGTGACAGACAGACGGACAGACGGAGAGACATAGAAGTCTTAGTAATAGGGTCCCGTTTTTACCCTTTGGGTACGGAACCCTTAAAATCCTAAATTAGAGTTGGTTGCGGCAACCATTGTTCAAAGTTGCCGTACTGTTCATTTATTTAAAAGATCCAGCATAATTAGATAAGCTTGATGCCTGGCATTCCTATTTGCGTAATCTCTATGAGCTAAGTCCCACAAACAGGGAAAGTCTGTATAAAGTTCTAATATCTTTATTATTATTTCACGTTCTGACATCATTACTCCCTCGGGGTTCATAATTACGTCTAAACAACGGCGGCGTCACAAATGCGACTGAGCCGATTTGGTCGGGACAAAGCTTCCAGACGTTCCAATTCGGTCGGGCGGTCGGCTTGTCGGGTGCGCCAGCGACCCGACCATGCCCGACCAATATTAATAATAATTATGTCGGGCCGACCGCTCTCCACACTTTCCGATTAGGCCGTGGTCGGGTGGTCGGGACCCGACCAAATCAGGACGTCTGTTCGTACTATTATGTATGAGTGGAATACTATTATTGTTACGATTTTCACTCGGTATGAAATGACTTTTCAAAATGAGCACCACCTCCTCTATTATAAGCCGAGTTTGTTCAAACGCGTCGGAACACGATCAAACGGCGCGTCAAACACAACAAAAATATGAAATTTCATCAAACAAGCTTCAAACATGTAAATGTTTGACAAACCGTTGAAACTAGCTTTGTAAACGATTAAAATGGTTTGAGTCAAACCAAAATTTACGTGTTTGAGTCAAACCGTTTGACCGTCTCATGGGCACTTTATGTTTATCAATCATTATTAGCTATAAGTTGATCAATTATTTCAGAGTTTGATCTCGTCGGCTCGTAGATCCTCCGCATCGAAAAAAGAAGACAATTTGGAGGATAATTAAATTATAAGTTCGTTCAATGTATCTTTTGTGTATGGAACACAATGTAGTTCTTTTAATGAGGATTTCTTAAAATAAAATGTGTTAATAAAATAAAATATAAGTACTCATTTACGGCTTTATCTAATATTGAGTTTTTATACATTCCCATAATATATCAACATAATAAGTATAGGAAGAGTGGAATAATTAATATCAGGTAATAACATATTATTAGGTACCTAATATTAATTATTCCACTCTTCTAAACCCAATCTTTTAAGGTTTTTTTTGCGCGAAGCAGCAGAGCCGGGCTCATAAACAGGTAAATACCTAAAATTTTGATGAGTTTAAATAATCAATAATTAATTATGATACGACTGTTATTTATTTTAGTGTACCTAATAGATATGTCGGAGGCGGATTGTATAATCCGCCGTTTTACATTACGGCTAGCCGTTGCCCGTTACCAAAAACAGGGCCGTTTTTTAATGCGGCGGTTTAACGATTAGCCGGATTTAATGCGGCTGAATCAAAAACCGCCGGAACGTATTCGGCGCCATACGTAATACGTTACTCAAAACGGCTAGTCATAATGTAATAAAGCGTAAGATTAGTCGCCTCTTTGTCAGTTTTTAGTTCCGATTCTTATCACTCGTAAGTCGTAGCGCTACCTGTAACATAACAACAACAACGGCGTTGCATTGGATACATGTGGATACTTTAAAGTTTGTTGCTAAATTGCGAAGTTTTGAGTGAATTAACCAAAGAAAACAGTAAATTTAAGAACCATTTTGCAGGTGAAATTAAAGAATTTCTACTATTCTCGATGTAAAACAGTAAAGAAACCATAATATGAACATTGAACAAAGGAGCGAGTTTAGGAGGTTATAACGCACATCAAAACTGCTAAAGAGTATGTGGATTCTGTAGTCCCCAGTACAAGGAACTAACTTTTTTCTGATACATACAAATTTACCACTTTGTGAGTGCCTTGTTTACGATGAGTCCGACAAACTTTTCTATGCGAAAAATTTCGGCGCTGCTGCGTTTTCGAATGCTTGACTCCTGGAACTGTCGATATGACGTCACCATGGCTCCTGGTACATACATACAACTTTAATTTTTTGGAATTTGTTTAATAAAGTTAATTTAAAAACTGTGGTCAACTTGTCCGACAAGAATCACGCTGCGTATGGAGTGTCCGCCCAAAAAACCCAAACCCCAAAGACGTTGATATTACGTCACTATGGCTCTTCGTACATACATGTCGGACAAAAATAGCAATGATAGATAATGTTATTCTAAATGCTAATATCAACTTGTCCGACAAATATATTGAGTTATATAGTCAGTCCGACAAGAAAATGAAAAAAAAAAACATTACTAATGGTGAACTTGCTGCTGCTGCTTAAGACGTATTGTGTCCGCTTAATATGCTGCAAAAGTTCTTGCTTAATGGGTTGACGTATCGCAGGAGTAAATTATGTTTTCTACAACTTTTTCCGAATCGTTGCAGGATTTATATAATTTTTCTAACTTTGCGACCTTTGTTGACGTCGTCTTTGGTTTTCAACAAGTACATTCTACAGACGAGCTCTTCAATAACTTTAAAAACTGTGGTTGTGGTGTTGGTTTCAAAGCCTCTCGAATTTTGGAGTTTTTAGAATATAATAAAATGTGTGTTCCGTTCCCCCCCCCCCCCCCCCCCCCCGCTAATTTCTAAAGTAGGGGCATGATAATTCTAAAAAAAAAATATGATGTACATTACTATAAAAACTACCAACGAAAATTGGTTCGAACGAGATGTAGTTAGTAGTTTTTTTATACGTCATAAATTGTAAACCTTAATTTAACTTTCATTAAATCAACTGAAATATAAAAATAAATCAAAAACCTTTTATAGAAATAAACCTTATTGCTACTGCGGAACCCTTCATAGGTGAGTCCAACTCGCACTTGACCGGTTTTTTAGGGTTCCGTACGCAAAGAGTAAAAACGGGACCCTATTACTAAGACTTCGTTGTATGTCCGTCTGTGTGTCTCCAGGCTGTAACTCAAGAACGGTAATAGCTATAAATTTGAAATTTTCACAGATTATGTATATCTGTTGCCTCTATAACAACAAATAAGAAAAACAAATAAAAAATAATATTTAATGGGGGCTCCCATACCACAAATGTGATTTTTTTGGCCTTTTTTGCTCTATATTAATAATGACAACAGGTAGGTACTTGAATTTTTCACAAAATCCTTAATTATATGTTTACTTTAATATTTAATAATAATATTTGTATAAAATAAAAAATTAATTTTAAAAATTTTTCCCATACAAAAAACACAATTTATGGCCTAATTTTGCTCTATAATGGTACGGAACCCTTCGTGCGCGAGTCCGACTCGCACTTGGCCGATTATTTAAATATTGAAGGGATTTCTATTCCCCTTCCCCTCTATAATATTTACTAAGGTTGCTTAAAAACTGCCTGTTTTTCTTTAAAATCAGGCGTTCTATTACTTTAAAAACAGGCAGTTTTTAAAGCAACCTTAATAAATATTGTGTTTTTGTGTTTTTTCCAATGACTGGCACTGTCCGATCACTAATCATTTACCCTACTTTATTTTAAATCGAAAACTACTAAATTTAAAGTTGTATGTACGGGGAGACATAATGACGTCACATTTTTGGGGTGGTGGAAACTCCAATATGCAGCGTGATTCTTGTCGGACAAGTTGACCACAGTTTTTAAATGAACTTTATTAAACAAATTTGAAAAAAATTAAGTTGTACGTACGAAGAGCCATAGTGACGTAATATCAACATCTTTGGGGTGTCGGACACTCCATACACAGCGTGATTCTTGTCGGACAAGTTGACCACAGTTTTTAAATTAACTTTATTAAACAAATTCCAAAAAATGAAAGTTGTATGTACGAGGAGCCATGGTGACGTCATATCGACAGTTCCAGGAGTCAAGCATTCGAAAACGCAGCAGCGCCGAAATTTTTCGCATAGAGAAGTTTGTCGGACTCATCGTAAACAAGGCAATCACAAAGTGGTAAATTTGTATGTATCAGAAAAAAGTTAGTTCCTTGTACTGGGGACTACTGGTGTTCTGCGGAACTTTTCACAATATTACTAGTGTAAAAAATATGATGTTATGAATGTGGCCGATGAAGATTATATTCTGATCTTAAAGAAAAATAATCCAGAAGATTTTCGAGTAGTAGATATATATTCTACCCACGAATCAATATTTTGATGCTTTAATCATTAATGGGATTTCATAAAGTGGGCAAGGTGACCAAGGATATATATGATATAACTAATCTGTGGAGTATAGCAATATATACTACTAATCTGTGGAGTATAGTATTCGTTGCTCAGTCGACAGTGGTGTAAAAAAAAATACTGTCATTCCTCGCTGCAATTTTTTTGTGATCTTTTGTAATAAAACTTTGTGCTAAAATGAGTGTTCAAAATAAATTGAGGAAGAAAAAGCGACGATATCCCTAGTTTTGTAGTTTCCTCAAAGAAGTCACTCAAAAGTGTATAGCAACATAGCTTTAATTAATCCCGTTCACGTTAATTTTATACAGTATTTTTGATTTTGTGTTCTACTTAAAAAGTAACTGTACCGTAGGAATAACAATTATGAACCTCAGATAATCGAGATTATTTCTTAATCGGATGCGAGAGTCTACACTCACGAAAGTGATTCATCGAGGTGATATTCTTTCGTAAAAAGTGTTCCATCCCGAGTCGTGACTCCGGTAAATGTCAAAATAATGCCATGTATGCTCCCGATCATCTCAAAAGAAAGGAAGCCAGAGATGCTATGTATCGCAGCAACTCGAGCCTCGATTTGATATACGGCGAACACCCTTCAGCGACGGGGCTCCGGCGGGAGTATGGGAGCCACGGGTCCATCGACGTGATAGCGGGCGGCGAGCGACTTCCCGCCATGGTGCACAACAGCCTCGCCACCCCTGACAAGCCCAGCGGCCTGACCCGCATCACCGACCGCTTCACCGAGGTGCTGGCCGGCGACCACGCCGACGGGCCCACCCCGCGCGCCAGCGTCAGCCCCAAGCCCCGCCTGAAACTGAACAAACTGTGGGGCGGCGCCACCCCGGTCACGCCTCGCGGTGACAGTGAATCTTTGATCACCAACCTGCCCGACACTAACAAGAGAAAAAATTTTGCACACTACGATTGCCAATCGTTGCTAGCTAACTTGAGCTATGCTGCCGAGGTGCGTGGTGCGCTGTTGAGTAGACGTCGCAACACTACCACAGGTGCCTCTGCTGCATCTCTGTTGGCGACTCGAGGTCTACCTCCCGGCGAAGATGCCGTACCTGACACTGGTGACGGTAGATCTAATGAGCTCGTTGAGAGCTGTCCCTTCTTCAGAAATGAGCTAGGAGGTAGGTAAATTATCTTATTACATTAGTGTAAAATATGTACATTTCAAACTACTTAGTTTTTCACATTTTATAACCATATTGTGTATACAAAAATTTAATACAATACACTCAGATTTATTTATAAAAGACCCCAAAATTTCTCTCTTTAACAAGTTACATGTATATTTATTTATTTATTTATTTAATAAAGTTAATTATAATGGGTTACCCCAATTACAATAAGTATAGATATTAAGAAAACACAGATTAGAAAAGTATTAAATATATTAATATTACCATTTTTTACTTCATATATGTACTTACATCATTTCCTGCAATACAAATCTTAGTAGCGGTATATGATATCATACTATCTTCTGGTTTTTATGTTATATTAAGTAATGTTTTCAAATAAAAAGATAACTTTCCACATTTCCATTTATTGCATCCGAGCTGAGGAAAACAATAATAGGAATTCCTTGTTGTCTAATTGAATAGAAAATTTTGTCCATAATACCCAATAATTAGTGTTACAATTATATATTATTTAAAATACATAACTTTCGTTTTAATCAAGTTGACTATCATAGTTATAATTAAGTTTGTGCGTGTGAGTCAGCCGTTTAGCTGTTTTTGTGATGCTGTCAGTCATGCATTAACAATTTACATTAATAATATAAGCAATGTTGTGAGCTGTTATTTTGTGAACAATCTTAAAGTTGAAGAGCATCAAATTAACTTAACCTCTCGTCTGTCAAGCGCCCAAAATGGGCGTCTTACTCTAAAACTATTCAAAAGTTCTTCTTCTACTTTGTAGACCACCAATTTAGTATTTTGTTTTAAATATAAAACTATGTGTATTTGCAACTAATAGCTTATTTATTAAAAATTCTAATTATATAAAAATTATATATAGCTTTCATGGTAATTTCTTTAGATAATTTAATCAGTTTAATGAGAGTAATTGGAAATTGAAAAATTTTCGAAAATGGTTTGACAGTTCGTGACAGATGAAAGGATAATATTACATCTGTTTTGAATTGCATTTAATTTCTCTACCGAGGCTACTCTGTACTCATGTTAAGTAACATTACTTACGTAAGATTGGATATGGTTTTGCTTCAGAAAAGAAAATAAGGAGCTTTAAAAATTTCAATATTTAACATTCCCTAATTGTTTATGATGAAAGGAGGTGTGAATGTTCAATGTGATTACATTTATAAATAAATCTGTGGTTTGTGAAATGTATGAAGTGTAATTTACCTGAACAAAAACAATTGGTCCAATTGTCTGTGCCCATTACTTGTGGATTCAATGGAATACTTTTTTGTGGCAACCATATGAGTTCATTCCCACAGTGGTTATTATTGCCATTGTCTTTACTAAGAGTACATACTACACAGTTATCTCTCTAGCCTATATTTTAGTTGAATTTTTTTGTTTCTATTAAAATCTTATGAGGCCTAGAGACTATACCAGTGGTGGGCAAGTAGTTTTAGGTGGGGTCCAGATACTTTTTTTTTTTAATGTATTCTGCAACCTAGATATCTGTTTATTCAAACAATAGTCTAGTGCGATGTGCGATTGTCATCTGGAGTATTGTCTTCAGCAAAGATGTGCATCCAGTGAGCACAATCTCATCTATTCTCTACAGATGTATTTTGTAGACAGATTTGGTACACTGTTCCTTTTGAGGCGTGTGAAGATTAGACTGCCTGATCCCGTTAAGTCTGCAGCTAGACTGTTCGTATGGCCACCCAGTCTTTTCTGATATTTTTTGCTGTATGATACAATTTCATCATTGACTGTTTGTAGTCTCAAGTCAGCGTTGATGTGTTTGTTGCTGATATAAGCTGGGATATCGAACATCGTCCTCATTGTCTTACTCTGGAATCTCTCTAAGATGTCAATGTTACTGTTACTGGCAGTACCCCAGAGCTGTATGCCATAGGTCCACACTGGTTTTAAAATGGTTTTGTAGATAACCATTTTGCTGGCATCTGTCAGCTGCGACTTTCGTCCAACTAACCAGTACATACTGCGTAGTTTGCAGTCTAGCTGTTTTCTTTTTGTCCATATGTGCTTACGCCAGGTGAGGCGGCGATCAAGATGCATACCTAGGTATTTGGCATCACCTGCTTGAGGGATATCTAAATTGTTTAGTTTTACAGGTGGACAGGTTTTCCTTCTTAGTGTGAAGGTTACTTGAACGGATTTGTTCGTATTAGCTCTCATGCGCCATTTCTTTAACCACTCTTCTATGAGGTTTAAGTGAAATTGCAGTCTTTCAGATGCAGTGTCAGGATTGTCGTGGGATGACAGAAGTGCAGTGTCATCTGCGTAGGTCGCCGTAGCGGTATCGACGTGAGTCGGCAAGTCTGCTGTGAATATCAGATAAAGAACCGGACCGAGAATACTGCCCTGTGGAACTCCAGACTTGATTTCATGCATGGTTGACATTTCATTGTTGTATCGCACTTCATAGCATCTTTTGTCCAGGTAGGACTTAAGAATAAGATAGAAGGAGTGTGTTTTCTTGATTTTGAATAATAGTCCCTCATGCCACACTTTATCAAATGCCTGGCTAATATCTAAAAAGACTCCGCAGCAGTATTGTTTGTTTTCTAGTGCTCTCCCTATGATGTCAACCAGTCGATGCACTTGCTCAATCGTTCCATGGCCCTCTCTGAATCCGAACTGATGTTTTGGTATAATCTCAATAAGGTGTTCTGTCATTCGATTGAGGATTATTTTTTCCAATAATTTCCCCATTACCGGTATCAGACTGATAGGTCTATATGATGATGCTTCGTGTGCTGGTTTACCTGGTTTCAGTATCATCACTACCTGTGCTATTTTCCTGTGACAAGGATAGTATGAAAGTCTAAGGCATGCATTAAATATGGCAAGTAGTGATAGAAGCCCATTTTTGGGGAGGTGCTTTAGGAGCGTTGCATCGATTAAGTCATAGCCCGGGCATTTTCCCTCAGGAAGTCTAGCAATTTTCGCCTTAATTCCTTTACCGTAACAGGTTTTAGTGGGAGGCACATTTGAATAGGTGAGGCAAGGTATTTTTGTATGTCAATGTCTTGATTTTCATTGTTGCCACTATATGGTTCGAAAATTTTTTTGTAAGTGTTGAGCAAAAGTATTTGCTTTTTCGCTGTCAGAGCGAGCCCAGCACCCTGTCTCCATTTTCAAAGGTGTAGCTTGTTGCTTGGGGCGCTTCATGTTTCTCGTTGCTTTCCAAAGAGAATAGTTTGTGTCCGAGGTATGTGTTAGTTTTGAAAGGTACAATTGTAAGTTCTCATTTTCTAGTTCTTTAATTAACTTTTTTAGTTTCTGTGAGGCTTTATTAAAAGCGGTTTTGTCGCTGGGACAGCGGGTATTGTTCCAGATACTATGGGAAAATTTTAACGGGGTCCAGAAAAAAACACACTAATTGTCCTATATAGCTTAAAATATTATTATAATTAATAAAGGTATAAGTATACCTTATCTATGTATTAATTGATACTTGGTACAAAATACATTACAATATTTTGCTATCCGAGATTCGACCTTTCGCGGTCCGCCTGTTGCTGACCACTGGACTATACAATGTGTGGTATATTTGCAATTAAGTTTAAAATTTTAGAAGTTTGCCTTTAGTTGGGAGTTTTTAGTAATTTAATAAATTGCATATGTATTTGCCTGTTATTGTAAGTGATGAGTTATTGAGTGAAACATGGACATAATAATAAAATTAATTTACGAAATTTAATGCACTCTACACCGTACTTTTTATTGAAAACACCTTGTTTACAAATTTACTATTTACCTGCTGTAAGTCAGTCAGTTTTTAGGGTTCCATACCCAAAGGGTAAAAACGGGACCCTATTACTAAGACTTTGATGTCTGTCCGTCTGTCCGTCTTCAGGCTGTAACTCAAGAACGGTAATAGCTAGAGAGTTGAAATTTTCACAGATTGTGTATTTCTGTTGCCGCTATAACAACAAATACTAAAAACAAAATAAATTAAATATTTAACATCACATATCATTAACATGCCATATAACAAACATGATTTTTTTTACATTAATTATTTCTCGGTATCAATGATGACAACAGGTAGGCACCGAAATGTTTACAAAATACTCAGTTTTTTTTAAACTATAATAATTAATAATATTAAAATTTCAATCAAATAAATAAGGGGGGGCTCTCATACAATAAACACATTTTTTCCTATTTTTGCTCTATAAAGGTTCGCGCACACTTTGTCGGCGCGTGCCGGGGCGGGTCGGGGCGCAGCGCAGCGCAAAATGCGCTATAGCACACTATTGCCGGGTCGGGTTGCATCGCATTGACGGATTTTAACGCTCACTGTGCCGGGGCGGGTCGGCGCGCAACGCATTGACGGATTTTGAGTTCAGTCATCAGTGTGCTGCTTAGTATCCTATATCTTGCTGCTATAGATAGCTCCGATGAAGAGCTTTCGTTTATTTATATTTATTGTTTGAGGAAGAAATCAATGAAGCTCGTAGAAACCACAATAGGAAAAGAAAATTATGGATTCATCCTATTTGTAGAAAACGAAATACATTCGTTTGCCGGGCCGCATCGCATCACATCCGCGCGCCGCTTGCTATAGAATACTGTTGCCGGGGCGCAGCGGGTCTTGTCGGGCCGTGTCGCATTGACGGAAATCCGCCGAGCAAAAATCCGCGCCGATGCGCCCCGGCACAGTGTGCGATACGCGCATCCGCTTCCATACAAATTGTATGGAGGCGGATTTTTGCGATGCGCCCCGGCACGCTGAGCCCCGGCACGGCCCGTCTCAGTGTGCTCACTCCTTAATGGTACGGAACCCTTCGTGCGCGAGTCCAACTCGCACTTGGCCGTTATTTATTATTTTTTAATATTGTACTTTTGTTTACAAGGCGAGGAAGAGCGTTGCGTGTCGCTGTGTTACCGCACTGCAAAGGGAGCTCTGAGCGGTCAGGATGGCGGTTGGCACCGACCCAGAGCAGCATATGGCTTCTCGGTGCTCGAGTTCCCACCAGGGAAGACGCATTGGCAAAACGGATGTCCTTTCACCAAGTCAGCGAACCCACTGCCAATCGAAAGCCAAGACCTTGGCGCTTTATATTATAGAAACTACTTTTACAAACAGCGTAAGTAAATTTCATGCACCTTTAACATTGTTTATTTACTAACTCTTTGTTACAATAAATGTATCTTTAGTCGATTATATTATCATTGCTTAATTACAAACATTTTTTGTAACAGGATATCAGAACTGGTTGGGAATGGACGAGAACCTCGGGCCGGTGGCGGTGTCGATCAAGAAGGACCGCGTGGAGCTGCGGCGGGGCGGAGGCGGCGCGGCGGGCGGGGGCGGGGGCGTGGCCTCGCAGCTGGCCTGGCAGTACCGCCTCATCGTGCGCACCGCCGAGCTGGTCGCGCTGCGCGGCGCCGTGCTCGAGGACGCCGTGCCCGCCGCCAAGCCCAGCCACTCCTCCGACTCGCTCAGCACCAAGGAAGTGCTCGAGCACGTGGCGCCTGAGCTGCAGCTGGGCTGCCTGCGCCTCGCCGCGCCCGCAGCCGACGAGCAGCTGCTACGCCTGGACGAGCAGCGCCTCACGCGCCAGTACAAGGTCGGCGTCATGTACTGCCGCGCCGGCCAGAGCACCGAGGAGGAGATGTACAACAACCGCGAGGCGGGGCCCGCCTTCGTGGAGTTCCTGCAGACGCTCGGGCGCACGGTGCGCCTGCGCGACTTCGACAAGTACCGCGCCGGCCTCGACAACCGCACCGACTCCACCGGCCTGTACTCGGTGTACGCGGCGCACCGCGGCTGCGAGATCATGTTCCACGTGTCCACCATGCTGCCGTACACGCCGGACCGCCAGCAGCTGCTGCGCAAGCGGCACGTGGGCAACGACATCGTCAGCATCGTGTTCCAGGAGCCGGGCGCCGCCGCCTTCTCGCCGCGGCGCGTGCGCTCGCAGTTCCAGCACGTGTTCGTGGTGGTGCGCGCCGTGGAGCCGTGCACGCCGCGCGCGCGGTACCGCGTCGCCGTGGCGCGCGCGCGCGAGGTGCCGCTCTTCGGCCCGCCCCTCGACGCCGGCGCCACCTACGCCAAGGGCGAGGCCTTCACCGACCTGCTGCTCAGCAAGGTATCACTAAGTTATATACCACCCAGTATAACGATTATTATAATTTCGTATTAAGATTCAAACAAAAGATAACAATTGAACGAATTTATATACTGCTTATCCTGAAGTTGTATTGTTAATTGCATTATAATGATTTCTTCGTCATGCAGATAATAAACGCGGAGAACGCGGCGATCCAGTCGCCGAAGTTCAGCACGATGGCAACGCGCACGCGGCAGGAGTACCTCAAGGACCTCGCCCGGAATTACATCACCGCCACGCCCCTCGACGCGCAACAGAAATTCTACAAGACACCTTGTATGTAGTGTAGTAAATTTAGTAGTATATGAACTGTAACCTACACAGCTTTGGAAACATCATCGTCGTCATAAAAATTACCTTTAGTAAGTTTGTTAGTAACTACATAAAACGGCACTTGCTCTTGTCTGGATTAGTTAATAATAATATAATAATAATATCTATGGACGCTTCACACCACGTCAGTCTGGCCCCGTGCTAAGTACCTGAAGGACTTGTGTTACAGGTACCAGACAACGGAAATATATTTAATACTTTTATACTATACATATATTTAAGATTTTTATTATATCATACACATATTTAATACACATCCAGACCCGGGAACATTGAAAACTTTTTGTTCCGTCGGCGGGATTCGAACCCGCGAACCCCGGCTTGAGCTGCCACACACTCAACCAATTGAGGCACAGAGGTCGTCAAATCAAATTAGTAAAATTAAACCGGTATAAAATTTCCTCGTATTTACCTATAATGTTGACTAACTCTGTCGAGGGGAATACTGACTATAATTAAACACTGAATTTAAATGTAATGATATATATATATATTAGTTAGAAAATACATTGAATAATTATTAACAGGTACAGTTTTACAATTAAAATCAGACACATGTGCCTCTGTCTCGAGCCAGGTATTAGTGTAATCTACTTTACACTAACTGATTATTATTATTATAAAGCCTACAATATTATAATTATTTTATTGTTTATACTCTTTCAGCGATATTCTCGTCCCTGCTGCCGAGCCGCGGCAACACGACAACCAGCACGCCGACCGCGCGCGCCGACGACTGCTCCACCGACGTGCTCGTCAGCGGCGCGCTCTGCTATCAGGTCAGTGACGCCTGTGATCCAGTGAGCGTGGCACTCGACTCGGAGGTCGTGGGTTCGATTCCCGCGTTGGAAACATGTTATTTCCAAGTTTGATTAGGACAACGCAGGCTGATCACCTGATTGTCTGACAAGTAAGATGATCCATGCGTTGGATGGGCATATAGAAAGCCGGTTCTGCGCTTGATCTCTCGCCAGTCGTGTAGGTATTCTGTCCCACTGGGTTATGAGAGTAAAGGAATAGATAGTGCTCTTGTGTACTGCGCACACACTTGGGCACTATAAAATTACTCCTGCGTAACTGAACTGCGTTCAATGAAACCGGCCAGCGTCACTGATCAGGTCAGTGTACTGTCTGCTTACGGTTATATACAGCGAAGTTTCTATGTGGTCTATAAAAGTCGTCCTTCTGTCGTTGATATAAAGGTCAATCCAGAAGTAAAATAACTCGGAACGAACTGTATAATTTTGTGGGGCTAGCAAAAATAAATGATTTTGCAGCACTTATATAATATGAGAATTGAATAGGCCCTGTCATAGTTTTCATATAATTATGTGTCTTTAACTGTACAAGTTGCTTAGTTGGTCATTTCCCTTGCTAAACCCTCAGACCTAATCGTAAAAAAATGGAACATGTAGTGTCATTTAATATTCTGCTTTGTGGCAGGCCTTATTTTGGAAATTTTTGAATATGAATATAATTTTTGGCGTGTATCTGCAGGTGCAAGTGCAGGACGAGGGTTCCGGCAGCACGCTGGAGTGCGCGCTGGGCGTGTCCGCCGACACGCTGGTGCTGCTGGAGGAGGCGTCGAGACAGATCGTGCTAGTGCTGCCCACCTCCTCGCTGCTCGGTACTGCTATTTAATATTCTTATTTACGTAAATGTTGTGCTATAAATCTAAAACTTGTGTCACGCTGACTAGACAAACAGAAGTAAAATTCGATTTATTTGTTCTAAGCTAAATAAATATAATAAAGAATAGCTTTTTAACTCAGTCAGTCACCGTTTCTTGATGCAAATTGTACCATCGATGAAATTGATTCATAGGCAGTTGATAGACCTACGTTGGTTGGGCTATGTATGTCAATTCAATACTAGTCGTGATCTGACGGCTAGGTTTGACGTAACCGACAAAATTATGTAGGTCCGCCATCTGCCTAGGAATCGACTTCTGTGAATATACAATCTTCGGCCCGATGCGCTGAGCGTGGCAATGATATCAGCTGTAATTATTTGTGGCACTTGCTTTATTGTGGTTTATTTGTCAGGCTGGGTGAGCAGCGGCGGGTGGACGCGCATCTACTACCACGTGGGCGAGAGCGTGCGCGTGCGCGGCGCCGCCGACCTGCCGCGCCGCCTCGCCGCCGTAGCGCCGCCGCACGCAAGGGAGCTGCAAGAGATCACGCTCGCTCGGGGTGCCGCTAACGAGCTCGGTACGGCTCTCATTTGATAAAAAAATAAGTGGCATGATTGTAATTTTATAAATTATTGTGTTCATTAGTTTTCAATGAAAATTATATTGTGCGAAAACATCGATTCCGTTAGTTCTACAGTGCGAGCAATCTGTTAATAAAATATGTTGACATTGATTGTTGTGCATTGTGCAACCAGGTTTCCACGTGTCGGCGGAGGGCGTGGTAGCGGGCGTTTCGCGGGGCGGGGCAGCAGCGCGCGCGGGCGTGCGGCGCGGCGCGCGGCTGCTGGAGGTGTGCCGTGCGGCAGTACACGCGCTGCCACACGACCACCTTGTCGACCTGCTCAAGACCGCCGACCCCGTCACCGTGCTGCTAGCCTCGCCCGCGCCCTGCGACTGCGCCCGCGCGCCGCCCGCCCAGCAGCAGCCGCGCCGCCGCCCACCCTCGCCGCACCGCTCTGACAGCGAGGGCTACGGCACGGGCGGGTCGGGGCGTAGCGCGGCGTCGCCGGCGGGCGCGGCGGACGTGCGCCGGCGCTCGCACGACGACTCGCCGCGCCGCCGCCCGCGCTCCGCCAACGCCTCGTCGCTCACGGAGGAGCTGATGCGTATGATGGACGCGGAGCTGGGCGAGCTGCGGACGGGGGGCTGCACCCCCGGCCGGGAGGGGGGGAGCGCGGGGGGCGCGCCGCTGCCGCTGCCCGACGCCGCCGCGCTCGACTGGGCCACGCTCGTACACACCGCCACGCGCGCCATGTTGCAGGTGCGTGTACGACTTTAGGTGATCGCACATTTATCAGCACGCACGCGCCGAACGCGCTGCATTTTAGAATTCGTTGAATCAAATGATGTGAAACCTCGCACGTTCGTCCGCACCGTAAGCGCCGCATTTCGTGTACTATGCGGTACGTTCGGCACGTGCGGGTGGGTGTACGGTGCTGACAAATATGCGATCAGCTTTTATCTTGCTCATCCGTAACTTCGCTTGCGAAATTTTTATTTTATTTTTATTTTACTTTATTTAGGAAACAAACAGTTTTTTAAATTATCTTAATTTAATACAATTTTTACTTAAAAACTAATAGTTCCATAGAATTTTACTTATTTAATTTTACAGAAACATATGCGGCTTTTATAAATACATAACTACTTATTTTTTAACAGGTTTTGTAATTTTAACTTGTAAATACGCAAGCTTATATTAAATATATCAAGATCTTTAAATTCTTCATTGTAAGTCTTAACGCTACGTTTGAGGAAACAGTTGCTAGTATAAATTGATCTAAACAAAGGAACCGAAAATATATTTTGTGAACGAGAACCAGGTCTAGGTACTTTAAAATCGATACATTCCAAAATGTGTGAGGCGTCAATGTGGTTATTTATTATTTTAAAAAGATAAATTTGGTCAAACATTTTCCTGCGGTTTACAAGACTCGTTAGTGAATGTCGACTGAGTGAGGTCTCATAAGAGATATATTCATGATTTCCAACGAATTCTAAGGACTTAATAAATTTCTTCTGAACCCTCTCAATGCATAAAAAGTTTAAAAAACATTCAAATCTAAGAGATTTTCTGGTCTATGACACGATACGGCACAAATCTAAAACCTTGTTACAAGAATGCATTAATAAGTTTAAGTCTGAATCTAAACTAATAATTAAAAAAAACCCACAATATTTTTGGTCATTTGTCAAACCAGTGAGGTGAAATAGTTCCGAGATTCCAGACGAAATGTACTACAATAATAAATCAGCTCAAAGAACTCAAAATATATCTTAGTTATCAAATCATAATATAATAACAGATAAAATTGATGGCTACTCACAATCACTTGGATCATGTTTCATTCCAAAATCGGATATTCTCACTTCCCTTAAAACAATTAATACCAATATAGGACCAGGTCCAGATTCTATCCCGCCAATATTTCTGCAGCGTTGCTCCGATCAGATTTCAGAACCACTACCGCATTTACAATAAGTCCTTATAAACCGGAAGTTTTCCTTCAAGGTGGAAACTAGCTTATATCACTCCAATACACAAAAAAGGCGATCAGAGTGACGTCACTAACTACAGGCCAGTTTCAATTTTATCAGCCACAAGCTGTCCCGGCAAACGTTGTTTTGCCTGTTTTCCCTGTTTTCCTGCTTTTCTCTTGAAGTTTTTTCTGATATTTTTTTCTATAAACCTCACGGATCCTTTCCAACGAATGAAAAACCGTGGAAATCGGTTCGTTCGTTCTGGAGTTATAGCGTCAGGAAGGAAAACCCGACTTATTTTTATATATTAGATGGGGAAGATCAGCACGCTATCTATACGGATTTCTCAAAGGCCTTGGACGTAGTTAATCACAGGATTCTCCAAAATAAGCTAGCTCATGCCGGAATCTGTGGAAACCTACTCAGATGGTGCGAGTCTTACCTTATGTATAGGTCCCAGTTGGTTAAAGTCAAAAGGATACAAGTCTGTACCAATAAAAGGGACAACCGGGGTGCCCCAGGGCTCACATCTAGGGCCCCTCTTCTTCCATATTTTCGTAAATGACCTTTGCTCCACTATTACATCTAGGTACCAAATGTTTTCCCAGAGTGGGTCACGATGCACAAACGCTCCGTGCATCGTGACACCAGAGAAGGCGGGCCCAAGCAAGCCCAAAGTGGGGCCTCTGTCGGCCTGCGGGGCGAGAAGCGCCCCCAAATGAGTGTGGTCTGACAAAGGTCGGACGGCTACTGACGGAGTTGCGGTGGGTGTGTCGTGCCCGTGGCTTCGTCTTGGGTGGCGAGAGGAGCGTCGCAGAGTTTTAGTGGGTAGGGTCGCGGCACATACCATCTTCGCCGCGATGAGCCCCACATATCCGCAGTGGGAGTCCCCATCCCCTGCGTCGAATGCGTTAATGCATTTCTCTGCGTGAAAAAAAAAAAAAGGTATCAAATGTTTGCCGAAAAATCTTAAAATATACCGCATAATTAAAGACTATCGTGATATTAGACTCTTTCAAATGGATATTAACGCAATAAGCGATTGGTGCTCTGCAAATGGCATGACTGTTAACAAAGCCAAATGTTTTCATATTAAATTTACTCGCAAACATAATCCCTTACATGCTACTTACTTCATAAAAAAATCTCCTATTACAGAAGTCTCGAGCATTCGGGATTTGGGTGTAGTGGTGGATACTAAATTGGACTTCCGGGAACATATTAACAACATCGTAAACAAAGGAACACGACTGGCAATAATACGCCAAACTAAATTCTTCAAGGATCATGAAATTCCTATCCTCCTTTTCAACTGCTATATAAGATCTATTCTTGAATACTGTTCTCAAATTTGGAACCCATCTTATGGAGTACACGTTTTGGAAATTGAGAAAGTCCAGAAACAGTTTCTATACCATCTTTCGTACACACACAACCTATGTTAAAACTCATTTCACTCGAAAGTAGACGCAACAGTGCTGACATTGTGTACCTGTCGAAATTAATAACCGGAGTGTTAGATACCTCTAGTCTGGTGGAAAAATTGTATGTGGCTGTGCCACGGTCAGGTAGCCGCAGACATAACAGTAAAACTTTTAACTTACCTTGCTCTCGAACTAACTATAGTCAACATTCACCGTTGTACCGTATGTGTTCTTCCTACAATAAATCTGTAACGAAATAGATACATTTAATGTAACCATCCACGTTAATTCAAGAAATACAAAACAGACCAGCAATTTATGATACATCTAAGGCAGAATATCATAATAGACATTTAAAAAGAAAATTATGGGAAGAAATGTGCTGTAATGTATATTCAGCTCCTGTTAGGACATCGTTGACATAAATTTATCGGGATGTTGTTTCAGAATTGAATGTTTAACTACCCAAATGTACCCAAAATTTTCTATTTTTTCTTCTTTTTCTGTACTTCAAGTACAAAATAATACTTCGAGATCTCTGCACGATTTTATAGCGTCTACATCTCGCAGAGATCTCGAAGTATTATTTTGTACTTGAAGTACAGAAAAAGAAGAAAAAATAGAAAATTTTGGGTACATCCTATAATTTCGGAAAGACTACTGAAGGGACAGTTCCATATTAAACATTCAATTCTAAAACAACATCCGGATATTCCGGATAAATTTACGTCAACGATGTCCAAACAGGAGCTGAATATACACTACAGCACACTTCTTCCCACAATTTTCTTTTTAAATGTCTATTATGATATTCTGCCTTAGAAGTATCATAAATTGCTGGTCTGTTTTGTATTTCTTGAATTAACATCGTTACATCGATATCTGGCGAATCGCGTACGTTACGTCACTACAAATGCTGATTGCAGACTAAAAGTGTACGCCGTCTGCGTTAGCGCGTGTTGAAGCAAACGTTCAATTTTTTTCGCACACTTTTTGTGCGGCGCGGTGCGAAGCGGCGCGATGCGTCATGCGGTCTGTCCGAATTACACGGATTTTTTGTGCGCCGGACTTTTTGCGCATCGTGTGCGTTACTGCATATAATTGCATAGGTTCTATTTCCACAGACTAAAAAGTGCGTCACGGATAGTCTGTCGTCTGCGCAGCACCTTTGTGTGATCGAGTCTGCGGCGCACAAAAAGTCTGCATGGCGCGCAAAAAGTCGCTCGCGGATTTTTCACAGACTAAACGCACACAACGCACATCTTCGATCATTCTGTCCGCTGAACTGTAGGGATGTAGACGCTATAAAAATCGTGCAGAGATCGCGAAGTATTATTTTGTACTTGAAGTATAGAAAAAGAAGAAAAAATAGAAAATGTTGGGTACATCCTATAATTTCGGAAAGATTACTGAAGGGACAGTTCCATATTAAACATTCAATTTTGAAACAACATCCGGATAAATTTATTTTTTTCCGGATGCGGATTCCCTCACACCGCTCGTAATAAGGCCCAGTTGCGAAGAGCGCAGCGGATCATTGCGGTGAGGGTTATCAGGGGGTACCGTACAGTCTCCTGGGCGGCAGCTACTGCCCTGGCGGGAGACCCGCCGTGGGAGCTGGTTGCAATAGTCTTCGCCGAGTTGCACCTCCTTGTTTCAGAGAGGAGGTCGCGGGGCGAAGGCCTGCAATGGGAGGAGCTCCGGTGGGTCCGAAGGCTAGGAGAGCAGTGGCTGCTGTGGAGGTGGGGTGAGGACCTGGCGCAGGCCCAGTACGGTCAACGTACTGCTCAGGCTCTGTGCCCAGTTCTTGCGGCGTAGATGCGCCGCAAGAAGAAACCCCTCACCTTCCGCCTTGCACAGGTGCTCACTGGGCACGGATGCTTCGGTGCGTACCTGTGTAAGGTCGCCAGGAGGGAGCCTACGCCAGCCTGCCATGATTGTGGCGCTGCGGAGGACACGGCCCAGCACACCCTCGAGGTGTGCGATCGTTGGGCCGTGCAGCGTCATGATCTCATGGCGGTGCTTGGGCGGGACCTTTCACTTTCGAGCATGGTGCGCTGCATGCTCGAGAGTAATGAGGCCTGGCAGGCGGCGGTCTCTTTCTGTGAAACCGTCCTTTCGCAGAAAGAGGCCGCGGAGCGGAATAGAGAGGATGACCCATCCTCCGTTCCGCTCCGCCGGCGTAGGACGGGAGTGCGGAGGCGTCGCTATGCGAACCTCCAAACTTTTGTCTAATCGGGGCTCCGGGCAAGGATGGGAACCTGCCCGGCTTAGTTCCCCAGCGCCGAGGGGAACGCTTAAGTTTGCCTAACTAAGCGTTCCCTTTGGTGGACTTTGGTGGAAGTCCGGTCCCTTTGAGGTAGACCGGCCGGTCGTGGAGGGAGTCCTGTGTTAGACAGATCCAGGACATCCCTCCGTATACGGCTGAAGGCAAACCGCAGGTGGTTTTAGTGGGTGAGAGTCCCACATGCCCCCGGGGTGCTTCAGCTTTTAACTGAGGCACACCCCCAACCCGGGGCACCCATAAAGGGTTTCCCCTGCGCAAAAAAAAGGAGCTAAATATACATTACAGCACACTTCTTCCCACAATTTTCTTTTTAAATGTCTATTATGATATTCTGCCTTAGAAGTATCGCGTACGTTACGTCACTACAAATGCAGATTGCGGACTAAAAGTGTACGCCGTCTGCGTTAGCACGTGTTGAAGCAAACGTTCAATTTTTTTCGCACACTTTTTGTGCGGCGCGGCGCGAAGTGGCGCGATGCGGTCTGTCCGAATTACACGGATTTTTTGTGCGCCGGACTTTTTGCGCGTCGTGTGCGTTACTGCATATAATTGCATAGGTTCTATTTATATATAAAAAATGAGTCACGGATAGTCTGTCGTCTGCGCAGCACCAAAAAAGTGCGTCACGGATAATCTGTCGTCTGCGCAGCACCTTTTTGTGCGCCGCAGACTCGACCACACAAAAAGTGTGCCGTCTGCGCTCTCCCTAAATCTTTAAAACTACGCAACGGATTTTGATGCGGTTTTCTTTAATAGATAGAGTGATTGAAAAGAAAGTTTATAAGTATAATAACATTCATTAAATAGTGGAGAAATACTGTTATTTTTGAGGTTTTTAATGTGATGTCGTAAATAATTACATTTTTTTCCGCTTACATTGCAAATGCAGGCTGAACCCTACGAGATTTATCAAAATAATGTACTAAGTATTGTACACAATGAAAAGGTCTACAGAAAACTTCGCGATGGTATATGTCTATCTCTTATGGATATCCCACAATAACATTTTTTTGTCATTACTTTTTACTATAAATAATGACTAATTTTCGAAGCGATTTTAACCAATACAGCATTAATCCTTATTCAATTAAATACTTTAAATACATTGTTGATTTAATATAGATCTATATGGCCCTTTACAGCATATGATTTAAATGAATATTTTCGCAGATATTACAGATTTAAAAATTGCGGGACGTAGCTTTTGCGGCGGACGGCGGTGCCGACGAGTGCGGGCCACGGGTAGTAATGAATATAAATCAAAACTACTGAATCGATTTTAATCATTTTTTCAGTGTGTAACATAGGCTATATATTTTATACCCGTGCGAAGCCGTGGCGGGTCGCTAGTAACTTATATTAACTTATATAATATCGTTATTTTAGTAAATATAATATGCTTTATTAAAAGTTTCATCGAAGTCGTTCAACTTTTGTATATGTAAAAGAGTTACAGTAATCCTCAGAAACTTTTGTATTTAAAAAATATTGATGATGAATAGTCATCTGACATTACAATTTATAGAAAATAACTTTCTTGTCGCATATAAAAATCTATATTACAATAAAATTTCAGATATGTGAGGAGCACCAGTACCCGTCGCTGGACGCGTCCGACCCGGCGCTGGACTCCGTCACCGACGTCACGCAGGACTCATGGGTGGACGTGCCGGTACGTTTCAACAGCTTCCTCTGCTATAATATTATACAATAATCTATTAGCGTTAAGCATGTCCTCCTCAGCTAAAAAAATATTATCAAAAATGAAAATGGACGCCGGTACCGAAAGAATTGCTAAATATTGACCTGAAAAACCAATGACGCTCAGGCTTATATTGACAAGGTGAAAATAAGCCTGAGCGTTATTGATTATTTCTTGCGTTGATGATTCACCATCTTTTGAACTTTAAAGGTCAAACGAAATATAATGTACTCGACGCTTACATTTCACTCTCTCACTAAACACGTTTTTCTACGCAGTTGCGAGACGAACCCCAATCACAGTCGGGTACACCGGCGAGCCTGCAGGAGTCCACCACCACGGTGACGGGGGAAGTGACGTCACCGAGCGCGGGGGCGGGGCCGGCGGAGGCGTGTGCGTGCGGGCTGGCCGAGCGCGTCGCGGCGCTCGAGGCGGACGCTGCCAGCGCGCACACGCAGCAGCGACAGTTGGAGGATGAGGTACGGATAAAGTGAAAGTAACGTAGTAAATAAACAAATTACTAAATAATAATATATATATACTGCTGTTTTTATTTTCTTTACAACATTTGTCTAAGTTCTGGTGTTCAATGGTATGCGTGATCAGGTGCGGCGGCTGAAGCGGCAGAACCTGCGGCTGCGCGAGGAGTCGGCGCGCGCCGTGTGGCAGCTGCGACACTTCACGCAGTGGCTCAAGCGGACCGTCGACCGACACTAGCCGCCGCCACGCCGGTAATTACACACACACACACTGCGGCTGCGCGAGGAGTCGGCGCGCGCCGTGTGGCAGCTGCGACACTTCACGCAGTGGCTCAAGCGGACCGTCGACCGACACTAGCCGCCGCCACGCCGGTAATTACACACACACACTGCGGCTGCGCGAGGAGTCGGGGCGCGCCGTATGGCAGCTGCGACACTTCACGCAGTGGCTCAAGCGGACCGTCGACCGACACTAGCCGCCGCCACGCCGGTAATTACACACACACACTGCGGCTGCGCGAGGAGTCGGCGCGCGCCGTGTGGCAGCTGCGACACTTCACGCAGTGGCTCAAGCGGACCGTCGACCGACACTAGCCGCCGCCACGCCGGTAATTACACACACACACACACTGCGGCTGGCCGGCGTATATATTCTTATAGTATTTTTTTTTTCTTTTCTCTTCCTTTATACACGATATTCTTTTCTTTATACACGAGTCAGCAAAACAGTGATAAAGTTACGCTATTCGTTACTTAACTCTTACTTGAATTTAGCGTTATCTGTCTCGTTTCCACGGTTCGTTTAAAGACCGAGATAGCAGTGTGTTCCTTGAGAGAAGCGAGTAGCGCTTGGCCTTATTCAGTGGACCACGCATTACCAGTTAGCATTCAAAAATGTTTTAATCTTGACCTAATTGTAGTCGAAACATAACCTAGACACAGATAACTGAGGCCGCGATGTTTTCAGGTTAACGTAACGGAATCAGGCGATGGCGCGATAGTCGCCGGTCGCCGCCGATAGCCGCCGATAGCCGCGACGTTATCGCGCTAAGCCGGTAATCTTGACGCATCTGTTGTATTATAATGTTATGTCCAAAGAATGAATTAACGTATTACGACAATTGTTACGAGCTGTATCTTATGAATTTAGTGCCTTCGGTAGTGTATGTTGTTTTGAGCGGCGCCCACGCTGCGCCGGTTGTTGCGGCTTCTGTATATCATATGTTATTGCTCGGAGCCGCCAGCCGGTATGGTCCAGGTTTAACCTCGGTTGTGCGACAACTGTTACATGCAAAAATATTGCTTTAAACGTCTTTACGTACTAAACATTGTAAAGGCAAATGTCAAACGATTATTAATCAAATTTATTTTTTTACTTAAATATGCCTACACGTGCACGCAAAGTGCGTACAGCGTATACTTAAAATAATGTTACGATTTATCATCGCTAGTAACTTTGTTTTGTTAGATAGGAAAACATTATTACTATTATGTCATTCTTGATAAATATTTAAAAATTATTAACTTCGGTAGGTTATCAAAGAATAAATAATAAATATTAAACATACCCGGCCCGGCGGCAGACTTACTGTTGTAAGCGTAGTACATTTTTTTAAGCTTCTATTTATTAACGTAACGTAACTAGAGTAAGACTGTAACGTGAACACCAACTAGGTAAGATAGGTTGTAGCTGTCGTTGTTAGTACTTACATAATATTATAAGCTCTCGAGTCTCGACTCGGGCTGCCTTCACACTTGTGACGGGCCAAGCTTATACCAGTTCTAGATGTAATACTAAATACTATATTATGTATAATGTGATACAGGTGCTCTGTGAGGTGGTCCTCTATATTGATATTTAATCATTTTAATGCAATTTTAACTGATCCTACATTTAGACCATAGACCGTGGAATTTTTAACGTCTGCGTCAATAAATCATTATTATAGAAGATAATACATTAATGCTTGGATTATAATATATCGTAAACGATAATTATTAATATAATTTATTACAATTGTACTTTGGATGTGTAGATAAATTTATTGCAATTTCATAAAAATAAATAAATATCCCTAACGAATATTTAATACATTTTTTAAATAAATTTAATATCTTTCAGATGAAATATGTAAAATTTTTCGAACTATGTTACCTCATAACACATGAAGTATATTGTAGGTATGTTTGTGTGTATGTCTGTCTGCGACATTATATAATATATGATTTTTTAAGGTGGCCTAAAAGATATGATCTGATCTTCGCTGTAAACTATTACTATTATTATTATAGTTTTGCTTGACTTGGATCAAAGCCTTTTTTATAAGGTTTTTATTGTGATTTAGAAAATAACCCTAACAAAGTACTGTTCCTATTGTTGCGTCGGAGCCACAAGTAAACATCTTTGCGGCGAAACAATATAAAATCATCGCTCATTGATATTATGAATCTGTTAATTAGACTCACGAAGAATAACTCAATACGTAGTAGCGATAGCGAAATAACGAGGTCGTTATTTCGCTATCGCTACTACGCATCGAGTACATCTCGCGCAGTAGTCGCAGTAGTCACGTGTGGCTGAAACGTAGACTGCTTTTGGCATATTTTTTCTTGTCTAGTTTTCTGGCTGGTTTAAAAGGCTGATTGATATAAAGTAGTGGCAACTGGCAACTGGCAACTGGACGAATATAACTCATCTGTCTGGCCCTTAGGCATTCATATGCTTGAAATTCAATTTATTCTCTATACATACGCGTAGTTCGAATACAAATTTTGCTTCTACAATGTCATTAACTATAAAAATATCTACGGGTTTGTAATCTTTATATAACTGATGTGACGTCACAGCGAATTGAATAATAGTAATCATCGTGTGTAGTGTGTAGTGTGTAGTGTGTAGTAGAGAGTAGGCAGGAAACTATAGTCTATTTTCGTTAAGCTTGTAAGGCTGCCGTCAAATTAAGTCGCCAGTCTAAAGAGTCAACAGCGCAAATGTGAAATGTTTATTGGTACATGGCACAGCCTCATTGGTAAATTTTAACATTTGCACCAGTGACTTACTTCAACTTAACACTACGTCACTTTAAGTGGATCACCGCACTCGAGCACCTTCACTTAACTTTAACGTAAATCATTTTTGACTGGAATTCAATCACATTATATTGTGTGCGATGTAAGTACGAATCATCGAGTTCAGTATGGATGTAAAAATTATTATTATATATTTAGCTCCAAGCTTAAGGCCTCTCTGATTTGACAGTCTGATTCGTAATAATTTTTATATTGCTTGTTCTAGTATGGAGTATACGTATTTTATGGATTTTTTTACTTTTTGATACACATTTAATGTTTTAAGCTCACTATGATTGTACTGAGTCTATGTTGCCATTTCACTAAAATCTTCTCTAATACGTAAGTGATAAGTGTCTACCTATTGTTTATTAAATTAGCTCATAAAACAATGTCAATTGCATTTTTATATTTCTGTTACTCTATGAATGATATAAGTATATTATTTATAAGGGGTTTTCCAATAAGGACTTGACAACTTTTTTCAAAATAAAATGAAAAATTTTACTATAGGGTTGAAGTACAATCAAAATATTTTTGAATAGAACTCTACTTCGCTCGTATGGCCACCATGGCACTTTTGCAGCGGTCGATTTGTTGAACCCAATTTTCTATGACTCGGACACACATTTCGGCTATTTCGCGTTTAATTTTGGCTCTAAGCTCTTCCAACGTCGTCGGCTTATCCAAAGACTTGACGCAACCCCAAAGAAAAAATCAAGAGGCGTTAAATCGTACGAACGAGGCGGTCAATCGACTAGTCCATTTCTTGAGATAACGCGCTCATCAAACTTGCTCTTCAATAAATCGATGGTAACGTGTGCTGTGTGGCTTGTGGCACCGCCCTGTTGAAACCTCATGCTGTCCAAGTCCATATCTTCCAATTCGAGCCAAAAATAATCGATAATCATTGCCAATTTGCCGTCTACTAAGGCAAGAACTACGATCTAAAGTCGGTTTTAACGCTCTTAAAGTAGCGGCCACCGACTCCGAATTTCATTTGTAAATTTTTAAGATTTGCAGACGTTGTTCGTTCGTGTACTTCACCATGATGAAAATGTTATGTTTACTGAATAAACTGACAGTGACAGTTCGATGTTAAGTGAAAGCGTGCGTCCACAAACTAAATTCAAAATTGTCAAGTCCCTATTGGAAAACCCTTTATTTTATACAGGGTGTAACAAAAATAAGTGATAATACTTTAGGGTGTGTATGTGTTCCTTGTAGAGAGTTCACTGTGAAAGTAGCAGCGCTGAAAGTTTTTTTTTTTTTTTTCACTTTTGTATGGGCAAGCGCCCCAGCGACGCGAGTTTCCCCATACAAAAGTGAAAAAAATTTTGGTCTTTCAGCGCTGCTTTCACAGTGAACTCTCTACAAGGAACACATACACACCCTTAAGTATTATCACTTAGTTTTGTTACACCCTGTATATGTAACATTTGGCTGACATTTTGCTCTTTTAAAAAAAAGTAATTGGTTAGGTTATTCTTTGTATGTTTTCTACAGTGTAAATATATGTAATTATTGTTATTGCCAATAGTGAAGTATTGGCAATGCCTTTTAATATAAAAACTGTATGATACTTTACAAATGCGTGCACGCACTCGGGGACGCGGCAGCGTACGTACATACGAAGTACGTACGATATGTTTAGATTTAATTTATTATAAATTAATTATTATAAACATAAAATATAAACCTACTTATTGCGTCATCGAATTTTTATTGCACGGCAAATAATATACGCTTGATATATCCAGAATAAATCCGACGTAGTTACAATTTGTATGTTAATGTATTTCGCTGCGTCGCGTCGCCGAGTGTGAAGCACCCTAAAAGTTCCTCTCCTCACTATATTCTGTAATAGTTAACAGATACGTGTGATTTTGTATCGATTTTATAACATTTTAAATTTATTTAATATTTTGTTTATACACATACAATGTATAAGCTCAAACCTCCAACCGACACGACGATGAAGTCGGTCCGATCCGCGCCACAAGAGAAAGCCACAAGTTTTGTTATTATTAGTTTACCTTTTGTAAATACGGTGGAATCTCTTCGTTGAGGGTTTTAAACGTAAATCGAAGCTTTATTAGTGAAATATAGTTTTGTTAATATTAATTTAGTGTTTACTTAAATCGGTAAGTAGAAAATAATGTCGGGTCTTATTAGTAAAAATATTTAGCTTACTCCTGGCTTTTCCATATTGAACGATCACTTGACAGCCAACGATAGCCACAAGGATAAACACACTGTATGAAGACGTTATAGTCACACAATGTTTTGTCCTTATCGTATACGCAAGAAGAGCGTCTTGAAAGACAAGGACAAACTTTGTATGAGTACTACGTCTATACGCAGTGTGGATTTCTTGACTAGTGAGATGTTTAATATTTTTATTAATAAGGCGCTTTCAGTATAAGTATTTATAAATGAAACAATATTGAAAACGCAGATCAAAATAATGGACGCTGTTAAGCATTTGTGTACCATCCCACAAAAAAATTAGGTATTGAGTTATGAATGCAGTCATGTTCTTTATCATTTAGAACAAGACTGCAATTAATAGTTCAACAAAAAAAATTGTGGGTTAGTACACAAATACTTAACAGCGACCAAATATAGTTGTAATGATCAATTCTGGCTTCCCTCTGTTCGACGTGGTCTTTAACTGCTAATCGTTTTAAACATAACTAGGCTGCACTGTAGGTCGAAAGTTAAGACTGCAGTGACAGTTGATGGTTGTTCGTGTGAACACCAGACTCTTTTTTGCCATGAGGCATTTTTTTTAGAAGGAAACGGATAAACGTTAAATATGAAGTGTCATAATGTTCCACATTGTAAAAAAATATATTATTTTCACGATTTGCCTAAATTAGCCTTAAAATTGATGATCCGAATATATTCGGTGATATTATATTATAATGTATGTATGTGGCCTTACCACCTCGTTTTCCCTCGTTTTACCATTTTATGCGCCAAGTGCAGTCCGATCAGGGCAATTTTCCTCTAGGCCTTTATGCCAACATTAAGGTCAATGTTATAGAAACGCAGGTGAATAACTGAACGGACTAACGCAATCAGTCTGAAGTTGGCAACGTGTAGCTTAAGCGTGTCACGTGACTCGCTCGTACCGGCGTCAACTTCAGTGCGCACCGGCGCCCCTCCCACCTCCCCTAGTTGTAAGTCGCGTTAGGACATTGTTATCAACCAAAGTATTACTGTTTACCGCCATAGATTTTGTGCATTATACGTATTTTGATTATTCTTCGATTTATTTAAAAGTTAATGCTTACATTAAGGATTTTTGTATAATATGTATTTTAAGAACATTCCAGATTATTAAAGTATATACCAAAGAATCGTATTATTATTTCATATGCGTCAGTAAATAACATGAGAACTCCCAGCTCGACATAAAAACACAAACTTTTCATAGAACTTGTAATAGACAACATGCTAAAATAACGATTCTGGCGTTAAAATATACTATTTATAGTAATGTTCATATTGTAATGCAGAACCTACTCATTGATACAGAAGCGTATGTATTATATGACACACATCATAGTGATCGTGTTACAATATTATTATGAAAATGAGAATATGTAAAATTTTGGTTTCTACTTGCAAACGTAATGCTTAAAAATATATATGCTAGTGAAGCAAACTGTTCGTTGCCACTTAAATAACAATTAATCATTATTATTTAACGAACATGTAACATATCAATTAAAATTAGATTAAGATTACAGCAAATCATAGCGATAAAACAATAATGATTATTAGCCATCATCATCATCAGGCAGTTTTAACCGACTTCAAAGAAAGAGGTTATCAATTCGACCCGTATGTATGTAATATTTCCAGAACCAGTATTCGTATATGTTAGTATCAGCGTCTGAACAAATGTGTCAAATTTCAAGTGTACTATGTATGAATGTTTTTATGTCTGGGTTCTAATATCTCCGGAACTACACGTCCGATTTAAGGGATTCTGTTTTTCTTAAACTAGGTATTGTTCAACTTAGGGAATATCTACTGCAAGTTTCATCAAAATCGGTTCAGTAATTTTTAAGATAGGGAATTTTAATTTTTAATTTACGTACAGTTTACAATTCTGCCGTCAATAGCATAAACACAGTAAGTAGGGTTTAGGCGGTTTCGAGAAAAACGCGGTTAAAGTTTTGTTGCGAAAATCATCAATAAATTTTTTATTTGTGGTCCGATCATGACGGTTGATACCTTAAATGAAAGATAATTTCAGCGTCTATCTAATACTTTTTTGTAAATCAAATCCGCAATATATAGACGTAGATATATAAACAATATTAGTTATGCTACGTATCTGCTGGAGATCTGTGGTAGAGGTCACTTAGCATAAATACAGTAAGTGTGAATTTTACTGGCTTTATGCTAAGTATCCATATAATTTTTTTAATTTATCTCATATATAAAAATAGATTTTCAAATGTGTAAAACTCGAAAACGGCTGAAGGGATTGGGCTGATTTTAGTCTTAAAACATCCGTAGTAGTCCAGGGAAGGTTTTAAAGTGACACGAAGTTCCCCGGGACAGCTAGTATGGATTATAAGTTTTATTTAATCAGGCTGTAATTGTTACAATAAAACAATAAATTATATTAAAAATGTATGTATTTAAAAACTATATTGTTATCAAATTGCAGAAAGTTGAAATTAGTTACGAAAATCAACAAATATTTTAGTTTTTATCACATTTTTTCTTACGATTATTAAGCAGCTCTTGTGCTCATTTAACAAATAAAAAATAAAGTTTCACTTTACTTAATTAACTTAGTCTTAAGAGTTACAAATTGTCACAGCCGTGAATATAAATTATGTTAACTTAATGTGTATTAATCAGTCTCCTCAATATTAATTAAGTGCTTTAAATCACAGATTTTCTTATAAGGAAAAATGAGATACATAACGTAGATAATGACTATTATTATTGTAAACTGTAATTTTTTTTCTTCTATAATCTATATCTTTATACGATGTTATTTTTTTTCTATAAACATCTTTATAAAATCCTCAAATAATAAAAGCTATAACCATTTAGCCTACGATATAAAATTTTCTTCTGTAACACTAAAAGTTAAATAACATTTACGTTTTTCCAAGATATCCGCTAATAGTTATAAAAAGAAAATCTGCTTATTTGCTAGGCTCATATTCATTTCCTATATAGTAGGTGACATAACATATTAGCAGTATAGATGCCATACTGTATTTTCTCCGAGTAACTCTCAGAAAAACCTCTGCAGTAAGTATACATACTGTAATTATGCTATGTATTCTTTAAAAAAATCTTGACTTACTGTTATTTTAAAATTTGTAACTTTGGTTAAAAAAGAGATATAAGCGAATGGATAAGACACAAATGTAGAGCTCATTTTCGTGATTGCGGCTGTATATCTAACTCATTTTTGGCCAAAACCCGACTTACTGTGTTTATGCTATTGACGGCAGAATTGTGAAGTCGGTTTTATCTTTTTGAAACACTTTTATTTTGTTTTGGGTCAGTTTTATTTATAGTCTGATATTACAAATTGAATAAAAAAAGTGCGAGTTGGACTCGCGCACGTAGGGTTCCGTACCACAATAGAGCAAAAATAGGCTGAAAATTGAGTGTTTTTTTGTATGGGAGCCCTCCTTAATCATTTAATTTATTTTAATTTTATTATAAAAAGTACAAATGCAACTGAGTATTTCGTGAATATTTCAAGTGCCTATGTATTGCCGTTATTGATATCGAGCAAAAAATAGCAAAAAAAATCACGTTTGTTGTATGGGAAATATTAACATTTAACATAGTATAAATATGAAAATATTTAATAAATATTTAATTTATTTTGTTTTTAGTATTTGTTGTTATAGCGGCAACAGATATACACAATCTGTGAAAATTTCAGAGGTCTAGCTATAGCGGTTCTTGAGATACAGCCTGGAGACACACAGACATCGAAGTCTAGGAATAGGGTCCCCTTTGAGTACGGAACTCTAAAAAATTAATACAAAAATACCTAATAAGTAGCTAGTAAGTACTTATACGGAGAAGATGAATACGCCTTGTATGCAGAATTCGCCTGAAGTGTGATAGTGTCTTTGGCGAGGTCATACCAAAGCGTTTTAATTATTTTTGAGAGCTCCTTAAAAATTTTGGTAATTATATTATTACGGGGTTTTTGAAACTACTTAATATCCGCTGTTGGTCACAGTCCACAGACTTTTTTTCATAATCTCCAAATATAAAAAAATTACAACGTAGGATAAAAAGATTTGAAAGTAATTAATAATTTAATTCTAATTACATGATGCTAAACGAGCCTGTAGATTTGTTAGACGATAAGTGATAAAGAATTAATATAAATAGTAGCCCGACCGACGTCTTCGCAAGTACTCCTGACAACATGCGTGCTATCATATTACTGGCCCTCGTGGGAGCCGCTCTGGGTGAGTTTATTACATTACTAGATCCCTAATTTAAATAGAACGAAAGAAAAATATTTATACAGCAACTCGTCCGACCGCTTAGCAAACGAATACCGTGACATCGGATAAGTGATCTGCTTCTAATTTTTAACCGACTACCAAAAAGGAGGTTATAATTATGTTCGTGTGTATATATATAAACAGACGAACATAAATATAACCTCCTCCTTTATATATGCCCCTACCTGGGTACGCCCATGAATATACCTATAAGCAATCGAAGGAAATTCTTGAAATTTATAAAAACACACATGGTGTTTAAGATGTTGTTTCTAGTAACTCAAGCATATGTTACAAATAAGTGAAATTTCATACGAAGGTGTCTCTGGATCCATAGGCACTGAACATAACTCCTGAACCTTTAAACATAAAAGTTTGGAAATTTCAGCATCGCTTAGATAACTGCAAGCATTTACCTGCACAATTTCGCTTACAGTAATATAATGTGAATAGTTAACTTACGTAGTGGTTATCTACGCATAAAGCCTTGTGGTCGTGTAGATAACTAAAAAGAGTAAAATTATTATTTTTTAACAAAAAATTTAACCCGAATTCCAAGGTAAAAACGATATTCTTAAAATGATCTAAAAAGTATGAAATAATTCTTATTATTCATTAGTGCCTTTTTCAAAATTCGACTAAACCTCAACTATTTCTGCATCCAATTTTAATTATTTTGAAGTCGGTACCGGCTAAGTTAAGTAAGTTACTATGTCAAGGGTTCTGAGCTGGTACCGACTTTAAAAGAGTGAAAATTGGGTGCTGAAGTAGTTGAAGTTTAGTCGAATTTCAATTTTTTGTTAAAAAATAATTAAGATTAACCATCTTTATATCGCCTTTCATAAAACACATGAGAGTATTATAGAATACAGAGTAGACACATTATATGAGAAGGCGGTTTCTGACACAGCCATGACCCATGCCTTCCTTTTCGAAGAAAAGCGGGTTGTCTGTTCCAATTTAATAATATCTATGGACGCTTCACACCACGTCAGTCTGGCCCCGTGCTAAGTACCCGAGGGACTTGTGTTACGGGTACCAGACAACGGAAAATATATATTTAATTCTACTAATCCTACTAATATTATAAAGGCGAAAGTTTGGATGTATGTATGTATGTATGTATGGATGTATGGATGTTTGTTACTCTTTCACGCAAAAACTACTGAACGGATTTTAATGAAACTTTACAATAATATAGCTTATACATCAGAATAACACATAGGCTATAATTTTAACCGACTTTCAAAATGGAGGAGATGTTATGTTCGTGTTTTTATGTTCAACGATTACTCCACCGTTTGTGAACCGATTTTCAAAATTTTTCTTTTGGTATAGGTTATCATCCCAATTTGGTACCATATTCATAAAAATTGTGACCTGATGAAGGGATCCATAAGAAATTCAGGGATCTCCTCAAAATTTATATGGAAACATGTGGTGACTTCGGTTTCGTGAGCAGTATTCTAAGCATATGCTACCAACAAGCAAGATTTTGCACCAAGGTATACCATGGTTCGGAAGGTGCTGAGAGAACTCCTGACTCTTTATAGATTTTGGGAGTTTCGACGTTGTTTTAAGAACTGAAAGCATATATGCTACTATGCAAATTACATTCATCATCATCAACATCACTACCATGAACCATTATAGAATCGTCCCGTTTTGACTTTTGACCCTATTATTGGTACTTTTCATAGTATTTTATTGTGTATATCACTTAAACCGCGGGTAACACCGCGGAGCACAGCTAGTACTTTTATACTATACATATATTTAAGATTTTTAATATATGATACACATATTTAATACACATCCATGACCCAGGTACATTGAAAACTTTTTGTTTCGTCGGCGGGATTCAAACCCGCGACCCCCGGCTTGAGCGCTGACCACGCGCTCAACCACTGAGCCAAAGAGGTCGTCACATTTAAAAATGCACCCCATCGTCTTGTCACGTTATGATGTATAGCCAGTGGCGGCCCGAGGGGGTGGCGAACAGGGCAATCGCCCGGGGCCTCGCTCTTGCAGGGGCCTCGCAAGGTATTTTTCGTAAGACAAAGGGCCTCGCAAAGACCTTCCGCCCGAGGCCTCGATGTAAACTGACTCCTATCTATATTACAGCGGTGCCGCAGCACGGCTCGCGCATCGTGGGCGGCGAGGCCACCACCATCCAGGAGTACCCCTACATGTCCAGCATGATGTTCAACTGGTGGGGCATCTTCCCCTCGCAGTCCTGCGGCGGCTCCCTCATCACCCTCAACACCGTACTCTCCGCTGCCCATTGCTACGCGTGAGTTTACACATATTAAAGCTGAATTTTAGTTTTTTCATCCTTTGATCTGGTGAGCTCCCCAAAGCGGTATATCGAATTGGGACTCCTCTGGACTTAAAAAAATAAGACCAGACCGTTTCGACTTCTAATAGTATGGTCTCTCGTATCTAGACTTCTCGTGAGATTATTGGATGACACCAAAAGACGCCGCCTTCATTTTATTCAGGCAAAAGAAAACCATATAAAATATTTAAAATCCATGCCGAGTCTAAAACTGTTCAGACTATTGTACAATTTTACTGTACACTCTGCACAGCGTATCCAAACAAAACTTAACACAACGTAGAAATCACATCAAAAACATTTCTCACGGCTTATCGGTTTCCAGCGGCGACGCCGCGTCCTCGTGGAGCGTGCGGCTGGGCTCGACGCAGGCGTCGTCGGGCGGCTCCCTGCACGCCGTGTCGCAGCTGGTGGTGCACGCGCAGTACAACCGCAACACGCTCGAGAACGACATCGCCGTGGTGCGGCTCGCCAGCCCCGCGCAGCTCTCCGACACCGTCGCCACCGTGCCCATCGCCGGCACCAACTACAACGTCCCCGACCACACGCAGCTCTTCGCCATCGGATGGGGAACGCTCTGGGTAAACAGACACGTAAACTAGATGTAGACTTTGTGGCAGCTGCAAAAAGTAGTTTAAACCCGCGTAAGAACATTTGCAATAATGTTAAAAATCATGTCAATAGCTCTCGAATTTACATCGCTTTGGCGACCTCGACGAAGCCCGCTTAACCCATTACCGTTTCCAGTCGAACGGCCCCGCGTCGGAGATCCTGCAGCACGTGGACGTGAACGTGATCAACCAGCAGCTGTGCGCGGACCGGTACGCGTACCTCAAGACGCAGCCTGGCTTCAGCAGCTGGCCCGACATCACCCCCGAGATGCTGTGCGTGGGCATCCTGGACGTGGGCGGCAAGGACGCGTGCCAGGGCGACTCCGGCGGGCCGCTGGCGCACCGCGCGGCCGCCGGCCACGTGCTGGTCGGCATCACGTCGTGGGGCTACGGCTGCGCGGACGCCTTCTACCCCGGCGTCAACGTGCGCGTCTCTTCCTACACCGACTGGGTGCTCGCCAACGCCTAAACTCGCCATGTCATACTGAATATTACTTAACGACTTAATTATAATACATGTAAGGTATATATATTTTATTTTTTTAAATCCCTCGTAAGAGTATCCCAAAAAGTATACAGTATTTGAATTTAAAAATGTTACAAATTATTAAAACGTAATTGAATAACTAATAATTAGAAAATTTACGATTTTTTGCAGAAATGGAGGCTTTAGGACCTGGAAAATGATTTCAAAATGTAGATAGGTTACAAGGTTCGTTCAAATTATAAGGGAAAAAATGAGTAATTGTCCTTGTTATAAAATGTTACTTATCCACTTCATCCACTTACGTCTTCAATTACTACTGCGTAGTATTCGTTTATAATCGCTTGCCGGTGTCTGATAGACAAAAGGATAAAAGAATTCGTTGATATCCGACAGCTGATTAGTCTGCTGCACGCACGATAGAGACATCAAACATAAGTGATAAGTTGGATCACAGATCTTTACTTACTTTTAAAAATCGGGAACGAAAAATTATACACAAAGATATTATTTATTGCAAGCTGCAACATTTTTATTACTTTTTGAGATCAATATCATTAACTTGTTCGACAATAAATTTAATTTTATTTATTGATAAACATAAACAAAATTGTATAAAAAAAGGTTATAGTGTACTTAATAAAAACTTTAGTCTAAGGCGAGATTTATAGTCTGTCAAAAAAGTGAAGAAATTAAAAAGTGGCAACATCGTAGTGTCATCTTTTTCAAATCAATCTAAGAAAAAAGGGATGACACTACGATGTTGCCACTTGACAGACTATATATATGCGGCGGCGCGAACGCGCGGCTTGGCGGCTGGCGCTACACCGCGAGATAACAAGCATACATTAATTGTAATCCGCGCGTTCGGGCGGGCGCATATAAACCCGCCTAACTAACCGTTCAATAAATGATCGTCGCCACTGGCCCGGACACGTGACCATATTCAGACGGGTCGACATTTGTAGCATTTCATTATCAGTATAAAATCTTGCAGCAGCCAGCAGGGCGACATAATATTATTGAGATACTCACACATTGATGTCGTAGGGCTTGTCTAACTTGAAATGACCCGTGTATGTATACAAATATGAAGTTTTAAGGTCACAGCACACATATCAACTCAGAAAGGGATCGGCACCGTATCGCCTCGAGTCGTTGAATATTGTTGTTTTTTTTTATGAAATAAGGGGGCAAACGAGCAAACGGGTCACCTGATGGAAAGCAACTTCCGTCGCCCATGGACACTCGCAGCATCAGAAGAGCTGCAGGTGCGTTGCCGGCCTTTTAAGAGGGAATAGGGTAATAGGGGAGGGTAGGGATGGGAAGAGAAGGGAATAGGGGAGGGAAAGGAAGGGAATAGGGTAGGGGATTGGGCCTCCGGTAAACTCACTTACTCGGCGAAACACAGCGCAAGCGCTGTTTCACGCCGGTTTTCTGTGAGAACGTGGTATTTCTCCGGTCGAGCCGGCCCATTCGGGCCGAAGCATGGCTCTCCCACGTAAAAAGTTGTCGTGCAGTTGACGTGCAGTTACGTGCATACGTTAGGTTGACGCCTGGTTGACGCCTGGTTGACGGCGAGGCTCGAGGCGATACGGTGACGATCCCTTTGCGAGTTGATATGTGTGCTGTGACCTTTATACTCTGTTTTAATTTAAATTGATCTAAATGTAAACAAATTTTTGCATTGTAGAGGTATATAATGTTATATCGCAGTTACTTGAAATTAAATTTTTAGCATTCTAGCCGGGCATACTGCGCTTCATTTAAATTTGTATCAAAGGAACTAAAATAAAAATCACCTTAAAATTTCTCTGTAAATGCTTAAAAATGTTTCATATAACTTATTCTCCGAAACTTTTTAAGTATTGTCGCGTAGCAGGTAAACCACCTACCCTGTAAGTAACTTGTAATTGAACACGTATGTGGATGAAGTAGGTAACTATCATTTTTGAAATTTTTTGTTTTTTGCATAAATGGAGGCTTAGGACCAGAAATATGAAAAAATATGGATTTTATATATACTTTTGCAACATAACACCCATATTTTTTTATTACAAATTATTTTCCCGGCTTCCATTTAAACAAAAAAAAACGAACATTAAAAAACTGTACCCACTTTATCCAATAAGGTCTTCAATTGTCAAATATTCCGTACATTATAACACAGTGAATACACAACGTCAAATCCTTAAAAATTAAACTAATCGAATCATAATTGCACTATGTTTATAATAAGAGTTTTATGAATGTAACAATGACTTATCTAGCAGTTGCTTACAAAAATAAGTTGTATAATTTAGTGGAGAACAGTATACACATTCCTTAAGCACCCTATAAGTAAGTACTATACATATTTTATCAACATTATAATATTATATCGTTAATCGTTATCAATCAGGGTTTTTAAATATTTTCTATATTCCTGGCAGACTCGACTGAAGCAGTTTTTGTCACCAGACTAAACTTTCTGGTAGCTAAAGTAAGATTAAAAACTTTAACAATTTGAACTCTCTTTTGCCATTAACGCCATAAACATTAAAAACCCTTACTACCAAAATGGCTGTCTAGCCGACGACATATGAATAAATATAATATGAACGACACAATTTAAATTACGGTAAAAAGCAAAAATAAACTTAATTGTGATAAATATTCATATAACTAAAGCGCTTTCACTTTGTCTTACGGCCTTTTCATAACAATTGACCTGCAGTAGGACGGTAACAACAGTATTCCATCACAGACTTCATCACTTAAATGCATAAACTTCATTTCAATTATTTCTGAACACATTAACAATACTACAAGGATCTTTTGCCACTTGAAAACATGAACAGTTGCAAATAACAGCTGGTGTGAATTGTGATTCCGAATACGGATTTTACGTTCGAATTTTGACCACGCGCCAAAGGATCTATGTACACACTATATTTTGCAAATTATCAGCAACAGTTTCAAAAAGACTAGATAAAAAAATAAAAATATTCCCAATACCTGAGGACATTACTATCTCGAGGACATACTTCATTATTATCTCATAAATATTCACTAACATCATATAAATATATCAATACAACAATATAATGCAACAATTTGAAGTAAAATTATAAAAAAACAGCAATATAATATAATTAGTCATAAACCTACAATAAGTATAACGTTTCCAAAAACTACCTGACGGAGATTAATTTTCGGAAACGTTTCATTCACATTTCATTATACAATAGTCATTATCTCTAACATAAACACATCGTCGTCCAAACTGTCGAGATAATGGCAGTTTAATCTTTTGAATATATTTACGATTAAAATGCAAGAGCCCAATTCTCATATCACGAAACCTTGTTATTTACGTACTTAGTTTCTTCAATTTCAAAATTATTGCTTCGCGTCCTTATACTTCTTTTATATTATGAGGTCATCAGTAGAAACATCAAACGTTACTAGATCGCGATCCGATCGCACTACAAGCAGTGTGCGCTCTACTCGGGCGCGGAGGGCGGCGCGAGGCCGGCGCGGGCGTGACCACTCGAAGCCGCTTTACGCGGTGGGCCCGCCCACGTCGGGCGCCGGCGTGACCACGAGGCGCGTGGGCGTGAGATCCCCGCGCAGGCGCACGGCCCGCGGCTGCAGCGCCGCGCGCGCCTCCATCTCGCCCAGCAGCGCGTCGCCGCAGTACAGCGACCATCCCTCCGCCGTACGCACAACGCGCAACGTCACCACCTGTAGTTTCACAAAATATAAGATTTCAGAAGCAATTGAAACCGAATACGACTTCGGTCGTAACAAGTAAGGAATACATATCGATTTTTAATTAAGGCATGGGCAGGCCTCGTCTTAACTCTGGTAAACTATTAAAAACATAACATCGCATAATATAAGTTTACGGTGGGTGACAGGAGCCGGGGGAGGGCTCGAACGCTATGTTAATAACCATAAAGTTAATATACCTAGCGGAATAGAGAAACAATCCCGAGCTGTCAAACGACACCAAAATTGATTTACATCTGTGTATACAATTATGTTTACGTGTGCGTGTTAGTGATGTACCTACATACATCTTGTAATTCGACAAAATATCGATCATGGAATAATAATTATAGTAAGATAGTAAAAATAATAAAATGGGATAAAATAAAACTGCATAGATATTATATAATAAAATTGTAATTTTGGAGTAAAATATGACTCTTATCATTAAAAAATTTTGTAGTAAAAAAATCGTTGGGCCAGGCGACAACACTGCGTTGCGACGTCGCATTCCGAAAAACTACATTGCTTTTCTAAGGTTGTTTTTGCGATGCGACGCCGCAACGCAGTGTTGTGGCCTGTGACGGTGTGGTTGACTCGGAGGTCGTGGGTTCGATTTCCGCGTTGGAAACATGTTATTTCCAAGTTTGGTTAGGATAATGCAGGCTGATCACCTGATTGTTGTTATAACTTTATTTTTTGTGCGTTTATTTTATGCCCTTAGATTTCGCATTTAGATATATTAAGCTTCTTTTCTCTTGATATCAATTCTAGTTGAAAGGAGGTCGATGGTGAAGACAGTTGTGGCGGCGTTGGTGAGGACGTAAATTGCGATGACGACGGTATACACTATACATGTGGCTAACTCTGGTGGTACAATGTCTCTGTAAACGTAGGATGACACAGTGCGCCTAGGCTTTATCTGTTAAGTACTTATTACTTTCTTTTTTAACATAATATATCATACTTTTTTAATTTAAATCAATATGCGGAGACATAAAAACTAAACTAAAAAAAAACTTTTCTAAAATTTTAAAAGATTTTTATTTTGTAAAACCATAACTATGATTCATGGCAATACAAGGCAAACAAATCGGTTCGTTTATTCATACAAATGTTTATGATGTGTGGAAGAATATCTAGCTTATTTACTGACCATGCCCTTCACCGAGCTCATATTCTATTAAATGAATGATCTGATACCTGATTTAATGAATATGTTATTTATTATTACCGGAACAAAATTGGTTGGTATTGCATTTTTGATCAATATCCGCTTCGTTCCTTGCATCCGGAGATATTTTTCTTCAAAATGCTTGCTGCATAATGCATATGCATGATTTTTTCTTCGGAGTCCAGTTTGGATGGTTAATTACTTTAAGCCATGAATTTCTGGTATCCAGGTCAGCAGGAAATCTGAATAATCGGCCAAGTGTGAGTCAGACTCGTGCATGAAGGGTGACCGGTTTCAACCGGGCATTTTCTAAAACCCGGCTGGATTTGATTTGACATAACATAACATGACACGACACGACACGACATGTCATGTCACGCGTATCGTGACATGACATGTCGTGTCGTGTCGTGTCATGTTACGACATGATACGATACGTCACACGACAGGTTACGTCACGTCACATCACGACACGACAACTTGACTAGACCCTATTACTTTTCAATTCACTCTCAATGAGCCCTTTTATTTGATGTCCATATTACTTTTCAATTCACTCTCAATGAGCCCTTTTATTTGATGTCCATATTATTATTGCAGAAGTGCTTTAAACATAACTATTCCCCTATTTTGGATGAGCAGCCATATAGGATGTAGAATGACATTACATCTGTGGAAATTTCAGAAGTCTATAATTATAGCGGTTCTTAAGATACAGCCTGGAGACAGACAGACAGACGGACGGGCGGACGGACAAACGGACGGACAAACGGACGGACGGACGGACAGACGGACAGACAACGAAGTCTTAGTAGTAGGGTCCCGTTTTTACCTTTTGGGTGCGGAACCGTAAAAACGATAAATTACGTATGAATTATGATAGTATATTAATATAAACTAATAATAAACTACGGATAAGTTATGTTATCATGTCAATATTCCTAAATAATTAGTATAACTAAAAAAATATATTCATATCGATACTACTTATCGATAACCTGATGCAGCCCTAGTGTAAAATAGATGAAAATTGTTTACACAAAATATCCTTAAATTGTGCACCATGGCTAGTCAAGTTATATTTTCCATATAAATAAACATATATAGAAGCGAATTATCAAAATCAATACCAATAACTCGTAGGGAATTGGCAAAAATAAACTTAAAATTAGGTCCTGTCGATGTAGAATAATTCACCTGCGAAATGAATATTTGTCCAGGTTTTTTCGTTGTGTTGTACCACAATCAATCACTGAACAAGTAACCATGTTTCTAGAGCAGTATTTCTCAAAATTATTCACTATTTTACTTAAAAATTACAATTTTTCTGAGAGCTCAAATTGACAACGTGCCGACATGGTCAGACAGACTGTCAAACAGATGAAAAAACAGTTCGTACACCTCAAATCACGCGTCTCTTTTTACCACGCAGTGTTACTGATAGTGACATCTCGCTTGCTCAGGCCTTTGTTTCTCTATTCCGCTAGGTATATTAACTTTATGTGTGTAACATAAGTATAAAAACTAATAGTTGGGGAGTGGAAGAGGGGATTTCGGGACAAGCTCGAGCGTGTCAGATTAAACTTGTATAGGCTTCCGACATGTGTCTAGTAACTAGTTATCATGGTATAAAATCAGATTTCTCACGTGGTGGGTTAAACATTTTTTGAATATTGAAATGTCATCGGATCTGTCAGATTAAGATAGGGGATGTTTAGTATACCCCAAAGAAGCTTCCGTAAAAAGCACTGAAGATTCAAAGGTTAGGTAAGCCTGTAGGGACATTTTAAAATATAAAAAAATAAAGCTTCATATTTTCCTAACTAAGCTTCGCAGATATTATATTTTGCACTTAACTAAATGATTTAGTCCTTGTTGTCTAAAATATATTTATAATTTACCTAAATAAGCAATTTTATGAATATATTTTCTTTTTCAAAACATTAAAATGGCTGCAGTTTCTGAACCCACCGCTAAAATAAAAAACACTCTTATTATTTTTTTTATCAGTTTTACCTAATGTAAAAAACCTACTAGGTCTCCATGACGCTCGAATGACTACACAAATAGCACCTTCCCCTCCCCTACTATAATGTATATTGAACGTGAGGTTTCAAAAAAGAGTCTGAGGTAGGAAGACGTTTTAGCGATGTGAGTGGCGTCCGAAAAGTAATATCTTCCGACCGAGCGAGATAGCATGCTCGGTTAGGCCGAAACCCACTGACGTCATTTCAGACGTTATATATATATCTTGCCGTTCTCCAAAAATTAGATAACGCGATGCAGGATTGTAAGACTAATTGTGTGTACCGAAACAAATTTAATCACCAACAATCGCGTAACTTAATACTTAAGCTCCTACCTGTCCGGGCACGAGTCTGGCGGTGCGCTGGCGGCGCTCGGCCCCCCAGGCGCCGAGCCAGGCGTTGAGCACGACTAGTTGCGCCGCCAACTGCGGGCGGTCGTGCGCGCGCACCGCCACGTGCAGCAAGAGCTGCGGCCGCGGCCACTCGCGCGCCTCGTCCAGCAGGTCCAGAGTTATGGAGTGGAGGAGACCGCGGATCCTGGGATATAGACAACGAAATTAGAACGCCGTCTAACTGTGTCCGCGCCATCTTATACCGCGGTATCGCGCACACATTGTATTTAAAGCGCGTCGTTTGTTTTAAACGGACAAATTATATGTATAAAAAACACTAAAGTAAAGGGTAACCTTTTACCTGCCCTCTACGACTAGCTGGTGTCCATCGGGCACGCCGTCGGGCAGCGCCGCGATGATGTTCGCCCGCCACGCCCCCTCGCCCGCCTCGACCGCCTCCGACACGCTGCTGCGGAGCGGCACCTGGAAATTACAGTTATAGTTTCTCTTTTGCAACTTAAATACACCACTTAATTACTGAACAGCAAGAAAAGGTATTTTAGGTTTAAATTACTTGTTTACTAGACAAATAACTGGTCGCGAAAACTTGTTATAGGGAAGATGAACTACTTGTTATAGAAAGAACTCCATGTAGAATAGACCACAAGTATATTAAAAAAATGTTTACACTGGAATTTACTGCAAAAAAATGCAGTTTAAAATTGTCAATTTAAATTTTGGCGCCAAAACGGATCTATGTGTATGGGTACGGTGTCCCCGCCCAGTGTAAAAAAATAAAGGGATCATTGTTACACAATTTTTGATGATTTTAATATTATACTCTCCACCTCGTGTAACGCACCGTTTGTCTGTACTGCCCCTTCGCCTTCTTTGAAACGTTTTACATTTAAAAAACCACTCTAAACTACATGACTTAAATGCTCATGAAATGAGTGCGTACCTCCGGCGGCGGCGACGCGAACATAGGGTATGAATCACATTTGCGCACGTTGAGCGTGGCGTCGCGCACGCCGCTGACGCGCACGGCGCGCGCCGCGAACACGCTGGGCGTGCGGTGCGCGTAGCTGCAGTAGTGCGCGCCGTCCACCGCCCACAGCGTCTCCTTCTCGTCTACTAGAATCTCCAGCGTGAACGGCCGGTCCACTTTGAACGGAAACAATCTGCAAACAACACATTACATTTTATTAATTCACAATTAATACGCAACCCTATTTTGGCAACAGAACGTCCATACTATAATAAACTTCCCGGGGAACATAGGATACTTTTTAACCCGGAAACATGTACAATTCCCGCGCGATAAACGAATATTTGCGAAACGGAGTTGCGGGCGTCATCTAGTAGCAGATAAAAAGTACATACATACCTACTATTGATATTATTCCAAAAGACTTATAAAATTAGCATGTTCCTAACTGAGGATTCGTCACGGTCAACTCACAGTCATTTTTAGTTTTATCTGCTCATTTTTGATTTATTATACTTTTATGTTTTTAGTGACGTGAACTATTATTATGATTAATTTCTCTCACCTGTATGCGGTGGTCTCCTCGGGCCCCCACCGCGCGCGCCGCCTCGTGTTCCGCACGACGTACTGCTGCGGCACGCGCACGTTGAAGTGCACCGCCACGTCGCCCTCCTCGCCCCCCTCGCCCCCCTCGCTCCCCACCCCGCCCTCCTCACCGCAGCACAGGTTTATCGAGAACCTGAAATCCATGGGTTGGTAACGATTAGGGTTGTGTTTTTTATTATTGTGTCCTTGTGTCGTCGGTATAATATTATTATTTTTTTTTTATGAAATAAGGGGGCAAACGAGCAAACGGGTCACCTGATGGAAAGCAACTTCCGTCGCCCATGGACACTCGCAGCATCAGAAGAGCTGCAAGTGCGTTGCCGGCCTTTTAAGAGGGAATAGGGTAATAGGGGAGGGTAGGGATGGGAAGGGAAGGGAATAGGGGAGGGTAAGGAAGGGAATAGGGTAGGGGATTGGGCCTCCGGTAAACTCACTCACTCGGCGAAACACAGCGCAAGCGCTGTTTCACGCCGGTTTTCTGTGAGAACGTGGTATTTCTCCGGGCGAGCCGGCCCATTCGTGCCGAAGCATGGCTCTCCCACGTATAAAATCCCTCGATCGTGGGAATCACAGGCACAATAGATATTCAATTGTTATACGGCAACCGGACTCCGCTTGGGAGTTGATGGGTTAATTAATTATTATTGATAACAGTTTCCAGTGACCTTATGCAGACCTGTAGACCCAGGAGCTTCCTTGCCGTTCTATATTTAGCGTTAGCTTCTAGTCGTAGAGAAAGGATTTCATCCTGTTATTAGGACCAAACCTTTAAGGTTCAAAAACCGTAAAAACATAATTTTAGGTTCAAAAACTTTAAAGGTATATTAAACCACTAAAACTATAAAGTTTGTGCTTCCTCCACCAGCTTGTTTGATCTACTGGTCTCTCATAATGTGAAGGATACTAACCAGGGTAGGTCACCGCTGGGCGTGCCGGTGCACACGATGTGGGAGCCGATGCTGAGAGGCTCCTCCAGCCCCTGCGTGAACCGCACCTCCAGCGACTCCGCCAGCTGGATCTGAAGGCACACCATGGGTGGGATTAGTACGAGGCTAGGTAGCGAGCTTAATGTTATGCTTGTTATTGAAGGTATGAAGATTTGGGACAAGTTTGGTTGTTAAAAACTCTCTAGCTCTTACTAGTTCTTCCAAGAAAGCGACTGACAAACGATTTTCAAGAGCCTACACCTTAAGGCAGTGCCGGATTTATATTTTTTATGAGTGTAGGCCACTTTATTTCCGCCGCCCCCTGTACGAAATTTACCACCTCGCTTGGACGTTGCCCCTAGGCCGCGGCCTATACGGCCTATTTATAAATACAGGGCTGCCTTAAGGTGTTAAACATGGTGTTATTTCTCCTGGATTTAGGCTAAGGAAAGCAATAAAACAAGTCGTTCAAATCTACATGCCGAGTCCTCACCCTCGCTGTATACATATTGACTAGCGAGATTATTATGCGTACTTTCGTAGACTTATTGACGAGGCTATTCCGATGTTAATATTTTGTTTATTCACCGTGTATCCTTAAGAACTTTGTACATAATTTTCCCAAGGTTCTAGCTAGTAGATAGAAACGTCCAAAGCAACATAATAAAGTACATATTTCACATTTCTACATGTCCAGATGAGCGATTGTATTGAATTGAAAAACGACAATCCAGAGTTATTTTAGAAGTTTATGTCACGGACGCTTTGGGTTTGGCAGACCGCGGTCCGAGAGATATCAATGGAACGTTTAGTAGTGGAATGAAAAAGCTTTTCACCGACCCACAGCTGTGGAAAACGACTAAAACTAGTCGAAGAAAAGGAATACATTGTCAACAAATTGGATTGTTGTTGCTATATTGCCTGGGAATGAGTAATACAAAATATTTACTTGCAGCAAAGTTCGCTTGGAATAAATATCTGTTGAATTTGGTTAAAGTAACTTAATTGTAATTTTGGACGGCTTTTATCCGAATCCCGAGGTTATAATCAAATTTCTATACAAAATAAAATAGTTTTATGTTGGTATAAACTTGGTGTAGACTCGCGTTTATGTTTATGGGTTATTTAAGATTATTTGCTTTATATTAATATGGTCAGCTTTGGTCAATCATACAGTTGAATCAAAGATGAATTATTAATCAGTATTAATTTCATACAAAATATATTTCAAACGGACGCCACCACCAGTACACGGCGCACTGTAAAGTGTAAACCACAACAATGGCACTGATAAGTCACACCGCCTGATAAGGAAGCCGCGACGACGTTACGACTCGCGAATACCAATCGCGCAGTATAATTAACATATAGTAGAGTAACTCAGCCGCACCCTAAAATCAGTCAACTCGGAGCGACGCGACGTATATATTGTAATAAATGGAAGAGTAACTAAGTCAAAAAATTATTCCATGAAATGCACAGCTTGGTGTAAAGCGAAATGCATGCCTATGCATTTCGCTTCCAACTGTCATACTTTCATTGTTGGTCACACTCGGGTCGGGTCAAATAATTTTTGTGTCCCAGCTAAGTGTTTATGAATAGAACTGGAACCATTTTTAGGGTTCCGTAGTCAACAAGGAACCCTTATAGTTTCAGTCTATCCGTCTGTCCGTCTGTCCCTCTGTCCGTCTGTCCGTCCGTCCGTCTGTCTATACGCGGTTTTGCTCAGAGCCTATAGGACCTACAAAGCTGTGATTCGGCATGAATGCACATATTAATGATGCCGACAAAATTGTATATAAGAAGTTTAAAAAAAAATATCGTATCTCCCCTACACATCAAGCGGGGAATGAATTTTTTTTCGCCTCCACCCCACCGTGTGGGGTTTCGTTGGATAGGTTTTTTAAAAATATTACGAGTATTCAAAGATCATTTTCCGATTTAAGGATCCATTTGTAAAATATGAAGTTTTAAAGTGGAAAAAATCGTCAGAGCCCAGTGTCCCCCCTTCTACTAGCTAAACGGTTGCTTCTGGAAATGTGAAAAAATTCACGAGAGTAGAAATATGCTGAATTTAAAAGGAAAATTATCACGGCTAAGAAGACTTCATAAGTTATTGAGTAATAGTCGATCAACTAAAAAAATGTATTCGGAGAAGTATAAAGGAACTTTTCATTCAAATTCCTTTAAACGTAACTGAGATGATGTTGTTAGTAGTGTAAAACACGTTATAAATGTACTATCAGAGAAGTTGATTCCTAGGCAGATGAGGAACCTACATAGTTTGGTCGCGTTAGAGCCAGTCGCGTTGCGTCGACGCAGCTCTGTCGTTTGACGCATAGCCGGCCACACGGGCGCTGCGTTATCGCAGCGTTATTACGAAGCAGTCTTAATGTCAACACCCCCTCCCGCTTTGTCTCGGCCCTCGAGGGCTGCTGTCCGTCATGTGTGCGTTGCGACGACGCAGCGCGCCGTGTGAACACCTTGGTTATTTGTATGTAAAACAACGCAACGGCAGCGCTGCGTCGACGCAACGCTGACGCAACGCGCCGCGTGGACTGGCTCTTACGTCAAACCCAGCCGACAGATAACAATTAACATTGAATTGACATGATCCGACCAAATGACGTTGGTCTGTCAACTGCCTAGGAATCAATTTCCTCGATGGTACATTCATTGACCATAAAAAAAATATCAAAAACTAGCGGTACTACGGAACCCTATATTGCGCGTGGCCCGACACGCACTTGGCCGGTTTTTGAGCTGTGAAATGTATGAAAGTTATCGTTCGACACAAAGAAAAGTTTTAGGTGCGACGCGATAGTAATGCATTTCTTTGCTACTTCTGAAATCACGCTTATGGATGAGGATGGTCTACTGTAGTTTGTATGTTAATATTATTGTGTTGGTCGGCACTGAGGACGTGAATGAGTCATGATGAAGTCACGGCTTAATTATTAGGAAACTGTCCTTAATCATTGACTTGACCTTGCCACGAGCCGAATGCATTTAATTGAGTTGATTTATTAGTTCATAGCAAAAAAACTTGGGACCCCCAAAGAAATTAATCAGAAGAAAGATGAAAGGAGTATAAATATCGCATGTGCATGTAAAAATAAATTTTTGGTCTCATTGCTTTTTCCAGGATTTTGATTCGATTTCGACTACTTTAAATATTTTAATTTAGATTTTGCCAGAACTATGTTTACATATTTTTTTGAATAAATTGATGTCCTAATTATGTCCTCGTGGGCCAGCAAATTCTTCTAAAAAATAGTTCAGGGATTTAAGTAAGAGACACACTTACGAATGTTATAATATTTACTAGTAAAATTATGGATAAAATATGAAATCTACCACTGTATAAACTAAGAGCCTTATAGACTATTTAATAAAATCAACACTTACTTTCTTCCTCGACAAAAGTGACAAAGAGTTAATATTAGCTCGTTATTGTGGCTATACAAAGTGGCTCTTCGGTCTTGGCTCGCTCGTAAAGCATCCGCCGAAGTACATATTAATACTAATTCGAGTGGTACGGACCTGCAGTGACCACGTAGACAATATTCGAGTGGTACGGACCTGCAGTGACCACGTAGACAATATTCGAGTGGTACGGACCTGCAGTGACCACGTAGACAATATTCGAGTGGTACGGACCTGCAGTGACCACGTAGACAATATTCGAGTGGTACGGACCTGCAGTGACCACGTAGACAATATTCGAGTGGTACGGACCTGCAGTGACCACGTAGACAATATTCGAGTGGTACGGACCTGCAGTGACCACGTAGACAATATTCGAGTGGTACGGACCTGCAGTGACCACGTAGACAATATTCGAGTGGTACGGACCTGCAGTGACCACGTAGACAATATTCGAGTGGTACGGACCTGCAGTGACCACGTAGACAATATTCGAGTGGTACGGACCTGCAGTGACCACGTAGACAATATTCGAGTGGTACGGACCTGCAGTGACCACGTAGACAATATTCGAGTGGTACGGACCTGCAGTGACCACGTAGACAATATTCGAGTGGTACGGACCTGCAGTGACCATGTAGACAATATTCGAGTGGTACGGACCTGCAGTGACCATGTAGACAATATTCGAGTGGTACGGACCTGCAGTGACCATGTAGACAATATTCGAGTGGTACGGACCTGCAGTGACCATGTAGACAATATTCGAGTGGTACGGACCTGCAGTGACCATGTAGACAATATTCGAGTGGTACGGACCTGCAGTGACCACGTAGACAATATTCAGTTACATGGCCTAGTTATTAACACTAAACGTAGTCTAAACATCAAGTTTCCGAGTTTGGAAATATAGAGCCGGTAAACTGTAAAGCTATACTCAGAAATTAATCCCTACTAATATTAAATGCGAAAGTGTGTCTGTCTCCTCTTCACGCCCAAACCGCTGAACCGATTTAGCTGAATTTTGGCATGAAGATACTTTGGGTCCCGGGAAATGACATAGCATACTTTTTATCCAGAAAAATGTACGGTTCCCGCGAGATAGACGAATTTTGGAGCAACGAGGAGTTGTGGGCGTCATCGTAAATTCGTTACATTATAGTGTAACATCTACTTTCCTGTGCAACCCTAGACGTTGCCTGCAACTTCGTTCGCGTAGAAATTAATTTATCAAGTTGAAACCGTACATTTTGCAGTGACAAAAAGTATTCTAATGTCCTTTTCTGAGATAAATATTAGAGGTAACATTAATAATTATTTGTAGGGTAATAGATAGACTTACATTAATTACAAAATTAGGTAATTAAATTGCTAAAATATTTTAAGGCAATTAGAAAATACTTAAGCCACCCGTTTCGACATAGCATGTCGTTTATTTGAAAATCAATATCAATGTTCCTGTTAGGGTAAAAAGAAAATGGGTGTGACGACTGACGAGGCCGGCGGGCGCGGCGGCGCGGCGGCGACCGACACGAACGTGGAGAACCCTGGGTTATACATTGCTGGTGTTCGATCCTACCATGTTATATCTCGGGACTCGGATGTCTTTTTTGCGAATGAGAAGATTTAGTTTTATGGTTATACTAGCTGTGACCCGCGGTGTTAAGCGCGGTTTAAGTGATATATAATAAAAGAATATGAAAAGTACCAATAATAGGGTCAAAACGGTTCTATAATGGTTTATGGTAGTGATGATGATGATGATGAATGTAATTTGCATAGTAGCATATATGCTTTCCGTTCTTAAAACAACGTCGAAACTCACAAACTTGTATCTATAAAGAGTCAGGAGTTCTCTTAGCACCTTCCGAACCATGGTATACCTTGGTGCAAAATCTTGCTTGTTGCTAGCATATGCTTAGAATACTGCTCACGAAACCGAAGTCACCACATGTTTCCATATAAATTTTGAGGAGTTCCCTCGATTTCTTATGGATCCCTTCATCAGGTCACTACTTTTATGAATATGGTACCAAATTCGGATGATAACCTATACACCGAAAGAAAAATTTTGAAAATCGGTTCACAAACGGCGCGGCGGAGTAATCGTTGAACATAAAAAACGAACATAACACCTCCTCCATTTTGAAAGTCGGTTAAAATTGTAGCCTATGTGTTATTATGATGTATAAGCTATATTATTGTAAAGTTTCATTAAAATCCGTTCAGTAGTTTTTGCGTGAAAGAGTAATAAACATCCATACATCCATACATACATACATCCAAACTTTCGCCTATATAGTAGGATTTTGGCCCTAGGCGGCGTCTGATGATAATGTACCTCACGGTATGGTACCTACAGTGTCTAGACCAGAGGTTCACAAACTCCTTTGTTTCGTGGCCCAAGGTTATGGTTAAGGTGTTGGTTTAAATATACGCGTCAGGATTACAAAGAAAAATATAATTTTTTTCTATTCTTGCATAGAAAAAAACCATTAAGCGTGGTGATGTTTCGCACTTTCATTCTTGGTCCTTATCTAAGTGATAACTGATAAATGATGATACATTAGGGCGTGTATGTGTTCCTTATTAGGGTTCCGTAGTCAACAAGGAACCCTTAAGTATCAGTCTGTCTGTCCGCGGTTTTGCTCAGAGACTATAGGTAATAGGACCTACAAAGCTGTAATTCGGCATGAATGTACATATTAATAATACCGACAAAATGGTAATATAAGATCTTTAATATTTGTCGTTGGATAGTTTTTTTTTAAATATTATGAGTATTCATAGACCATTTTGCGATTTAGGGATCCATTTGTGAAATGTATATTAAGTTTTAAAGTGGAAAAAATCGTTAGTGTCCCCCCTTCTACCAGCTAAACGGTTGTTTCTAGAAATGTGGAAAAATTCACGCGAGTAGGAAATATGCTAAATTTAAAAGGAAAATTATCACGGCTAAGAAGACTTCAAAAGTTGTTGAGTGATAGTCGATGAACTAAAAAAAATGTATTCGGCGAAGTATAAAGGAACTTTTCGTTCTAATTCCTTTGAACGGAACTGAGATGATGTTGTTAGTAGTGTAAAACACGTTATAAATGTACCATCGAGGAAATTGATTCCTAGGCAGTTGACAGACCAACGTCATTTGGTCAGATCATATCTTTTCAATGTTAATTGTGATCTGTCGGCTGGGTTTCACATAACGCGACCAAACTACGTAGATCCCCCATATCTGCCTAGGGATCAACTTCTCTGATAATACATGCATTAACCATACAAAAATTTTCAAAAACTAGCGGTACTACGGAACCCTATACTGCGGGTGGCCCGACACGCACTTGGCCGGTTTTAAGGGTATGTATTTGTAATTTGTATGGACTATGGGCAAGCACCCCAGCGAGCGTCATGAATTTGCCCATAGAAATCACAAAAAAAAATGCTTTTTGCGTTTCAGCGCTACCTACTACTTTCACAGTGAACTCTACACGTACACACCCTAAAGTATTTTTTTACGACTAAATAGAGCCTGTTATTACATTCCTATTACGTACACATTAAAGACGTTATTCCCATAAATGCCTCTCGCAGAAAGTTAGCCTAAAAGTAAAACTAGGTCAGGATGACATGCCCCATAAACTCTCCCCCTCTATCTGTCTGATTAGCTATCTATAGCGACGGAGCCTAGACAACCATCGAAATACCAATCTATGGAAGGGGAACAAAGCCAAAAACATGGTTCCATGAAATGCACGAGGCATACTGATAGTTTGTTATAATTCTAGTTCTCATCATTGATCAGTTTGTTCTAGGGTCGGTCATATAATTTTCAAAGTAATTATTATCTTTCCATAGTATGTTATTTCGATGTAGACAACAAATCTTTTCTATCGAATATTCGTGTCTCCGCGTGACGTCACTACCCTTAATAAACAATATTTGAATAGGAGAAATCGAGGGGAAACTTCCCGGAAAATATGAAAGCCTTTTCAATGGAATTACGAAAGCTATTAGGCGTCAGACGGACGGACAGGTAAAACACTGATGCAGTTACATTGGCAACCGGTAACTAAATTATAGACTAGCTGATAACTGTATACTATTTGCTCTTTCAGAGCTGCTACTTTCACAGTGAACTCTCTACAAGGAACACACACACAGCCAAAGTATTATCACTCAGTTTTGTTACACCCTGTATATTAAAAATGACAATTTGTATGAAATTTTGTGACTAACCTCGTGGTTTGGACCATACGTCTATGACCTACTCGCTTACGTACTCAGAGAAATATTTTAATGATTACTTAAATAAAATTTAATGAACCGTTTGACAGAAAATGTAAGTACGGAGTTTATATCAAAATCTAGTTTAATTAAAGTTGATTAATGATTAAATCTCGCTGAGTGCATTCGGTATATTAGAGTTATTTATAAGGAAATATTCAGCTAAAGTAAGGAATCCAAAAGGTTAACAACCACTGATTTACTTTGTACAGCTTTGTCAACATTGTAAATTGTAGTAACAGGCGGTAGTCACGAATAGGCCCCTCACGGGCCACTGCTCACCTGTATAGGTATCACTACAAAATATTACAGTACGAAGCTATAGTACCATAGTCCATTGCCTATAGGTACTTATAGGTAGTATATACTATAAAATGTCAGCTGGGGGATCTTGACACAAAACTGTGAGAATATGGCATTATACCCACGGACGTAACAAATAAAGAATCGAGGAAGTTCTCAAGACTAATGTCAGCTTTTTATTGTTTATCGGTAATTAAAATGTTCTGTCCTCCCGTTTATAGTCCAGTCTAGTATTTATACCTTTGAGTTTTTGTAAGGGTATTTATATGATGTCCTGACTCCTGAGACCTGAAACTCCTGACAGAAGTATAATAACTCTGAACAAATTGTAAGTTGTAACCATAAGTTCAGTGAAATACTTAAAAAAACTATCCTTTATTATCCTTTTTTATGAGTAAGTACCTAAACGTTATGAACTTGCAGTATTCTTGCAGTACCTACCTATACTTGCAGTATTACTCTGAGTAAGTTAGTGCAATATGATTTCAAATTGGAACCACAGATCTGGCAAATCGAATCCCAACCCATTAATAAATATACAACTTAACCAACTGTACAATGATAATTACATTTTCGTCCACCTCCTCCGGCGCGGGTCGGCAGAACAGCCGCTCGCAGAGCGCACAGCTCCCGCACACCATCGCACTGCACTCGCACTAACACCACAACTAAATCAAAACTAAACGCGATCAGGGACGCGGCATTCTCACCGAAATATCCGCTCGTACTATTCGCGGCCCGCGTCCACCGCCCGCGCCCACCGCCCGCGCCAGCGTGCGCCACTCGCTACAACTTCGGACTGTACTTGCACTGTACTCTGTGATAGATGACCAACCAACCTTCACACCACCATAACAAGTTATTAGCAAGATCACACGTCAAGGTCGTAGGACACCAAACATACGTTACGACTTACGATAACGAGTACGACGCAACTACTTTTGCTTTCAAATTATTTTTTTTATCACTGACTGACTGACCTATAGATCATAATTCTAACCCACTACCAGATGACCTCGAAAGCTGAAATTTGGAATCCACCTCGGTAATAATTGTGTGTAAACTCAGGAAAAAATAAAAAAATAAAAAGAATCAGCCAAGTGTGAACCCCCCAATATTTATTTGATTTTAAATTTATTATAAATTATGAAAGTAAAAATATAATTAAAGTTTTTGTGAATATTTCAAGTGTCTACCGGCTGCAATTATTGATTATAAGCAAAAAAGGCCAAAAGAATCATGTTTGTTGTATGGGAGCTCCCCTTAAATATTAATTTCATTTTGTTTTCAGTATATTATGTTGCTATAGCGGCAACAGAAATACACAATCTGTGAAAAATTTAGAACTCTAGCTACAGCGGATCTTAAGATACAGCCTGGAGACAGACAGAGGGACGGACATACAGACGGACAGACATCAAAGTCTCAGTAATGGGGTCCCTTTTTTACCGTTTGGGTATGAAATCCTTTAAAAAAGGTCAACAGCCGCAGCAGCAAAAGTAAATCAGTACATCTACGTAAAAATGCTCCAGAGCAACACCACAATAACCTGCCCAAACTGCTTGTACCGATTGTTCTGAAAGGTATGGAGATACAGTTAGAGTCTCGGGAAAAGACATAATTCTGTTAATCCCGGAAAAATGTACGGTTACCGCGCGATGGACGAATTTAGGGCAATGGAGTTGCGATTGGCATCTGTCTGTCTGACAGTCTGGGTATTACTGTATTTTAATTTAGTTTTTATCAGAATTAAAATGTTCAATAACTTTATGAAATGACTGATGTAATGAAAACTGGCCAAGTTAAATCTAATCTACTTTATGATCTCACATTATTTAAATAACTGCAATTGTTATAGATATTCAATAAAGCAAAGAAATAGACTTTATTATTTGTTCATTATGTTATTTGGTTCCTATAAATACATTTTTCGATTTTCCATAGAACTTGGCACTCATTTGGATCTCCATTCTTTTTACAAGCATAATGTTTGTGTTGAACTTGGCTCTCCTTTTTTACATTTATGTTTTTGGTGGGATTAAACCTTACACTTTTATGTGTCTTGACCTTTATGTTGTGTAAGGTCTATTCTCAAAGAAACTAGGAGGTAATAAATACTTTTCGATATACCTACATAAGATAAGGCGTAAGTACCTTCATTCATTCAAAACATTTGCAAATTACGTCATTTATGAATTATGACTATTACTTAAATATAAGATATGGGTCAAATGTGAGTCAGAGCTGCATAAACATAGCTTAGAACTAAGGGGAAAATTAGTAATTAATACGTAATACTGTAATACAATAATACATACTTATTTTTTATTTTTGTACAAGATTTCCACATTTATTGTACTACAAGTTAAACTTGATTTATCTGAAGCTAATATAAAGCTCTTTAATTTGTTTTAACTTTTCATTAACTTTCAGAGGGGAAAGGGCTATACTATACTTTACAACAATTGATTTTAAAGGGTGGCATTTTATGAACTACTAGCTGACGCCCGCAACTCCGTTGTGCCAAAATTCCTTTATCGCACGGAAACTGTAATTTTTTTCCGGGATTCCTTTCCTTTTGTATTGATTGGCATTTAGTCTGCCTATGTACCAACATTGTGCAAAAAGTATTAAATAAATAAATAAATAAGCTATTGTGTCTCGTTTTTCCACGATTGAGGGATAAGCAGAAAGTCATTCTTATAATTTATCTTAAATACTTGCAATCATGTCTGATTGCAATCATATTTCTTACCCTCTCGTAATGGTGACTGGACTAGCTTCATAAATGTACTACAGTACTTAAATATATGTACTCTAGTACACTGATATAAAACAGCATGCATTACAGTCAAGGCAATAATTATAAACAAAGCGCCAGAATCCATTGATTAATGAAGCTAATCCTCAATTATTCAGGAATTAACAACAATGTATATTAGTCATATCAGTTTCTTTTACAGCTAAAGGCTCGTAAGATACAACTTCATATTGCGAGTGTTGTATACAGTACATACTGCACTTATCAAACGCAAACATTGACCGCTGTAATGTAATAACGCCTACTGGAAAACTAATAGTAGTATGAAGTACAAGTACTTGATTCGAACAGTAATTATTAGTCTATAATATATATCCTGCCATTGACGCAACTGTAAATGGCCATGATTATACCACCATACTAATAGTAATCAAGGACAAATAAAAGTATTCTGACCTCAAAATCCAGGGCATCCTCGGCGAAGTCGTAGTCGATGTACTCTTTGGGTATCAAACCCTCGCTATCGTCGCTGCAGGACATTTTAAAACAATTACCGCATGTCATGTCTGTCGGAGGAGGCTCTAGTTTACACGCTCATCTTGTAAAACTAGATTTTGTATTCGTAATTATCAATGTTGTTGTTGTTCGTTCGACCGATTTTTTCCTTGTTGTTTTGACAACGGTTGACAAGAAAAAAATGACAGTTGAATGACAATTGACAGCAGTTTTTTTTTATTTTACAAATGAGGCATTTTATGGGCATTTTCTTATTTTTTTATTTGATTGTCAAGCAGTTTTCATTTTATTAACTAGATGGCGTATGGGTAGACAACAAACGGTGGACGACACTGGACGGTGATACCATCATTGATTGCCACAAAATAGGAGAAAAGAATGTAAGACTTGATACACTTAAATTTGAAAAAGACGCTATAATATTCCAATGAATAGGGTAATAAAGTTATATTTCAGTTGAAACTCATGTAAGAAATTGTTGAAGCCCTATTTATCGTCATTCACACCAACTGTCACAAGAGTTTCAAATTTTGATTTTGACAACATCTTGCCTGCACTTGTACACGATAACGAATATTCAATGGCTAATATTTTACCAGTATTGCACATCAAAAACCCAAATAACACAATTTGGGGAAAAATAATAAAAACCACACCATCAATAAAAAGTAGAAGAAGTGTCAAAGTGACATGCCCGCCAAAACTCCTTCAGTTGTCAATTTTCAGTTTGACAAGTGTCTATGTTAGTGTCTTCCTAAGCTGTTATCAGTATACTGGCCTAAGCATAGACTTATGGGCCTAAGCGAGCTATGTTCTTCGTGAAACTAGAGAGACGAAGCAAAAACAACATAAAAATATTTAATGCTAACGGAAACTAGATTAAAGGCGAGGACAAAACCCATTTTGTTATTTATTGACTCCCGGTTTACCTAGTTCCAATATAATAACGAAATGTAAAAAATATGAGATATAAAGCACAATATTTAAAAGATTTTAAACCATAAACATTTTAATAAAACGTAATACTTTGGCTGTAATTAATTTACAAACTCACCTCCGACAAAAATCTTTATCATCGAAATATAAGTATAACATACATTTTATGGGCATTTCTCCGGATTTGGATTATTTAGTTGATTCCCTAGCACATTTTTATTTCTGCATATTTTTTGAAATCAGTAATCACATATTATTCTTTAGTGAATTATAAAAATAATTATCTATTTGGGCCCTTTTTCACTTCACAATTTTAGAAGATATTTTGATTAAAATTTTTCTAACCTAGGGAATCAACATAGCTAATAGAAAAAAGCTTTTTCAGCTAAATAAACATGTTCAATTTAAATATAAACATGTATAAAATTGAGTACAGGCCAAACTTGTTCGTTAAAACCAAATACAATCAATTAAAAATTGTTTTTTTTTTTTAAATTGGATTTTAAGAAAAAAAAATTTACATATTTTACTTATTGGTGTGACTTACTTGTATCACAATATGAAGATAATGTAATTTATTTTAATAAAAATGAAAAGATATGCACTAATTACATAAATAAATGTAAAAGATTTTGATTCCCTACTTAAAATACCTAGGGAATCATCAAAATGTATGTACAGGGAATCAATAAAAAGATAGTTTTTCCTGAGGTGTACAAAAACTATGCATATAGGTTAAATAATAAATAAACTAACTAAAAACCATACTCATTATCGTCGTTTACATCGTGTCTAAGCAAACTTAACTTTGGAAATGACATTGTAATTAGCGAATAGGGAATCAATTGTATAAGGAACCAAGGGTGAGGGAATCACATATTATCCTCCGCAACTCGGAAACGGAGCAACAAATTGTGTGACCGCCTTCCATGATGCTTAGAGGGCTACCGAACCTCCCACCCCTGCGCACCTGCAACCACGTGCTACTTATAACTAGGGAGGTACAAGCCTCCAAGTGAAGCGTCTAGGGAATCACTATGTGCGCCAGGACAAATATTTAATTGACTTTTTCTATTTATATAATGATATGTATGTTTATGTACAACTTTTTTATAGATATTTTGTTTATACTCTAACGATTACTTTGAAGTTAGAATTTCATCGTATTTGTATGATTTTTTTGGGAATTTATAGTGAATTCTGGGGACAGGACATGTCCAGGGAATCAATTTTTCGACCTTTAAATTTATTTTAATTATATTTACAATTAAGTTTTTCATAAGAACCTAAGTGGCCCAGTTAGATCACACCTTATAGTACTATAAAAAAAATACAAAGGTCAACATATGTAACTCTGCGGGTAGTTTATACGTCCGGACAACAAAATTTTGCGGTTTGGAGAAATAGCCTTAGATACAAGGATAACATACATTTTATTTTAATAAATTGGTAATGAATCTATATTAAAAAACTTTGAATCGAACTTTTTTTGTGCTTAGTATTTATTTCGAAAGATATTTAAAAAATAACATACGAAAAATAAAATAGAGAAGATCCACCCGTCGTAACTACAATTTTATGCTAAACTAAAATGAATCTTATTGCTATGCATACACGCTTGGTACTCGCGTTCGCAAGGTTATCGTTTTGGAATTGAGGTAAGTGCTCGCCTTAGCAAAGACCTTTATTCTTATGTCAATGGGCTTAAGATATTTTAATGTCACACTTGACAGTACATTGATATTTTTTAGAAATACAACCAATATGAAGTCAGTGATGGCAACCTACAAATAATTTCAGATCGGTGGGGAACCAATAAAAAATCTAGAAGTGTCTATCGTTACGCCATCTGTTGCAAATTCTAAAAATTAAAAGAAAGAAAATGCCCTCTAAATTCTTAAAAAAAACCCCTGTCTATCGGTGAGACCAGCGGGGCTAAAATGGTAACATTTAGCAATTCCTCTCAATCAATTCACAAAATGAATTGTCAAAACTGTCAAACTCACGAATGTCAAATTAGTACGAATTTAGACATCTGAATTGCAAACAGAATATCAATTTTGCGTTTTTTTTGTAAATGAATCATATTTTTTTTTTAATGAAATAAGGGGGCAAACGAGCAAACGGGTCACCTGATGGAAAGCAACTTCCGTCGCCCATGGACACTCGCAGCATCAGAAGAGCTGCAGGTGCGTTGCCGGCCTTTTAAGAGGGAATAGGGTAATAGGGGAGGGTAGGGATGGGAAGAGAAGGGAATAGGGGAGGGTAGGGAAGGGAATAGGGTAGGGGATTGGGCCTCCGGTAAACTCACTCTCTCGGCGAAACACAGAACAAGCGCTGTTTCACGCCGGTTTTCTGTGATGATTCATGATATGATTCTCCAAAGCGACCATTTTAGCCCCGCAGATTTGGTCTTGACAGATAGCAAAAAAAAATATTTTGACAGCATCTGACAAGGGGATAATGGAGGTCAGCGTATAGTGCGTTTCATCTTGGTTTCATCAAATACTTCCTTTGCCGTCATGTTGGTACTAATGCAAATTAGTGTTGCCTCATTAGCCTTACTGTGCTACCTTAAATTAGGGGAGATAATATTATGTTATCACAAATTTAATAAAACTTCAATCTCCAATATTTATGAATTTAATTATCACTATCAGTATATTCGTTACACAATTTTAGCAGAATAACAGTGCAGTATATAATAACCAAGTGTCCTTGTTCGTTGCTATCCATAGACTGAATAATCAACCCGACTGCCCATCTCTACCCCACCATTCCAACCCCTACCACCTAACAAACGGGTGGTGGGATTCGAGCGGTGTTGCCAGGTATAGATTGGTATTGCCATACATAAAATTAAAATCATGACATTCGGCCATCCTGTAACGTGCAGACTCCCGGCGCACGTAGATATAGGCAGTCGGTAAGATTTGTTTTATATTAACAATAGTTACGTAAGTACTAAGTTCTAAAAGTTATATTAAATATTATATTACTACATTTCTAAGTAAAAAGTTTGATTCAGACTTGCTCATGTAAAATAACAATATAAACATCTAAATTGAATGAGATAATATAACATTTTTACCAGTAAAGATAAAGGTACTAAATTCAATCATACGTCTTTAGTACATTACATTTCATTGACTAAAGAATATTGATTATATTAAAATAATAATAATAACAACAATAATTATTACATAACACCTCAATTAAACAAGATTAATTGAATAATGTATAAGAAAATTAAAATCATGACATTACCTACTCCATAATCTAAGATTATAATATAGAAAAATACAACAAGATTTCATAAAACTATAGAAATCCGATTTTTTTATTTTTATAAATAAACACTGTTTTTATTTATTAGGCAAGGCAACTGGCAATAAAGCTAATGTTCGTGTTCGTCTATATTGCTGTCAGTGTCCGAGCTATTACGATCACTGTTATGTATTTCTAGTGCCTTTATATGTACCCACGGCCTCAACCTATCGGCTGCAATAACCGAATCATATAACTTGCCCCTTTTAAGAAAACCCGGAACATCAACAACCCTGTAGCGATCATTTACAAGGACCTCTGACACTCTATAGGGACCAATAAATTTTGAGAGAAGCTTAGAACTTTTGCCGTCATTACAATAATTGTTTCGCGACACCTTCACTAGATCACCTACATTATATTTAACCGCGGGAGACCTATTTTTATCATGTCTATTCTTTTGTTTTATTTGATCCTTTTCTATGTTTAAACTAACCTTTTCCCTAATATCCTCCAAACTTTCGCTAACTTCTCTCCGTTCTATTTGCATCTTGTTAGTTAACTTATCGCGCATCCTAACACCGAACAATACTTCCGTAGGAGATTTTTGAGTTGTCATATTGACAGTATTGTTGATTCCCCATTGAATTTTGCCTAGTTGCTTGTCCCAGTCGCGTTCGTGGTTATTAAAATTTTGTGCTGCTAAGGAATTTAAGACAACTTGATTATATCTTTCGGCTTGGCCATTCGCCCTGGGACAAGCAACCGCATTCAAGATATGTTTAATTCCGTATTCAGTGCAGAAACGTTTAAAATCCCCTGATGTAAAAGATGTCCCGCGATCAGACACTAACCTGGCTGGAATTCCAAAATCATGAAAAATATTTGTTAAAGCTTTGATAGTAGTTTTAGTTTTTGTATTCTTAACAGCCCGAATGAAAACATATTTTGTAAATCCGTCGACAATAGTTAAAATATGGGTATTCCCGCTTTTGCTCTTCACAAATGGACCTAAATGGTCAACATGGACGGTATGAAACGGTATATCAACTTTTTCAATAGGAAATAAATGTCCAGTTTTCACGCGCGAAGCACTATCCTTATTATATTATGCACACTCTATGCACGCGCCTACATATTTCTTTACAAAACGTCTAAGTTTCGGAAACCAGTATTCATTTTTTACTCGCTCTAATGTTTTAGCATAACCAAGATGACCTAAGTCATCGTGGTTTGCTCTACATATCTGCCACCTAGCGTTTCGTGGTACGACTAGGCGTAATCCGTCGTCAACTTTTCTATATACTATGCGATTTTTGATAACATAATTTTTCTTAATTTCCTTACACTCCTCATCCTCGTCCGGCTTTAGTATTTTTACTATGCGAGAAATATCTGGATCAGCTAATTGTAAAGTAAGAAGCCAACTATCTGACTCGATACTAAAAACACTAACGCATGGATTATCTTCTACGTTCTCGGATAATACGGTATTCCTACTCAAAGCATCGACATGCAACATTTGTACCCCGGGGCGATACTCGATATCAAATGAAAATTCAGAAATTTGTAACCACCACCTAGCTATGCGCGGTAACAAATCTCGTTTGGTTAAGGTGGTTCTGAGGGCCGCACAGTCTATATATTTTGAAATGGAGCCCAAGTAGGTATACCCTAAATTTTTTTAGTGAGCAAACGACAGCTAAGGTTTCTAACTCATAAGAGTGAAGATGTCTTTCCTCTGGTGTCGTTTGCCTACTAAAGTAGGCGACCGGCTTCAACACACGAATGTCACGCTGCCATTGCATCAATTATATTCCTCCAATACCGAGAGAGCTAGCATCAGTGTGCAACTCTGTTTCTAGCTTCGGATCATATAGGGCTAATACTGGCCTACTTATTAGCTTTTCTTTTAATAATAAAAATGCATTATCTTGCTCCTTAGACCATTGCCACGTAGAGTTTTTTTTTAATAGGGACGTAATAGGTCGTATATGTAATTGATTGTACTGTTGGTTCTTGGTGGAAATTCATGTTGAACACTAATAAAACACAATTTTTCGTGCACTTTTTCCACTATATTAAGAAATTATTATAAATTTTAACAAATTACACGACCGGTTTCGAAATAAATCATCTTCAGGTGTACTTAGTGTAGGTAGTTTTACAAAATTAAATAATATAATCAAAACAAATATTAGGGTTGTCCGCCTCATGAAATTTTATACCATTTGGTAGAATTTTTCTTCCGAATACGACTATTTTCTACTGATGTTAAAATTAATATGTCGTAACCGGTCATGAATACGGACACGAAACGAAGCGCAAGTGCGCCACCAAGCGGCGAATTGGTGCAACTTAGTTATGGCGCGCTTCGACAGAGTCGTAAAGCTCTGGTGGGGCGGAGCGCCTCTCACTTTCGCTCCAGTCGTTGACCAGTCAACCAGTGCTTACGGAACTGTCCTACGTTTCGCTTTGTGTCAGTGTATAGTGTAATGTACAGTAAAGTGTTGAGTGAATAGTGATTGTGTACAGTGTTATAACTGAGTGATCTGATTTGAAGACAATTAATAAACAACTTGATTTTTACAAGTTTTGTTCTTTTGCACGATACCTATCTAAGCCCACAATGTCTGAAGGTTCTGATCTAAATTCTGACCCTCGACATCAGAAGTGGGATCAAATCGTGCAAAAGATGCAAATAACATTGAGAAAAATGAAGATCAATGGCGGTTACTTTTCGAAATTCAAAATCAACAAATTCGTGAATTGATACAAACATTGAAGACACCAGCTGTGAGTAATAACATTATTTTGCCAGAATTTAATCCGGATAGGCAAGACGCGGATGCGCGATCGTGGTGTGCAACGGCCGATCTGTGTTTGGACGGAGATGTTGTCCAAGGCGGGCAACTGATTATGATGCTAAGTAAGGCATTAAAAGGCTCCGCATCGGCATGGCTGCCACAAATTACCTACCCAGGAATTACTTGGCCTCAGTTTAAAGAATTATTCACGGCTAGATTTGTAACCGTTGAAACTTCAGCGGCTACCCTCATTAATTTGAATAATGAAAAGCCAAAAGAAAACGAGACCTATTCTGCCTACGCCAGTCGTCTCATAACGTCGCTGCTCAGTCGATGGAAGAATGTGAGCGTAGAACAAATTGCAGTGTCAACTGTGGTCGCTCATTTGACACAAATTGACAGCCGTCTGCAACGACTCGCTTTTACAACGGAGCTAACAACGCGCAGTCAGCTGCAACAAGAACTGCAGGCCTTTTCGTTTTTAAAACGTAAGGCTCCTGTAGATTCCAGGCATGACGTAACGAACGAGAAACGTATGAAGCAAGAAACGTTTCCGCAAATCAAATGTCATGCGTGTGGCAAGCTCGGACATAAGCAAGCACACTGTCGCATGAAGAAGAATGATATCAAGAAGCCTGTGTCTACTGCTTCTGCGTCAGGAGCAGTACAGCGTTCTCCAGCCAGCAGCAACACTATCACCTGCTACAAGTGTGGCAACCTTGGCCACATCGCCAGCCGCTGTACTGCGGGTGGATCCAGCGCTGCTGCAACCCCAACAGTGAAGCGTGTCGACCTGTGTGAAGTCACACCCCCATCTAGTACCTTAAGTCACTTTGGTGAGTGTTTTAAATTCGATTTTGACTCCGGTGCCGAATGCTCATTAATGAAAGAGTGTGTTTCAAATAAATTTAGCGGAAAACGAATTAATAATTTGGTCTCATTAATGGGCATAGGCGATAAAAATGTCAATTGTACCTTGCAAATATTAAGTCGAGTAGAAATTAATGGATATTCAATCGAGATTCTATTTCACGTTTTGCCTGATGCCTTTTTGCGTAGTGATATTCTCATAGGCCGCGAGATTTTGAGTAACGGGTTTTCTGTAACGATGAGTGCGACTAACTTTATTTTAACGAAAGATGTAATTGTGAATTACTGTAATTCTAATAATGTAACATCGTCTTGCAATAATTTTGATACGATTGATACGGACGTGCCTGCCGATAAGGTCATTGAACTTGTGGGTATTTTAAAACAATACTCGGATTTCTTCATTATGGGTTTTCCTACCACGCGTGTAAATACGGGTGAGTTAGTGATAAGACTAGTGGATTCAAATCGTACAGTACAAAGACGTCCTTACAGACTATCTCCGAATGAACGTGAAGTTATGCGTAACAGAGTGAACGAGCTATTACAAGCGGGAATAATAAGACCAAGTAATTCACCTTTTGCTAGTCCCGCCTTACTAGTGAAAAAACATGATGGCTCGGACCGCATGTGCATAGACTATAGGGAATTGAACGCGAATACAGTACCTGACCGATATCCTCTCCCGCTCATCTCTGACCAGATACCGCGACTTAGTGGTGCAAATTATTTCACAAAACTGGATTGCGCTAGCGGTTTTCATTTAATACCAGTCCAGTCAGAGTCAATAGAACGTACAGCTTTTATCACGCCGGATGGGCAGTATGAATTTTTAACTATGCCCTTCGGTCTTCGTAATGCGATCTCTGTTTTTCAACGTGCTATTATAAGAGCATTAGGTGATCTTGCTAATCAATACGTCGTGGTATATGTTGACGATATTTTAATCTTTTCTGACTCTATTAATCAAGGTTTAGAGAGGTTAAAGATAGTTCTTGATACACTTACAAAAGCAGGTTTCTCACTAAATCTCAAAAAGTGTTCTTTCCTTAAAACTAGAGTAGAGTTCTTAGGGTATGAGGTAGAAGCAGGTGAAGTTAAACCAAATAAGCGGAAAATAGAAGCCCTGTCTGCATTACCCTCACCCCAGTCAATAACGCAGGTAAGACAATTTGTTGGACTAGCCTCGTATTTTCGACAGTTTGTGCCGAACTTCTCGCGTCTTATGGGTCCGATTTATAAACTTACCTCAGGAAAATGTCCCTTTGAGTGGACTTCTAAATGCGAGGAAGCACGGCAGAAAGTGATCGAAATTCTAACCAATGCACCTGTGCTAATGATTTTTGATCCAAAATATCCGGTGGAACTACACACTGACGCAAGTGCTGATGGGTACGGGGCAATATTATTTCAAATTGTAGAAGGTAAGCGTCGCCCAGTGGCCTACTATAGCAAACGCACGTCCCCAGCTGAGTCGAGGTACCACTCCTATGAGTTGGAGACACTCGCTGTCGTCAATGCGGTAAGAAATTTCAGGCAATACTTGCACGGTCGAAAATTCACGGTAGTCACCGATTGTAATTCTTTGAAGCTGTCGCGAACAAAAATTGATCTTACGCCTAGGGTTCACAGATGGTGGATGTTTTTGCAAATGTTCGATTTCGACGTAAATTATAAGGTAGGTAAACAAATGAGACATGTTGATTTCTTGTCTAGAAACTTAATACAGCAGCCGGGTACTTTGAGACATCCAATAGAAAAGGTGGAGCAAAAGCGAGTTGACTTAGCCGAATTATCCAGCAATTGGCTTCATGCAGAACAGCAGCGAGACGAAGAAATTAAGAAATTAATTTCTGATCTCGAACAGGGACAGTTAAGTGACGATATTTCTAAAACTTACGAGGTTAGGTCAGGCATACTTCATCGTAAGATACAGCGGAACGGTAGGACAAAATGTTTACCCATCGTCCCTCGTGTTATGCGCTGGTCGGTCATAAACAATGTTCATGACTCTCTTGTGCATCTCGGATGGAAGAAAACGTTAGAAAAGCTGTATGATCATTATTGGTTCGAGGGAATGAGTCGACATGTACGAAAATTTGTTGATAATTGTGTGACATGCAAAATGGCCAAGTCTCGTTCAGGTAAGGTACAGGCCGAACTTCACCCTATACCAAAAATTGCTGTGCCGTGGCATACAATACACATTGATGCCACAGGCAAGTTGAGCGGAAAGAATGATAGTAAAGAGTACGTGTTTGTCCTGATCGATGCATTTACAAAGTACGTTCTACTATTTCACACTAAAAACATTGACACTAAAAGTAGTATTAAGGCAGTGAAAAATAGCGTAGCACTATTTGGTGCCCCTGCTCGTATAATTGCAGATCAAGGTCGATGCTTCGCGAGTAAAGAGTTTCAAGATTTTTGTACCAGTAAGAACATCGACCTTCATCTTATAGCAACTGGTTCGTGTCGCGCTAATGGTCAGGTGGAGCGAGTAATGAGCGTGTTAAAGTCTATGCTTACCGCAGTTGAATCTGACAAAGAAAAGTCTTGGCAAGATTCTTTAGGACACGTACAGCTAGCACTCAATTGTTCTGTAAGTCGCGTGACAAAAGCCAGTCCCTTGGAACTTTTCATAGGCAAAGTAGCTCGCCCTTTAGACCTAATGGCAAACGATAGCGAAGAAATAATTGATCTTGACCAGGTTAGGCAATCGGCATCCGAAGGCATACAAAAATCGGCTATTTACAATAAGACTCGTTTTGATAGCAGCAAGGCAAGCGTGAATAGATTTTCGATTGGTGACTTTGTTTTAATTGAAAATGAGGAACGCAATCAGACGAAACTAGATATTAAGTATAGAGGGCCATTTCAAATAATTGAAGTTTTAGATGGTGACCGATATGTTTTAAGGTCCTTGGCAAATAAGCGCACCTATAAGTACGCGCATGATCGAATTAGAAAGATGCCCGAAAGTCAGGTACCTATTGAGATTATTGAGGATAATGAGGCGGAGAATGAAGAAATGTTGCCATAGTTAAAAGCAGTATAGGATTCACATTCACACAAGTGTGGAGACTGTACCAGGATGCTGTAGCCGTAGTCCGGTAGAAATCGGCATCTGCCCTATGGGTAGTCCGTGGATAGGCGGTAGGCAGTAGTCCTGGGTGGTACAGTCGGATCAGGCCGTGTAGCATTGATCATAGAGTCGTAGTGTGACTCGGGCTCTCCTTATGGGAAGCTATGTGTTTGAGCAGGTTTACAAACCTATGAATAGAGAGTGTGGATCCTAAGGCTGTCATTGATTTGTCATTGATTTTATTTTGATAAACTTTATTAAAATGATTCTCAAAAGGTACATGATTAAAGTTAGTCGTAGCATTGTGGATTACTATCAGGATAATTGATTAGTTTGAACTAGCTTTAATGCGTTTTGTAAACAAATCTAATTGCTTAGATAAATTGAAAAGAGTAAATAGCTAGTTTTCATTTCTCTCCATAGTTATGGTAGCAAGTTAAAAGGATGGCCGAACAGAGACTTTGTCGTTTTATTTTCGTTACAGATTAACTGACACACAGGGACGTGTGTCGCACAGGATGGCCGTGTCGTAACCGGTCATGAATACGGACACGAAACGAAGCGCAAGTGCGCCACCAAGCGGCGAATTGGTGCAACTTAGTTATGGCGCGCTTCGACAGAGTCGTAAAGCTCTGGTGGGGCGGAGCGCCTCTCACTTTCGCTCCAGTCGTTGACCAGTCAACCAGTGCTTACGGAACTGTCCTACGTTTCGCTTTGTGTCAGTGTATAGTGTAATGTACAGTAAAGTGTTGAGTGAATAGTGATTGTGTACAGTGTTATAACTGAGTGATCTGATTTGAAGACAATTAATAAACAACTTGATTTTTACAAGTTTTGTTCTTTTGCACGATACCCATCTAAGCCCACAATGTCTGAAGGTTCTGATCTAAATTCTGACCCTCCGACATATTTATTAACGTGTTTTTCGAATATCTTTTGTTGAAATTTTAAAACGATAAAATTATATTATTTCACATTACCAATTAACAACTTTTTAATGAAATAATAATTAATGATAACAAGTAAATAATATATATAAAGTGAGCGTACATACCTGGAGGTTTCTTATCCCGCTTCTGAAGTTTAATAAAACTTCAATCTCCAATATTTATGAATTTAATTATCACTATCAGTATATTCGTTACACAATTTTAGCAGAATAACAGTGCAGTATATAATAACCAAGTGTCCTTGTTCGTTGCTATCCATAGACTGAATAATCAACCCGACTGCCCATCTCTACCCCACCATTCCAACCCCTACCACCTAACAAACGGGTGGTGGGATTCGAGCGGTGTTGCCAGGTATAGATTGGTATTGCCATACATAAAATTAAAATCATGACACAAAATACTTTTAATAATTCCCTAAAGAAAATTTCATATAATTCTAACTTTCGCCCGCGGCTCTGCCTGCGTTAACGTTTATCGCTCGGGAACCGTTCTTTTTCCCGGGATGAAAGGTACCCTATGTCCTTCTCCATACCCCAGACAATGTGTACCTATGAAAGTTTCATGATGATCCGCTTAGTACTTTATGCGTGTAGGCGTAACTAACAAAGTCAATTTCGCATTTACTAGCTAAAAGCCGAGCTTTGTGAATTGTGATTTGTGAGGGCTCGCGTCGTCAGTCGTCACACCTTGACTGACTGATAACAAGACATCTACATAGTTTTTCCGTAAAGTGTACCACAAAATGTACAGGCTGTGGGATATACTAGGGCTCGCTTCGCTCGCCCTGGTAATATTATTATACTAGCTTTTACCCGCGACTTCGTTCGCGTGTATGTAGTTTTCGTCACTAGAAGTGCGTTGCATCAAATAGTTCTTTTGCCTATGTTGTTCCTGTATGTTAATAACGTAAACATGGTGAACACGATCTGCGAATATTCGTAAGTTTTACTGTGTTTAAGGGTTTATTAAACTGATGCTGGTAACCCTATTTCACTAAACTGTAATGGCGGCAACCCGGGCTTGTACACATCTTAATGGAATTATTGGGGCCTCGTTACATTTTTCACGTTCACAAAATTCTGTCACTCTTAGCACCATCATTCTTTCACCACTCTTTAATGTTTTCGGCATGATTTTCTTACGAAATCACAGTAAAACTTATGAATAGGTACTCGCAGAGCGTGTCTACCGTGTTTACGTTATTGACAGACAGGAATGCTAACATGACGGCAAAGGAACTATTCGATGAAACGCACTCTACAGCAGTCTATTCTCTTCTCTGTTTACGTCTTTGACAGTTGACACTGGTTGTAATGTTACAGTTCGACAAGGCTTTATATGAACGTGGCGAGAAAAGGAACTAAACGCTTCTATCATACAAAAACGTCATTTTTGACATGTGTTTGACAGTTCTCCTTTACCAGCAGCGCTCCCGTCAATGTCACCCACGTTCATATAAAGCCTTGTCGAGCTGTAAATGCACAGATGTTAAATGCACAGATTAAGGCTATACCCTTCTAATGACGTATAATATGGTATTATCTTTCATAGATAATGGGTTGTTTTCTTTTTTTTTATCTCCACCAGACGGCGCGACGATAGACACTTCTAGATTTTCTTAGAGGTCTTTGAGATTTTCTATTGGTTCCCCACCAAAGACCTCTAAGTTTCTTATGTCAATGTTCCCCACCGATCTGAAATTATCTGCAGGTTGGCATCACTGACTACATATGGGTTGTGTTTCTAAAAAATCTCAGTGTACTGTCAAGTGTGACATAAATCAAAATATCTTAAACCTAGTTTTCGTTAGCATAATCTATACTAATATTATAAAGCGGAAGAGTTTGTTAGTTTTTTTGTTTGTTTGTTTGTTTGTTTGTTTGAACGCGCTAATCTCAGGAACTACTGGTCCGATTTGAAAAATTCTTTTAGTGTTAGATAATCTATTTATCGAGGAAGGCTATAGGCTATATTTTATCACGCTAAGACTAATAGAAGCGAAGAAATAGAGGAAAATGTGGAAAAAACGGGAGGAAATTATTTGAAAGGGCTTATTTGAACGCGCTAATCTCAGGAACTACTGGTCCGATTTGAAAAATTATTTCAGTGTTAGATAGCCCATTTATCGAGAAAGGCTATAGGCTATATTTTATCACGCTAAGACTAATAGGAGAGAAGAAATAGAAGAAAATGTGGATAAAACGGGGGAAATTATTTGAAAGGGCTTATCTCACCAACTACTAGAGCAATTTTTCTGTTATTTGGGTCAGATAAGAAGTAGACCACGTGAAGGATCATAGGCTATTTTTTGTAGACTGATTTGTCTGTGAAATATCTTATTTACGCGGGCGAAGCCGCGCGGAACGTCTAGTATTAACATAAAACTGTATGTATTTATATATTTCCATATATTACTATGTTTTTTTGCTTCGTCCCTCTAGTTTAAATTTCACGAAGAGCATACGCCTAAGCGATCATTGGCTTAAGCGATTAGGCCAGTATACTGGTAACAGTTTAGGAACACGCTGACATAATATAATACTTGTCAAACTGAAAACTGACAAATATGAAAGGGTTTTGGCGGGCATGTTACTTTGACACTTCTTCTACTTTTTATTGTTGGTGTGGTTTTTATTATTTTTTCCCAAATTGTGTTATTTGGGTTTTTGATGTTCATTATTGGTAAAATATTAGCCATTAAATATCCGTTATCTTGCACAAGTGCAGGTAAGAATATGTTGTCAAAACCAAAATGTATAATTCTTGTGACATTTAGTGTGAATAACGGTAAATAGGGCTATTTCTTCCGTGCGTTTTAACTAAAACATCGTTATAATAACTTTATTATTCTATTCGTTGGAATATTATTGCGTCTATTTCAAATTGAAATGTATCAAGTTTTATATTTTTTTGCCCAGTTTTGAAATGTATCAAGTTTTACATTTTTTTGCCCAGTTTTGTAGCAATTAATGGTGGTATTACCGATAGTTGTCTACCCATACGGAAAAAGTTGGCGGGCTTTTTAAAAAGAGAAGTCGTATTTTTTCAACTTTTGCGAAATTAATTATTTAAAATAGTTTTTATAAGGAATTTTAACAATAAAACAACTTAAAACGGTACAATAATAGACGTCGAAATGGAGGATCCTGGGGGGACAACCCCTGGGAAACCCGGTAGAAAAAGGCCGCGAGGCCCTGATATTGACGACGACAAGGATGTTCTAGATGAGTCATTTTACATCCCGTATAGCAAACCCGGCTACAGACGCTTATTCCCTGAGAAGTCGCACTCTCAGGAGTATATAGTATATACAGAATCCACCCAAACTGATAGCAATATCGGCAACAAAAATCCACTTACACTAACATCCATCTTCAAAGAAGAAATTAAAGGAATAATCGGTATCAAACGAGTAGCAGCCAATAAAATAGCTATTGCGTTCTCCCAGGCAAGTTATGCCAATAATTACTTGCTTAATGAAACCTTCCATCTCAAGAATAATTTAAAAGCCTTCATCCCGGCTAGGAGCATCGAAAAAATTGGAGTACTACGGTACGTACCCACTAGGATTAGTAATGAAGAACTATTCAAAAAGCTAACTTCAGCATATGAAATTATAGGAGTGAGAAGGTTTACCAAAAAAGTAAATGGTAAAGTAAAACCGTTTCAAACGGTTTCTGTTACATTTCTTTCAAATATATTACCTCAATCTGTGTCATTAGATATTTTTAATTATAAAGTATATGAATATAACCCTCCTTTGTTGCAATGCTACAAGTGCTTTAAATTTAATCACCATGCTAAGATATGTAAATGTGTCCAAAAATGTTCGATTTGTTCTAAGGAACACCATTATTCTCAGTGCCCTGATGATCAGGCGCTGCATTGTGCCAACTGTGGTGGACCACACCTTGCTATATCTAGAAATTGTCCGATTAAGCAAAAGAAAATATTGGAAAAACAAAATAAAATGGCATACGCAAATATAACTAAAAATACTGACCACACTTACAGTTTGGCACATTACAGTACTGATTTCCCGGCTCTACCACACAAAAAACATGAGATAACTAATGAGGAATTAATACAAGGTATAATAAAAAGCGACAATATTTTAAAGTCTTTAGTAGCAACATTAGTAAATTTAAGTAACAGTAATAAAAAAATGACAACATCAGTAATAAAGGAAGTATTATTAAATAACCTTAAACATGGATAGTAATTTTTTGAAAATATGCCAATTTAATGTTGAAAGTCTTAATAGTAAAAAACCTCTACTTATTACTTTCTTGGACCAAAATGACATTGATATATGTTTGTTAAATGAAACACATTTAAAACAAAACCACAATTTCAAAATAACAGGTTATAATTTTATTTATCAACATGGCCTTAATGGCCGAGGTGGAGTTGGCATACTCATTAGGAATAATTTCAAATACACTACTGTAAATCTACCTTTTTATGAGGATTTACAATCTGCAACTATAGTTCTTAAAACTGATATTGGTAATTTGTCTATCTTATGTACTTACAGTCCACCAAGACCAGGCCGGTTCAAATCAAGACAACTTAAACAAATTATTAATAGTTTACCAAAACCGATAATACTATCTGGAGATTTAAATGCTCATCATGTTGCTTTTGGATGTCTTCAAACCAAGCCTCGAGGTACAGATGTTTATGATTTAGTAGATGAATGTGACCTATGTATCCTGAACTCAGGAGCTCCAACAACAGTAGGTAGTTTACGTAATAGCCAATCTTCAATTGACATTACTTGTGTTAGCCCACAAATCGCTCCTCTATGCCATTGGAGCGTTAGTGATGATCCAATGGGCAGCTATCATTATCCCACTTTCACGTTTATTGAACTCCAACCACAAGATTTTGAAGTGGGTCAACCAATAGAAAGATTTCTGTATGACAAGGCAGATTGGAAACTCTTTGCATCTGAAACAGAAAAGGCATTCAGGTCATTTTCTATTGATTACAATGAACCTTTATCTACTTATGATAAATTTTGTGTTACATTAAATACAGTAAAAGAATCATGTATTCCAAAACTAAATATAACTTCCCCAACCATTAGGAAAAAACCAGTTCCTTGGTGGGATAATGAATGCTTAGAAGCAGTTAAAAAAAGCAAAGCTGCACTAAATTTTTATAGAACACATCCATCTGTAGAAAATTTCATTGAATATAAAAAAATAGATGCCATTAAAAAAAAATTATTAAAGGAAAAGAAAAAGAATGGTTGGAGAAGCCTTTGTGAATCATTCAACAGACAAACACCTGTTACTGTCATCTGGAATTATATCCGCAGATTTAAAAGAGCTTCTTCTGTTAGTAGACCAAAAAACAGTGAATGGATTCCATCTTTTCTTGATAAGTATGCACCCGATGATCCACCTGAAAAATATATAGACACAAATTTATTAAATTCATATTTTGCCCAAGAAGGCAATTCTAGTAGCATATTTTTGAGTAATACTTTTACGTGGCAAGAATTTCAATTTGCTTTGAAATCTAGAAAAGACACTACTCCAGGCTTAGACGATATCCCTTACAAAATATTAGGTTACATGCATAAAGATGTCCAAAAAATTTTATTAGATATTTATAATTTATTATGGACAAACAATCTAATACCAAACTCATGGAAAACACAATGTATTATACCAATCCTCAAACCGGAAAAACCGGAAAGTGACTATAACTCATATAGACCTATATCTTTGTCATCTTGTGTTGGTAAAATATTCGAATACATGCTTAAGGTGAGACTAGACTGGTATGTTGAATCAAATAATATCTTACCAAAGGAGCAGTATGGCTTTCGTAAAGGTAAAAGTTGTGTAGAAAGCTTTGTCGCATTATTAAGGGATATTAAAGATTCATTTCAGTCATTTTCTTCCACTGTTTGTGCCTTTCTTGATGTCCAGGGGGCATTCGATAATGTTGATCCAACTATCCTTGCTGAAGTCTTGATAGATATAGGTGTCCCCGGAAAAGTCTGTGAATGGATTTTTAAATTCTTATTTAAAAGAACAATGTATGTCAAATTTAATAACATTTTACATGGACCTAGACATATATATAAAGGCACAATGCAAGGTGCCACTATCTCGCCATTGCTGTATAGCATATACACAAGTCAGCTGTGTAAATATCTTATAAGTTGTAATGTTAAATTTCTACAATATGCAGATGATATTGTTGTGTATAGTAGTCATAAGGATGTAAATATTGCTGTAAATATATTGAATAAGGCATTAGAACAAGTATATAATTATTATACTAGAAAATTAAAGTTATGGATTAGTTTGGAAAAAAGTACAGCCATGATTTTCTCTAAATCAGATCCAAGAAGTTTATTTAATGTTAAAATTCACAACAACAGTCTCAATTGGGTTTCGGAACAAAAGTTTTTGGGGATATATCTCGACAATAAGTTAAAATTTGAAAATCATATCCAACAAATAATCAAAAAAGCCTGTGGAGGTCTTAATATAATTAGATCTTTGGCAGGAGTACACTGGGGATCTGACCCTAAAACTTTATCTATGCTATACAAGAGTTTAGTTCGTAGTCACTTTGATTACAGCACCTTAGCATATTATAACTATAGTTATAATTTATTAAGAAAATTGGATGTTATTCAAAATAAAGCTCTTAGAGTCATAACAGGTGCAATGTGCTCTACTCCTATACATATTATGGAGGCCGAGGCATGTATACCTCCACTAACTATCATACGGTTAAAAATAGCAGAACGATTTTGCCTAAAAGTATTTGCCTCTAAAAATGATCATCTTTTAAATAGAATTCTTCCTATAGTTCCATCAAATAGTATGAATGTGGGTCCATATACTAATGTTTCTAACATTATTTCTAGAAAATTGCCAGAACTTTTAAGGATTATGATAAACATTTACTTAAATTTTGGAAATTACATATTTAGAGAAAATCATTGGCCTATGTATAATATTGAATATAATGCCTACATGCATGACGTAACAATATGTGAGCAACAAATAAGTAATCAAAATGATCTTCTCAACACTATAGATAATGAGTACAGAATTTATACTGATGGTTCAAAAACCTTAAATATTGTTACATCAGCCTACTATGATCCTCAGGAAAAAGTTAAAAAATGTTTAAAATTAGCAAATCAATGTAGTATATTTACTGCTGAATGTTATGCTATATATAGAGCATTATTGTATATATCCTCAATTAATCAAACCAATTTTTTGATTTTAACTGATTCACTTAGTGTTCTAACTGCTCTTAAGAATAGGGTTTTAAAGTTTAATACAAATTATTTGATATTCAAAATCAAGCAAACTTTGTACCATATGTATAATAATAGTAAAAATGTTAAATTCATTTGGGTACCTTCTCACTCTGGAATTACTGGCAACGAAGAAGCTGATGCAGCAGCAAGAGGAGATCCACACGAAGACCACAGTCAACTACAGCACATACCGTATACAGATATACATGCTCCTATGAAAGACTGCCTGGGAGAGTTGTTCAAGGCATACTATACCCAAACGTCATCTGAAAAAGGAAAATGGTATTACGACATACAAAAGGTCCCGCCCGCCAAACCGTGGTACCATAAGTTGAAAGGAACGCCTAGATCATTTATAGTTACTATGAACAGGATGAGATTTGGGCACTGCCAAGTTAAATCTCATCTCTACAGATTGAAGATGGTAAATACCTCACTTTGTGACTGCGGCGTTGAAGAGGAGACTCTTGATCATCTGGTCCTTCGATGTGGAAAGCATAATATAGCACGCTCGTTGATGTGTAGTGAAATCAGTGAAATAACAACGGACAAATATGACAGTGATAGTGATAATTTAAGCATAGACAACTTGTCTTTGAAAGATTTACTTCAGAAAAATATTTTATATGGACCGCTTTACAGCTTTCTAAAAAATGTTGGGAAAAAACTTTAATTTCGTAATGCTCTGTGTATTTGTGTAATGAAATGTATTTTAAGGACTGGGCTAAAAGGACTAGAATCCAGGCCCGTAAAATAAAATAATAAAAAAAAAAAAAAATCTACCCATACGCCATCTATAGGTCTACCAGAATCTGATGGCAATTATAAATTTTTCAAAAAATATCCTTGATCATTGGATAAATTTTTATGTTTGCATGTATAACACACAGAATCAGCCGCTATAAGAAAAAAAAGGATCAAAATGTTTTATTCCAATCACCCCGGTATTGCTAGAGTTAATTTATTTTCTCACTTTTTGCCATCAGATTCTGGTAGACCTATAGTTACTAAAATGAAAACTGTTTGACAATCAAATTAAAAAATTAAGAAAATGCTCTTTGGCACAGATTAGTAGTATATATTCAATAAATACTACTAATCTGTGTATATATTGCTCTTTGGACCACAGATTAAGGATTTGGACTTGATTTGGACTTTGATCATGATGACGACTGACAGATACCAATAATATTTGTAAAAAATTTGAAAAAAACTTATTTTTTGTGGGTAAATTCTACTTTGCAGTTTTAAGTTTTTGTTAAAATTTGGTATCAATTTTATATATAATTTAGAGAAATACACTTTGCATATACCACCATTCATATAAGTCGTAATTCGCTATCGACGACACCGGGAGAAACACTCGCAGCGGTCAGAGTTGATGTCTAGTCTGACCTTCTCAAGGTGACCGATATCGCGGCTCGCTCAGTGCGGGTTCGGCAGCGGTGCGTTGCTGTATCGTGCACAGTAAATAAATCAAGATGAGCGTGCAAACGGATTCCGACAAGCGAAAGCAGATTTCGGTTCGGGGCATCGTCGCCGTCGAGAATGTCGCCGAGGTGAAGAAGGCCTTCAACCGCCACGTTCACTACACCCTGGTGAAGGACCGCAATGTGGCGACTCCCCGGGACTACTACTTCGCCCTGGCCCACACGGTGCGCGACCATCTCGTCTCCCGCTGGATCCGCACGCAGCAGTATTACTATGAAAATGACCCCAAGGTTAATTTTTTTTTTAATGTGTTTTATGTACCAATTATTTAGTTATTATTATCCATTAAACTCATACATTCATACAATTAGGGGTAATAAATTTACTAATTACTAGCTGTTCCTTGGTTGCTTGAATTAAACATAGTAATGTTATTGGAATTTATTCGGGCTGAAACCACTTACCAAACAGACACAAGGTCAGTAAGTGAGACTAGACTGCAACCAGTTTAGTAATTATTTGTGTAATTATTATCCAACATGTCATGTTATACTGGATGATGATTATTATAGTAAAATATGGTACCAAATCACTGTTTGGCTAATGAGGGCATAGCAATTTTTAATTAAAACATAACATGCTGCTCTATATGTAATACATAATACATATAATATGTTTGTAAAAACTATACCTAACGGCTAACATAGACTTTAATTCAATGTTTGAGTTAAGAAATATAATATACCATAGATATCTAAATAAATTGTCTGGTGACTATGACTACAACATGGTATATTTTACAGCGTGTCTACTACCTCTCCCTGGAGTACTACATGGGAAGGTCCCTCCAGAACACTATGATCAACCTGGGCATCCAAGGTACAGTGGACGAGGCCCTGTACCAGCTAGGTCTGGATATTGAGGAGTTGGAGGAGCTGGAGGAGGATGCAGGTCTCGGTAACGGAGGTCTCGGGAGATTAGCCGCCTGTTTCCTGGACTCTATGGCCACCCTGGGCATGGCAGCTTATGGTTATGGTGAGTGATATATTTGTGTGTGCTTCAATAGTTGTTGATCTCTTAATATTCCTTGTGACTTTGTGACAAAACAAAATGCAGGAACTGTGAATTTTTCTGTTATCAAAACTTGTTCCTGTCCATTGGTACTACTCTTGGTCTGTCCCTAATTTCACTAAAATCGGCCCATTTATTTAGAAGTGATTTTATTATCAAGGGATATAGGGAACAATTATAATAGTCCTTAAACCAGACAAGAACACTTAATTAGTTACTATGCTTTAATTGATGTGTTAAACAAAATATACAACAAACATTTGGACACTTGTAGCTATGATGTAAGTTGACAATATCATTGGCTTCATTCCAATTGTGGTAAAGCATTAAATGCTTAAATACCAAGAATCGGACTCATATTCATAAAGATGTTCATAAGCTTTACTTAAAAAAGAGATTAAACCAGTCTCTGTTTTTGTGTATTGTGTTACAAAATATTAAAACATATTTCTATAATGTTTTATTATTATCTGATAAAATGATAAAGGAAGAAGCTATTTATAACTTATTAGTTATTAAAAGCTGAATAACCATTATAGTAAAAAAATAGAATGACAATGAGAAAATTGGTCAACAATTTTTTTTAAGCACCATAATGACAGTTTGTATTAAGTGTTAATTTTTGTTTTAAATTAATTAATTTATTTAACATGATGTATAAAATTATCCACCTTCAAACACGAGTAAGAGCTGTTTATTAGAAAATGTTTGTGATTTCGGCCATTTACCCTACTACCGAAATATCTTTACGAGTGCCAGTGCCTTATCACGGCATGATTCATTTTAACATGTTTGTTGACAATGACCTTAGATCATTTTTAAGATCAGTATTATGTACATGTTAAATATCTTCAGGAAGAGTGAGTCTATGCCTCTACGTCTTAATTTTATCTTAAATAATAATAATAATTTTTAAATTTTCTAATTTTCCGCGCAATTTTTTAAATTTTTTCAATCATATTCTTCTTCTCCGGACAATAACAAACACATCAAAAAAAGAAATAGTGAAATCGGTCCAGCCGTTCAGGTGTGATGTCGTGACCACGCGAAATATGGATTCATTTTTATATATATAGATAATACCTGGTAGTCAGTATACAATGAATATGTTATCTATCATTTTATCCTATCCTATAATATATGCTCGAATTTGTTAAATTACATTTTGAAAATTTTCATTTGACCAAAGATAACACTATCCATCCAATTTCCAATATCCTAACCATCTAATATTTTCAGTACGAGTAGTTATCCTACATAAACACGTGTATTTATTATTAGGTATATTATCATGTCGTTATCAGTAGCGACTAGCGATGAATTCATTGAGTTGGTGTCTGCACCGCGTGGGTCGCCTCGTGCCTACTGCCTAGCAACTGACGTCCTACTGATTAGCCGCGTACTGACTGAGCGAGCAGCCTCGCGAGGCACGAGCTGCCTCGCCCGAGCGTGCCGCGGCCCGAGCCGAGCGTTGTCGGTTTTTGTCGATGCTCAAAGGCGCCTCGGTACGTTTGCCGCGTTCACTCAAGACGGTAGCGTTTTGCCTCGCTTATTCGTTGTGCGCAAATTGCAGTTCAAGTGCAGTTTGAATGCAGTTGACACGACTGCAATAGAACTGCAAACCAAACGCGCAGTCGGATTGCAGTTCAGTTGCAGTTGGCGTGCAGTCGTGTGAACAGGATGGTGCAGTTAGGATGCAGTCGGTATTGCGGTTGGATTGCAGTTGAAATGCGGTCCGTCTGTATAGACCCTTAGTTGTGCGTTTCAAGTTAAACTGAGCGTCGATGCTGGCGCCTTACGGTGGCTTGGCCTTGCCGCGCAAGGCAGCCTCGGATTAGAAAACTTACAGACCGAGGCCGCCTCGCCCAGCATGCGTACTGCGGCAAATGTCCGAGGCTGCCTCGCGAGGCTGCTCGCTCGGTCAGTACGCGGCTATTAACTACTGTGCTGATTACGATTAGTAACTGCAGATGTCTTGCTGATTAATAGACTACTGCGCTGATTACTCTTGTGCTGATAAGCTAACCGTTTGGCTACTAATAGCTTATATATCGATACCCCCGCGCTTGATCTAACCCCAACTAATTTTGAATTATTGCATCTATTATGATAACAAAATGCGGCCATAAGCTAAAACCAGCTGATAAGAGATTGATAAACATGTTATGCACTCACACGTTTACGTAAAATACATAAATAGATACTTTAAAAGCGTGTTTTAAACGCTGGTTCTTTTCACTGGTCTAGTAGCCAAAACAATGATTGGAATTTTGTAAGACAGCTCTGCAAGTGTAATACTTTTAACCCATTCGGAAATTAAAACTTTGTACTTTTATTATATTAGGGGCCTTCTTATTGCGGTGTGTTCATCGAGATTTGAGAAGAGCATTTAATATCTAGTGGTCAGCACCACGCAGAACAAAAACATCGTGTTATGTTGAAACAGACAAATGAAAATATCATGGTATATTTGGTCAATGGTTGAAATTATCTTCCGTGAACTTGATGAATATTTTTTATTTTAAGGGGTTCCGTACCCAAAGGATAAAAACGAGACCCTATTACTGAGACTTCGATGTCTGTCCGTCTGTCTGTCCGCCTGTCTGTCTGTCTGTCTGTCTGTCTCCAGGCTGTATCTCAAGAACCGCTATAACTAGACTTCTGAAATTTTCACAGATTGTGTATTTCTGTTGCCGATACAACAACAAATACTCAAAACAAAATAAAATTAATATTTAAGGGGGGCTCCCATACAACAAACGTGATTTTTTTGGCTTTTTTTGCTCGATATCAATAATGGCAACAGGTAGGGAATTTTTTTACAAAGTCCTTAAATTATATATGTACTTTAATAATAATATTAAAATAAAATAAAAATTTAAGGGGGGCTCCCACACAAAAAACACAATTTTCGGCCTATTTTTGCTCTGTAACGCGAACGGTATGGAAACCCTTCGTGCGCGAGTCCGACTCGCACTTGGCCGATTATTCCTCTATCTCGAACTTTAAGGCGGCGACCATAATATATTTTGTTGTGATGATATAATTGCCAACGCGCGCTCCGCGTGACTATCACTTGTAGTAGGGTGTAACACCTACCGTTACAGTACAGGGTTAATAAAATTACAATTAGATGACAACTTAGTATATTTAACAAAATTACAAACTAAAGATGCCCGGTAGGTGAGACACAAAATTTATAGTCGTGGTAAGGCCTACTTGATCGTCACTTATGGACCGTAGGGCTACTCTCCTGGTATGATGTGAATCTGGGACGCTGGAGGTACTGTGCTCCTTCTCAGCCGCAGCGTTGAATAGAAGATGGTTTCAGGAAGGAGCGTGCGATGCAGACAAATAAATTCGGAGCAATGATCCCTGAAAACGATATTCCGTCTCAGTACACTTTCCTCGCAAGCGTCTGGCGGCCTATCCACGCGGAAGCCCAAGAAGAGCGCCCTCTACCTACAGCGGTAGCGGTATTATCGTGGTAGGCCGTCAGGAAATAATAATTACCATTTACATAAAAACTTAATAACATAAATTCCTATAGTAAACTAATTCAATCTATTAGAAAATGTTATATTTTTAATACAAAGCAAATTATTAAATAGTTAAGAAATTAAATCTTAAGATAGAAATAAAGCTAAATACAATTTAAAAATATCTAGATTACAAGATTTTTGATATTATTAGTACTAACTACATGTGTGCTAACAAAACTTACCCTAAGACGGGGATTTCTCCAATTAAATTATCTCAATGAACCATTAGATAGTTAATGTAGCTAATTATGCGTAGATTAAATAAAATAATGTATTTAAGCAGAATAATAGCATTGGCGACGGTCTCAAATCGTTTTTCTTTTCATTACAGAAAACTCGAGAGCCAATATTTCCAATAAAAATAAAATACAATTCTTAATTTTAAATTTAGTTTCTTTTTTTTTAAACAGAACAGAAATTGACAATGACAAACCGAACGTTAGTTCTTCCTTACAACTAAACATGTACCTTTTTCGAAAAAATATTATGAATTATTAAGAATGTAAATATTAGTATAATAAGGCAAAATAAGTATAAAATATAATAATATTTAAAAATGGAGTTTATGTAACGTTCCGTTACATTACCCGCCTCGCCTCGCAAGGATTTTGACTTATGCAATATGACAAAATCCAAACCAGGAACATGAAAGTAAGTATGCAATTCATTCAAACTAAATATGTAAAGTTAGGTGTAAAAATATTAATTAGGTGTTACGGCCAACAATTTTAAGATCTTTAATGTGCCAAGTACCCAAGTCTTTTCCTGACATGTTTTCTAAGACATAAACGAGTGGGGACAGCTTTTGAGTAACGCGACATTTAATAAATTTTGGAGCCAACTTTTTACTGAAGTACTTATCTTTGTCACTCAGTACATATGCCCGCTTATAAACTATATCACCAACTTCGAATTCGAAATCTTTCCTCCTCAAATTGTAATGAGATGTGTTTTTCACATGTGCGAGATACAAAGATTTTTGTACTTTATCAAAAATAGAACTGAGACAACCACGATTTTCTACATATTCTTCGCGTGGCAATAACAAAACCTCTTTACCTAAATCAGTGTCAGTGTAATGAGAGCCACATAACACCAATTCCCTACCGAATACGAGGAACGACGGTGAATAACCAGTTGCTTCATTCACCGAATTGTTTATTGCAAACTGAACTTTTGGAATAAATATGTCCCAAGTTCTATGATCACCTTCAACGAACGTGGAAAGACAAGTGATAATTGTTTTATTGTAACGTTCCACTGTATTTACCTGGGGTGTATATTTAGGCGTAAAGAACACGTTCGGAATTTTATATTTATCGAACAAGAATTTGGTTTGCTCGCTAATAAACTGGGTGCCATTGTCCATGAAAATACTTTGAGGAACACCGTGTACAAGAAATACTTGCTCCTCAAGTAACTTGACAATAATGTCTGACGTGGCTCTCTTAATGGGGAAAATCAAACAAAATTTAGAGAAACAGCATGTAACTACTAGAATGTAGCTATTCTGTTTTCGTGTTATAGGAAGGGGACCCATCAAATCTATCGAAATCATCTGAAAAGGACGAGAACACTGTTTGGGACGACCCATTTCTCCGAGTGTTGCATGATTTTGCTGTTTGTAAGCAAGGCAAACGGAGCAAGAGCTTACGAATTGCGATATGTCATTGTGCATGTTGGGCCAGTAGTACCTAAGCGCAACACGCTTATATGTTTTAAAAATGCCCATGTGACCTGCTGTCGGTTCACTATGGTTTTCAGCGATAATTTTATCGCGTAACTCTAATGGTACCACTTCTTTCCATGAGAACTCGTCAGTAAGCTGATGCTTATTTTTGCTTAGTCGAAAGAGAATATTGTTTTTAATTTGAAAATTCGGAAAGTTCTCTGGTTTAACCAGGCAGCCATTAAAAATGTTTTTATACCAATCGTCATTAGTAGTCGAGACGGAATTGGCAGAAGTCAAAGCCGAAACAGGGACAGCTCTAGATAAGGCGTCGGGAATAACATTATCCACACCACGCCGATGCTTCAAAATAAAGTTGAACGATGAGAGCCTAACTCCCCAGCGAGCAAGCCTACCAGTTGGGTTATCTAAAGATAAAAACCATTTAAGCGCGCTATGGTCTGTGTAAACTGTGTTAGATTGACCATTCTCTAGATAGCATCGCCAATGCTCCAAGGCCACGAGAACGGCCAAAGTCTCACGTTCAGTGATGCTATAATTCTTTTCTGGCCCAGTTAAGGATCTGCTCATGTAAGCTATGGGGTGCTCCTTCCCATTTATAGTTTGAGTGAGCATTGCACCAACCCCATAGTTACTAGCATCAGTATGCACTTCAAATGGAAGCTCATAATTGGGACAGGAAAGAATAGGCGCCGAGACCAAGCACTCTTTGAGTTTTCTAAATGCCACGTCTGCTTCCCCCGTCCACTGAAAAGAAGGTGCAGACTTTTTATTGGAAGTTAGCTTATTTAACGGACCAGCAATCGTGCTAAAATTTGGGACGAACCTGCGGTACCATGTTGCCGTACCTAAAAAACGTTTTAAATCCTTCCGGCACGTAGGAGTTGGATAGTTCAAAATAGCCGCTACTTTGTCAGGGTCGGTTCGTAAACCATTCGCATCGACCACATATCCTAGATATTTGAGCTGGCTTCGAAAGAATTCACATTTCTCCAGATTGACTGTGAGGTTAGCTTGACGTAGCTTCTCAAATACACGTTGAAGAAGAGATAAATGTTCTTCAAATGTACTGCTTATTAAAATAATATCATCGAGATAAGCAAAAGCCTTGTGGTCCATGTTACCAAAAAGTCGGTCCACTAACCGTTGTTGGGTAGAAGGCGCATTTGTAAGACCAAATGGAGTCGTTTTAAAACGAAATGTGCCTCGACCAGGCACGTAAAACGCCGTCTTATCCCTATCCTCAGGGGCTATTGGTATTTGCCAAAATGCTTTCGATAAATCTATGCTACTCAAGAACCTAGCGTCACGTAAATTATCTAATATTTCTGAAATATATGGCAAGTTATAAGCGTCCCGTTTTGTGATAGAGTTAAGTTTCCTACTGTCCAAACAAAATCGGGGCTGCCCATTCTTTTTAGTTACCAAAAGAACAGGAGACTGCCATGCACTTTCACACGGTTCTATAACATCAAACTGCAGCATCTCATCCACCTGATCAATTAAAATTTTCTGTTTGACGGGCGAAAGCCTATAATATCTTTGCCTTACAGGGGGTGAATCGCCAGTGTCAATGTGGTGGGTTATTAAATGGGTTCGACCTAATCCTACACGCTCGAATGAAATTTCTTCAAACTGCTTTTTAATTTTATCAGCAATCTCCTTTTGTGAACTATTCAAATTGTCGTAAGACTGAATAAAAGTGGCTGGGCTGTTAATATTTAAGTTAGCTAGAGGAGCGGTGACTAAATTAAGACAACCTAAATATTTGGGACATATTTTAAACATGCGCCAGAAATCAATCCCTAAAATAAGCGCAGATTGAACTTCCGGAATCACATAAGTTTTGATAATGTGGAACTGACTATCAAAGTGAACAGGCATATTAATATAGCCTGAACTACGCAAGCTTTGCCCGCCAGCCGTCACGACTGTTACTGAATCATCAGTGTGCAACTCCAAACCCCGGTCAACTAAAGCGGTATGAGCATTGTTGCCTAGAATGGTAACAGCTGATCCCGAGTCTAAAAGGCCTGAAACTGTCATATTGTTAATTTTGATGTTGACATATGGTCGTGTGTCAGTAATAACTTTAGATTGCAGAATTGTGGCAACCTTATAGCTACTGAAAAATAAACGAACTGATTTTAACCAATTGTTCCACTCCTCTTTACTAGTTCGGATAATATTTTTATTTTTCAGTTGAGAATAACCACAATTCTGCAGAGTTAGTTTTTTTGGGCTCTGACAATTAGGACAGTCCGGCTTCTTAACGCCTTTATGGCCACATTTGAAACACATGATTTCAGTGTTGGTGCACTGTCTTAAGTTATGTGTATTGTTGCGACATCTAGGGCAATATGGTATCCTTAAATTAGTTTGAGGTGTACTATTTTTAGATATACTATGTAAATATTTCTCGTTAATGTTATTATTTTGTTTAAAATTATTATTATTACTGTTACTTTTAATTTCATTATTATTATTACATTTAAGTTTCGGATGTTTGTATGCAAATTCAGGTGCTAAAGTATCTGAAGTTGAAGTTCCCGAAAATGGGCAAGACGAGACTGTACAATTTCATAATTCCTACATAAGGTTCTCACTTGATCAATATCTTGGATATTAGTTGCAGAAGCTAAAATGCTTGCGTAACAAGGGCGTATATTGTGCAAAACAATTTCGAGCTTGTCCTCCTTCGACAAAGGTTTTGAAAGTCTAGAAAACATTCCTGACAAAATAGATAAATAAATTGTAATATTTTCTGTCTCGCCCTGAGTTCTAGCGCGAATCTCAGACAATAGGCGATAATCATAATCGGGCTTATCGAAATCCTGTTTTAAAAGAGTGACAAGGTCATCCCAAGATGATACCTGGTCTCTGATGCTTCGGAACCAATGTATAGCGTCATCTATAAATATTTCATTTGCAAATGAAATTAATTTTGAGTCGGGAATGCTTCGTGCCTCACTAAATTCACTAACGCGTTGAATAAAAGATCTAACGCACGATTTGCCATCAAATTTTAATTTCCCTAGCTCAGCGGTAATACTTTTTTCACATGTGACTGAAACGTTAATTGGAGGTTGACAACTAGTGATATTACAACTAGAACTTGTAGTAGCTGAGTTTGACGATTCTATCTTAAGTGGGTCAATAAATTTATTGAGGTTCTTAAGGTAAAACTCATAACAATTTCTATAAAGAATAGTACAAGCCGCGTGTGTATCCTTTGCGTCGCTTGGGTCGATTCTGTTCATCCTATGATAGACGTGATGGAGAATATTCTCTGTTCGCGAAAGAGTTCCTTTGTCACACGGACCTGACTCAAGAGTAAAATTTATTTTATTAAGTATCTCTGTCACGGACAGAAGGTCTTCTTGTGGGTCAAGATGAGAGGCAGCTATGTCCTCAGCTGGAAACATTTGCACTAATTTTGTTATTTGTTTCCTGAGTTCGGCAACAGTACTGCCGGGTGTTTCGCCTCTAACTGCCACCTCGTACTCTAGTTCGGGTTTTTGCAAAGACAGGTACTTAATCGGAAAAGCCATTGCTATGAACTAATCTTAAGATAAGTTTTATGAGCACACAAATATTACAATAATTAAAGTGATAATTACAATCCTAAGCTTAATATGAAAACGTATAGTAAAACTGTAAAACAATTATTTTGACGACTGTACCTATTAGTAGTTAAAATTGTAATATAATGATTAACAGACCCTAAATAATAATTTTGTAAGGTATTATAACAATTTAAGTAATTTAAAACAGAACAAAAAAAAAAACAATCCGCTACCGCTTCCAAAAGTGACAATACAAGTTAACCACGTTGGGCGCCAGTGTAACACCTACCGTTACAGTACAGGGTTAATAAAATTACAATTAGATGACAACTTAGTATATTTAACAAAATTACAAACTAAAGATGCCCGGTAGGTGAGACACAAAATTTATAGTCGTGGTAAGGCCTACTTGATCGTCACTTATGGACCGTAGGGCTACTCTCCTGGTATGATGTGAATCTGGGACGCTGGAGGTACTGTGCTCCTTCTCAGCCGCAGCGTTGAATAGAAGATGGTTTCAGGAAGGAGCGTGCGATGCAGACAAATAAATTCGGAGCAATGATCCCTGGAAACGATATTCCGTCTCAGTACACTTTCCTCGCAAGCGTCTGGCGGCCTATCCACGCGGAAGCCCAAGAAGAGCGCCCTCTACCTACAGCGGTAGCGGTATTATCGTGGTAGGCCGTCAGGAAATAATAATTACCATTTACATAAAAACTTAATAACATAAATTCCTATAGTAAACTAATTCAATCTATTAGAAAATGTTATATTTTTAATACAAAGCAAATTATTAAATAGTTAAGAAATTAAATCTTAAGATAGAAATAAAGCTAAATACAATTTAAAAATATCTAGATTACAAGATTTTTGATATTATTAGTACTAACTACATGTGTGCTAACAAAACTTACCCTAAGACGGGGATTTCTCCAATTAAATTATCTCAATGAACCATTAGATAGTTAATGTAGCTAATTATGCGTAGATTAAATAAAATAATGTATTTAAGCAGAATAATAGCATTGGCGACGGTCTCAAATCGTTTTTCTTTTCATTACAGAAAACTCGAGAGCCAATATTTCCAATAAAAATAAAATACAATTCTTAATTTTAAATTTAGTTTCTTTTTTTTTAAACAGAACAGAAATTGACAATGACAAACCGAACGTTAGTTCTTCCTTACAACTAAACATGTACCTTTTTCGAAAAAATATTATGAATTATTAAGAATGTAAATATTAGTATAATAAGGCAAAATAAGTATAAAATATAATAATATTTAAAAATGGAGTTTATGTAACGTTCCGTTACAAGGGGAGGTGATGCTATTTATTGCAAAGTCATTTCATACCGACCAAATGTTTGTCCAGTAGTAGATTAATATTTAATAATCAACATAATGAGCGTCAGTCGCTGCACCCGTGGTGGGTACATTGTGTGTGGGCTATGTACATTGAGAGTGTGTCAAAGTTGTCGAAAATTTTTTTGCTAAAAGTAATTTTATACCGTATGAAAGTTTGATGGATGATTATTGAGGTCATGTTTAACCAAAAAATCACTGTCAGCCGTATTGCAGACGGGGGATTCAACGTCAGTCGCGTTACTGAATATGTAAAAAAATTTTGAATATAAAGTCATTTTATACCGTACAAAATTCATACAGATGAATGTTTCTACTTTGTAAATAATAAAGAAAACCGTCAGTCGTCATTATGACGGTGGAGAAACCGTCTGCCAGCGATATAACCAATAACCATACTTCGAGCTCAATGTATCTGAGGGCGTTGTGTAGACGACATTTCCACCTACACAAACATTCAGCTGACGACGATTTTCGTTTGAATCCTACTTCCTACTAATATTATAAAGGCGAAAGTTTGGATGTATGTATGTATGGATGTATGGATGTTTGTTACTCTTTCACGCAAAAACTACTGAACGGATTTTAATGAAACTTTACAGTAATATAGCATCAGAATAACACATAGGCTACAATTTTAACCGACTTTCAAAATGGAGGAGGTGTTATGTTCGTTTTTTTTTTATGTTCAACGATTACTCCGCCGTTTGTAAACCGATTTTCAAAATTTTTCTTTTGGTGTATAGGTTATCATCCCAATTTGGTACCATATTCATAAAAGTGGTGACCTGATGAAGGGATCCATAAGAAATCGAGGGAACTCCTTAAAATTTATATGAAAACATGTGGTGACTTCGGTTTCGTGAGCAGTATTCTAAGCATATTATGCTACCAACAAGCAAGATTTTGCACCAAGGTATACCATGGTTCGGAAGGTGCTGAGAGAACTCCTGACTCTTTATAGATACAAGTTTGGGGGTTTCGACGTTGTTTTAAGAACGGAAGACATATGCTACTATGCAAATTACATTCATCATCATCATCACTACCATAAACCATTATAGAGCCTTGTATCGTCCCGTTTTGACCCTATTATTGGTACTTACTTTTCATAGTCTTTTATTATATATCACTTAAACCGCGGGTAACACCGCGGGGAACAGCTAGTTAACTATAAAATTGTCTCACATAGCAATTTTATTCGGTCAGTAATTTATTCGATAGTCAATATTTGCGAGGAAGAATTATATAGATTTTACTTGTAAAGCGCCATCTGTTGTTACATACTAAAACTAAAATAACATCTACCGAACCTAAATGTCTATAATCTAGATATGAACCTTTATTGGGTGCGAATTGGGATCTTTATAATGTCAATACAATATGATTCCCAACAACAACTTTGAGATACTCTCAATTTTTATTCCACCCATACTGAAGTAGCTGACGATCAAAACTCTTATGTATCCTTCGATCGGGGATTCTCGAAAATGCTATATAGAATACTATTATTGTAACGATTTTCGCTCGGTATTAAATGACTTTTCAAAATGAGCACCACCTCCTCTACTATTGACTATTGACTTTTTCACTTGTCGCTAGAAGTAGCAACTATAAATCAAGTAATTTATCATTTTCTTTTTAAAATGTGTAGAGTTTGGTTTCAGAGAGATAAATAAACGTCGAGTTCCGGATATAACTATTTATTGTCTTAGCATAACAATTCGTACACGTTTCTAATACGGAGGTTAGGGAGAGACTGTTATACAAGTTGCTGTAACACACAAGTTAAAAATGCAAGCATGCACTTAATGTGTGGTCCCTACAAAATGTACCTATGACTATAGAAAAATCGGCCAAGTGCGAGTTGGACTCGCGCACGTAGGGTTCCGTACCACAATAGAGCAAAAATAGGCTAAAAATTGTGTTATTTATATGGGAGCACCCCTTAATTATTTAATTTATTTAAATTTTATTATTAATTCTTAAAGTACAAATACAACTGAGTATTTCGTGAATATTTCAAGTGCCTATGTATTGCCGTTATTGATATCGAGCAAAAAAATAGCAAAAAAAGCCCCCTTAAATATTAAATTTATTTTGTTTTTAGTATTTGTTGTTATAGCGGCAACAGATTTACACAATCTGTGAAAATTTCAGAAGTCTAGCTATAGCGGTTCTTGAGTTACAGCCTGGAGACATACAGACAGACAGACAGACGGAGAGACATCGAAGTCTTAGTAATAGGGTCCCGTTTTTACCCTTTGGGTACGGAACCCTTAACATGGTGAATAGGTAATCGTAATCGGGGATCGATTTATGTTCTGGGAGATCTATTTATTTACCGGCAGCTCGGTTAATTTAAATGGCAACTTTAAATGACTGTTCATGGTGCGCGTGCGGCGTGACGTTGCAGGTATCAGATACGAGTACGGCATCTTCACGCAGAAGATCGAGAACGGCGAGCAGCAGGAGGAGCCGGACGACTGGCTGCGGTACGGCAACCCCTGGGAGAAGGCGCGCCCCGAGTTCATGCTGCCCGTCAACTTCTACGGCCGCGTCGAGGACACGCCGCAGGGCAAGAAGTGGGTCGACACCCAGGTCGTGTTCGCCATGCCCTACGACAACCCCGTGCCCGGCTACGACAACAACGTCGTCAACACCCTGCGCCTCTGGTCCGCCAAGAGCCCCATGGACTTCAACCTGCGCTTCTGTGAGTATCCCGCCCCGCGCCCCGCGCCCGCCGCCCCCGCCTCCCCCGTCCGCCCCGCACTCACGCCCGCCCTCTGTCCGCAGTCAACTCCGGCGACTACATCCAGGCCGTGCTCGACCGCAACGTGGCCGAGAACATCTCGCGCGTGCTCTACCCCAACGACAACTTCTTCGAGGGCAAGGAGCTGCGCCTGCGCCAGGAGTACTTCATGTGCGCCGCCACGCTGCAGGACATCATCCGGCGTTACAAGGCGTCCAAGTTCGGGTCGCGCGAGGCCGTGCGCACCACGTTCGACAGCCTGCCCGACAAGGTCGCCATCCAGCTCAACGACACGCACCCCGCGCTCGCCATCCCCGAGCTGCTGCGCATCCTCGTCGACGTCGAGCGCGTGCCCTACGAGCGCGCCTGGGACCTCGTCGTGCGCTGCTGCGCCTACACCAACCACACCGTGCTGCCCGAGGCGCTCGAGCGCTGGCCGTGCGGCATGCTCGAGAACGTGCTGCCGCGCCACATGCAGCTCATCTACCACGTCAACTTCCTGCACCTGCAGGAGGTGCAGAAGCGTTGGCCCGGCGACGCGGACCGCATGCGCCGCATGTCGCTCATCGAGGAGGAGGGCGAGAAGCGTGTCAACATGGCCAACCTGTGCGTCGTCGGCTCGCACGCCGTCAACGGCGTCGCCGCCATCCACTCCGACATCCTCAAGGCGACCGTCTTCCGCGACTTCTACGAGATGTGGCCAGAGAAGTTCCAGAACAAGACGAACGGCATCACGCCGCGCCGCTGGCTGCTGCTGTGCAACCCGGGCCTGGCCGACCTCATCTCGGAGAAGATCGGCGACGAGTGGACGACGCACCTCGACCAGCTGCAGGGGCTGAAGCGCTGGGCGCGGGACCCGGCCTTCCAGCGCGCCGTGATGAAGGTGAAGCAGGAGAACAAGCTGAGGCTGGCGGCGCTGATAGAGCGCGACACGGGCGTGCGCGTCAACGCCGCGTCGCTGTTCGACGTGCAGGTGAAGCGCATCCACGAGTACAAGCGGCAGCTGCTCAACATCCTGCACGTGATCACGCTGTACAACCGCATCAAGCGCGACCCCGCCGCGCCGCACACGCCGCGCACCGTCATGCTGGGCGGCAAGGCGGCGCCCGGCTACTTCATCGCCAAGCAGATCATCGCGCTCGCCTGCGCCGTCGGCAACACGGTAAGTACGCCACGCGCACACACTCACCGCACACAAGCACACACGCTTTTTCATGCACATAAATAGTAAATCCATAACGATCTTAATAGGCTACTTGACCTATATTCAATTTCATTGAACTAATGCATATTTCTAGTAGAACTTGGCCTAGGAAACCGTATTTCACGCTTATCATCAAATAAAAGCTTATGATTGATAAATAAAGTCGATTTGAAAATATGATTTTATGAAAATATGGTTTGTACTGACGATAACGCTTTTGCGGTACTTTCGATTTGAATGTGTCGTCATCTCATTCGTAATTTAATATCTTTTATTTATCGCGCTCGTTATATGTAAGTTTATTTGTACATAAATAATAAGAATAAGCCTAGAAAGATTTGTAAAATATATTTTCTTGAATAGTTCAAGTAAAACATTAGTTTTATATATTATCTCCATTTATTGTAGTTGGGAAATGAAATGGCCAAAACTTTTCTCCAAAAGTGTTCAACATTACGAATGATTTCTAAATTCTTTCTAATTTTTTGGCACTGTTAGACTCGAACGCTTAGCACATAAAACTTTTTTCAATAAAGAAAGTATAAAAATACAAAAAAACATGACGTCACACTATGGCGGCACAATGGCGGGCAGAGTTTTCGGCGCCATATAAAAGGCATATTTTTCAATCAACATTATGGGTTTCTACTGTTTAAAATATTAAAATATTAGTTTTTTTGGTGAAAATGAATGATTAAGAAGCGTTTAGAATGAAGAAAAAATGTAGGTCAAGTAGCCTATTCCAAAACAATATCTGCAAAATGGTTTTAGTGTTCATACAAACAATACATTAACAAAATCATCTTAAATTAATATATACTTGTTATGTGACCGGGCGAAAGCCGCATCTAGTGACAACAAAAAGGTGGATAGTGGCGCAGTTAGTGTTGGCACCGACTCAATTATAATGTTTGTTTGAACCTGATCCACGTGCTGTTTCTAAACAATTAAATTGTCTCATACATTCAAAATATTAATTTTCTCGGGTGCTTATTTTAGATCTTTGGCGTACTAAAATAATCGTAATACGTGTACATTTAAATTATATATTCAAACTATTTCTTAGTAATTTACTATCCTCGGTTTTTAATTTTAATGTCAAGTGACTTTTCTAGACGCAGGCGGGTACATCGAATAGCTAATAAGTGGTTGAAATATTTTAACTCATCAAGCCCCATACGAGCACCGGTGGACGCGACAACAATAGAATACAATAGCATTTCCAAGAATCCGCGATCGAAGGGTTAATATTAATTAGCTAATTTTGGCATCGTCGATTATGACTAAGTTCGGAAACAATTATTTAATAGGTTTGACATACGACATTTTTGTTATCGAACCCTGTCGTCGCAACTCGACTTAAGGGCTCCCACTCATAAACACGATACGACGTCGCGTCGTGAAAATCTACGATAAGCATCGTAAAAAAACACGACATCGTAACGTAATGTGCCACGCACGATACACGGCACGATGCCGTCGATACAGTAGCGTCGTGTTCATTCCAAAAAATGGACTATACTAGACGCATTCTGCTTCTGCTCTTAATAAGAATAATAAAAAAAAAAAACAAAAATCGTTCTGTAAGTAAAAGCTCACTCTCTCATACTCAGGTGAACAACGACCCGGACGTGGGCGACAAGCTGAAGCTGATATTCCTGGAGAACTACCGCGTGACGCTGGCCGAGCGCGTCATCCCCGCCGCCGACCTCTCCCAGCAGATCTCCACCGCCGGCACTGAGGCCTCCGGCACTGGCAACATGAAGTGAGTTAGCACTTCCCACTTGAGCGAGGCAACTTGGCACTTTCGAGTTCATGTGCTACAGATTTCCTCGAGATCTTTTGCCACTAGAATGACATTGAGATGGAGACGTGGATGCGAAATTACACCGACGCTGGTTCTTATTTCGGCCTCATGCAGATGACATTGATCGGAAGCTGGGGATGTAGCTGTCTGTAATGTGATTTTTAAGCAGGCAGCGTTAGTTCAGTACTCTATTTCGCCTATTTGTTTTGAATATTAATGCAATTGCGTTTCTTGGTCGATACAGTCGAGGTTAAATTACAAAAATCACTACGAAAACATGTTTGAATCATGAAATGTCTAAACAACGACATTGACATTAGAATTTTAAGTACTGTGTTTGTTGACCACGCGCTGAAAAATCCTTGTAGCACTGTAAGCGTACTGATATTTGCATTTAAGTTGGTAAACCTGATATATTATTGTGGACTGTAATACAGGTTTATGTTGAACGGCGCGCTGACGATCGGCACGATGGACGGCGCGAACGTGGAGATGGCGGAGGAGGCGGGCGAGGACAACCTCTTCATATTCGGCATGAGGGTCGACGACGTCACCGCGCTGCAGAGGAAGGGGTGTGTACTGTGTACCACTTTCATGATATACTAGCTATTCGTGTTGGGGACCAATTCTCGTAGCTTTGATCTTCATTAGATTGACACATATCCGAGATTTCGAAAGCAATTTGAATTGTTACCAAACTTGGTTTTTCATGATGTCAATAACGAAACAATTTCAATTAATACAATCCTAGGTTATATACAACGATGATTGCTCACAAAAGCGTCCACAACGCATGCAGTATCAAGTCATCATTTTATCTGGTTCTGGCGATCTGTGACGTTCGACATCGTCATGCGTTACTCAAAAGAAAAATAAGATTTACGATAAGATATTAAAAATTGTTTAGCTACTAAATACAAGCAAAAACATCGGGAAATCTTGACATTCGATTTTCTCGATATAAAAGCAGCCTTGTCCTTTACAGTGACATTGTTTATATCTCCAGTATATAGTATTTTCACAAACGCATATATTTTACCTTCTCTTTGAAATATTTGTGTGCAGTTACAACGCGTACGAGTACTACGAGCGCAACCCGGAGTTGCGCGCGTGCGTGGAGCAGATCCGCAGCGGGTTCTTCTCGCCCGGGGAGCCGGCGCGGTTCGCGGCGGTGGCCGACGTGCTGCTGCACCACGACCGCTTCCTGCACCTCGCCGACTTCGACGCCTACATACAGGCGCAGGACACCGTCGCCAGCGTCTACCAGGTAAGTCCTACTAAGACTTCTTACGGACGAACGGCACGCGTCGAAGGCAGCCGTCGACACTTGTGCTGTCGACTGCCGTCGACGTGAAGCCTAACCACCCACAACTTAGACCACGGTAGCTGGCGTCATAAGTCACGCACAATCTTATACGGCAGCTATTTCCACCGATCACTGCCACCCGTCTGATCCACCTATGGCGTTGCCCCGTAGCGCCCCATTCACTTCACCAAAGAGACCTGAAAATATTTGATTGTCGTTTAATTACGCCCAAGGGCTGATTTTTTAAGGGAAAAATTTTAACAAGGTCCAGAAAAAAACATACTTGTCCTATGTAGCTTAAAATGTTATTTAATTAATAAAGGTATACCTTATCTATGTATTAAATTATTAATCGATACTGGGCATAAAATACATTATATTTCGCGGTCCGATATTCGATCTTTCGCGGTCCGCGAACGGACCGCGGACCGCCTGTTGCTGACCGCTGATCTAACCTATGCGTGTGGGGTATCTATGGATAGGTCTTCAAAAATCATATTGAGGTTTCTAATATCATTTTTTTCTAAATAGTTTGTGAGAGAGACTCTTCCAAAGTGCTAAAATGTGTGTCCCCCTCCTCTTAAAGTAGGGGCATGATAAGTCTAAAAAAAATATATGATGTACTTTACTATAAAAACTACCAACGAAAATTGGTTTGAACGAAATCTAGCGAGTAGTTTTTTTTTTATACGTCATAAATGGTAAACTTAATTTAACTTTCATTAAATCAACTGAGTTATAAAAATAAATCAAAAACCTTTTAATTGCATAAAAATAAACCTTATTGCTGCTGCGGAACCCTTCATGGGCGTGTACAACTCGCGCTTGTCCGGTTTTTTTTTGTTTGAAAGCTGACACTCTCGGTGTTCTTAGCTATAATTCATCATCATCAACCTGCTGAATGCTGGAAAATCTGGGTTTATCTGATTCATGAAAGGCCGTTAGCAACTTACAGTTGTTTGATTGGTTTAATATTTTCGTTCGTGACATTTGTGAATATACAGTATACATATACACATTAATGGAAAGTTGACCTGGTGCTGCAGCGTCACCTGGTAATCAATAGGATATCCAACTCCTCGCCAACGTAGAGGAGAGGTTTCGTGTTTGGGCTCATTTTAACTGCGATAACCAGTAAGACGTGGATAAACAGTTAATATTTGCATGCTGCTGCTGCAGCATCACCTGGATTTTATAGGAGCCGAGCTCCGTATGAACCCAAAGTGGAGGTTTTGTGTTTGGGCTCATATTAACGGCCTCATCGAAAAGGACATTTATAGATGGTAATCATGATGATATATGATCATGTTAATAGGAGTTATTCTGCACTATAACCTACACAAGTTTAAAAAGCATGGAATAAAATAAATTAAGAAATTAAAAAAAAAACCCGCCAAACAACTTTAAAAAGTAATGAACAAGTCAGTAAATAATAATTTACTGACTTGTTTAAATAATTCTTAAGTGTAAAGTAATATTTTAGTCCATAATTGTTGTCAGTGTCGGGGGACCGCTAATGTAGATGTTTGATTTCACATAACATTATAGTTTAAGGGTCAGTTCACGGCGAATCGAATCGAGACAATCAGCGACTTGGCGATACAAAATGCAAAAGTCGCTGTTGTCGTAGTTTACTTGGCGATCCCCCGACACACCGTGACAATAATTATGGACTAAAATATTACTTTACACTTAGGAATTATTTAAACTTAAAGTCAGTAAATTATTATTTCATTACTTTTTAAAGTTGTTTGACGGGGGTTTATTAAATTTCTTAATTTAATCAATCGTCAGATAAATTTTACCAATGGAATAAATTTGGCGTTTTGACAAATTTTATATGGAAAAAATGTAAAAGTGTCATATTTATTCTTTAGGTATAAGCAGACCTGTCCCACTCGCGCGTGTATATATCGAACTGTAAGTACCCCCCGAGGGGGGCAAATCATAAGGGACTCACAAGCGAGCGGTGACGCACGCGCAAGATTGTTTCGTCGCATATCTACTGTATACTGATCATAGAGGAATTTAACACATGATACTGATTTAACCGCTGTTACAGAATCGTTATAAATCTGATAAAAATGAACATATAAAAAAAAGGCCAATGAAATATGTATTTCAATAAGGTAATTAAATGAAAATAAAAACCGGCCAAGTGCGTGTCATGCCACGCGCAATATAGGGTTCCGTAGTACCGCTAGTTTTTTTTAAAATAATTTTTGTATGGTCACTAAATGCATATTTATAACGTGTTTTATCTATCTACTAACTAACTACTAACAATATCATCTCAGTTACATTAAAAGGATTTTAAACGAAAAATTCCTTTGTACTTCTACGAATACATTTTTTTTTTAGTTGATCGACTATTACTCAATAACTTATGAAGTCTTCTTAGCCGTGATAGTTTTCCTTTTAAATTCAGCATATTTCCTACTCCTGTGAATTTTTTCACATTTCTAGAAGCAACCATTTAGCTGGTAGAAGGGGGGGACACTGGACTCTAACGATTTTTTCCACTTTAAAACTTCATATTTTACAAATAGATCCCTAAATCGGAATATGATCTATGAATACTCGTAATATTTTTAAAAAACCTATCCAACGACACCGCACACGGTGGGATGGACGCGAAACAAAAAAAAAACCGCCCAAGTGCGAGTTGGACTCGCCCATGAAGGGTTCCGCAGCAGCAATAAGGTTTATTTATATGAAATTAAAAGGTTTTTGATTTATTTTATTTATTTTTATATTTCAGTTGATTTAATGAAAGTTAAATTAAGTTTACCATTTATGACGTATAAAAAAATAACTACTTGCTAGATTTCGTTCAAACCAATTTTCGTTGGTAGTTTTTATAGTAAAGTACATCATATATTTTTTTTAGACTTATCATGCCCCTACTTTGGAAGTTAGAGGGGGGGGGGGGGGGACACATTTTACCACTTTGGAAGAGTCTCTCTCGCAAACTATTCAGGTTAGAAAAAAATTATATTAGAAACCTCAATACGATTTTTGAAGACCTATCCATAGATACCCCACACGCATAGGTTAGATTTGAAAAAAAAATTTTTTTTTCATTATAATAATATTAAAAAAACAACTACTTGCTAGATTTCGTTCAAATTAATTTTCGTTGGTAGTTTTTATAGTAAAGTACATCATATATTTTTTTTAGACTTATCATGCCCCTACTTTAGAAGTTAGAGGGGGGGGGACACACATTTTAGCACTTTGGAAGAGTCTCTCTCGCAAACTATTCAGGTTAGAAAAAAATGATATTAGAAACCTCAATATGATTTTAAAGACCTATCCTACCTATATATAGTTAGATGAAAAAAAATTTTTTTTTTATTTAGTTGTACCTATGGGGGCCCCCTAAAATTTTTAATATTTTTCCATTATTGTATCAAAATCTTAATGCGGTTCACAGACTACATCTACTTGCCAAATTTCAATAGTATAGCTCTTATAGTTTCGGAGAAAAGTGGCTGTGACATACGGACAGACAGACAGACAGACATGACGAATCTATAAGGGTTCCGATTTTTGCCATTTGGCTACGGAACCCCTAAAAAGTAGATAAAAAATATACAAACAGCAAATAAACCAATTTCATACAAACAAACACACATACTACACAGAAATAAACACGAGTTACTATGTTTAAATTGTAAAAGTTTCCTGACCAGCTCCAGCACTATAATCGAATATAAAACTACTATATAAAATATATTATGTTGGGTTACTAAACGAATACGTTTGACGATGCGACGCCACAACGCACTGCCGAACTAGGCTATCTAAATTCTAATGCGGTCTCAGTCTCCAGGATGTAAATATGTATGACTGTATGTGTTAGACACTGTTGCTAATTACATCCCAACCTGTTTCCAGGACCCGGCGAAATGGGCGGAGATGGTGATAATGAACATCGCGAGCTCGGGCAAGTTCTCGTCGGACCGCACCATCACCGAGTACGCGCGCGAGATCTGGGGCGTCGAGCCCACCTGGGAGAAGCTGCCGGCGCCGCACGAGTCCGCCTAGAAGCTGTATCCGGTTAGACTTCCGGCGGTCCGGCTAGGACTTCCGGTTAGCAGACACGTTACGTCCGACCCTGTCCGGCTGTATATTATGTAAACAAAATGCTCTCGGTTTGAGAAAAATATAGTCGGTCTGTCTGTCAAACTTAACGATTGCGTATTACGTACGTACGTATACGCAAACATTTGCGTACATGTACATATGATGCCTCGTTTATTTTTAATTAAAATGAGTAAAATTGATAAGTACTCATTAATCATTAAAACTGTAAATCATGCAACTTTAGCATAATGTAGATGACAGGCCGTGAATTTTTTCTATGTATATAACACAAGGAAGGAGTTTTTGTTTACATGTACAGTGTTGGACCTGTAGCGGGCAATATATTCGTAGTGGTAGCTCGTAATGTATTTTTCACATCATAATAGGCTAATGAATTTTTGAGATGAGTGTATTGAAGTTTCTTAATCATTCAAAGTTCCTGTGGAGCTTCCATCGACAATTATACTATGAGAACTTCAGTCGCCCATTGATTAAGTAAATTATTTAATCATTGGTAGAATTTATGTAAAAGTTGTTCTGTAAAAAGTTTATATTGAGGTGGTCGTATGTTGTGTTGATTATAATATTATTAAAGTTGAACATACTCAGTGCATGAGGAGTGACAATATATTATATCATACATAGCAATATCCTATTTACTAACATACAAAATATGTTATTTTTACAAATATCAATATTAACACTATTAACCCATCAATCACCGGCCGAGCGCCGGTGCTCGGGGTCACGTGACAGCACACTTCCGTCAAACCCCGGCCGAGCGCCGGTGCTCGGGCTCTTTCATTCGATTAAGTAACGTATTTCGCCGACTTAAAGACTACTTTTGTATGAAGAGTTTGGTTAGTTACGATCTTTGATACATTTGCCACATTCTGAATGCAAAATATTATACAATCTGTGGTCGACGAATATTTTTCAGTCATTAGAAATTCGTGAATTTTTTCGTGTGTGTTCTGCTATTTTGTGTGATTTGTTTGAAATTATTGATGGATTTAACGAATGTAAGTAGTAAAATAGTTTAATTTATTAATTATAAGACCATTTAGATAATCATTTGCAAGAAATACATCGTAATGATTTCTAGGTTACACTCGAAAAGTTGTGTGTGATTTATGTTATTTGAACGCAATTTGCTTCATATATTTGTAAACTAATTACGTAAAACGCTTATAGAAGTTATTACACAACGTCTGCAAGACGATTTATATCGATAGTATGCATTACGTTACTAAAACAATTGAGATAAAAGTGCGCAGGTAACGGCCATATTCTGCCGGCCGCGGCCATTTTGAACTTTATTTGTAAAGCCCTAATGACGAAGTTTGCTTGTGGGTAATACGAAACCCATTTTTTTCGGGTAATATTTATGACTTGTTTTTATAAACATCTCAAGTTGTTACAATGAATTGTATTTCTGTGGGTCTGCACTAGGGTTCCGTCGTGTAGATTATAACAAAATATTCACTTATTTCATGTGAAACAGTCAGAAAAATATTTTTCAAAATATATACTTGTGAAAAGAATATTAACTCAGATTAAATACTATATTATGGTGCGTTGATAGATAGAAAATTTAACATAGCTATTAATGTTTTTCACACAAACATAAAATATGGTTTGGATGTAAAAATATTATATTATTTGTAAAAAGGGGGTAAGGCCGGGCGCCATTTTTTTTTGCAATGTTGGATTCCTATTTTTGACAGATTTTTTTCCACGGTCCAAGGGTTAAAATTAAGATTCATTTTTGAAATATGTTAAATGTATTTTATAAATCGACTATAACAATATCGTCCAGCAAAGTTAACTACAATTTTAAGACTTTATTATTATATTTATTAGGTAATTAATAAATAAAGAAGTGCCATACGCTACCCAAACTGTCGTTCACAGACAACATAAAATAAACATTTTACTATTCTAAAGAGTGCCATAATTATATTTAAATGTTTATCAAAGGGTAAATTAACACCGAATCGTGATGTAGTCTATTTTGTCAGAATGCAGCGCCGCGTCACTTCTTTTTGGTCTCGTCTAGTCTTCTTATTATGTATAGTATCTATTTACCTTTATTTCCTCGACATGTGCCAATATTTGATTACTGCCAATAAATTCGGTAATATATACTGTCAAGTAAAAGTACTGTCACGTAAAGACAAGTCATTAGAATTAATAAGAGTATTTAACAAATATTATACTATAATATGTAACTATCACCTTACCCGGGCTTTTATACGAATTTATTATTTTTATACGTTTTCTGTAGCAGTATTTTTGTCTGCTTGCCTGTGAACGATAGTTTTGGGGAAAATATGAAAGTTATTTTTATACAACACTGCCAAAGTTGTTACAACTGAATTTAATTATTGTTTATTGTTATGATAAATATTTTTGGCATAATTTGGTAATAAATTTTATTATAATAAATATAGAATGTTGTTTGATTTATCCTGATTGAGCTAATTTAATTATTTATTTATAATTTAGTTTATAATTAATTATTAAGTAGTATATATTATAGTTTAAGAAGTTGGAGTAGAAGTAGATTATGTTCATTTCACAGGAACTGTATATTTTCATTATATGAATCAGCTCCATAATAGATCGAGTGAGATATACGAAAACCTAAGTAAGAGAAGAATGAGTAAGCATTCTTCATATTATATCAAATTTTAATGATGAGAAATAGTCGTCATATCTTTTTTTAAGTAAATGGTAAAACAACTAACCTAACTCCTTTTCATTGAACGCGCTTTTTTTAAAAAAGAATAAAAACGTTTGTCCTAATTTTCAGTCTATACGTCTAGTGAATATTATGTTTTAATGCGTAGGTGCGACGCGCCATGTCGTTACATAAATAAGGAGCACGCAGGACTCCCTGCGCGGACCGGCGCGGGTCCTGCAGGATCGGGCGGGCTCGGGCGCGCTCGGCCCGTAACGATCGGGGCGAGCGGGACGGCCGATACCGCCGTCCCGCTCCGAGTCGTCGGCCGTTCATGCCGGCTACTACAGTAGACGGTAGTGGCATTCGGCGTCGTTGTGTGAGACGAGCCGGTCGCTCGTCGTGTCGCGAGTGTTCCCGTGTTGTGCGCCGCTCTGAGCCTCCTCCCGTGTTGTTCAGGTAAGGATAGCTCGTTTATCTCATATTAGAGCCAGTGTCACACGTGAGAAGTGTCCGCGACGCGGCCCCGCGCGCGATCGATCGCCGGCCCGCCGCGAGCCCCGACCCAGCCGGGATACACTGATTTCATGACGGAGACCTACCCCTATACCCCTATAATATGTACAGTATTAGCCCTAAGATATATACTAGAGAAAGTAATGTTACCTAGCGAGAATTTATATGTTATGATTTTATGAATGCATCCTCGATTAAAGTAATCTGCGATAATAGTGATAAAATACAATCAATCGCGTGTTCGCAGTATAAATACAATGCCGCTCGGCCGCTGATCAGTAATCAATAAAAAGTATAAACATCTATTGTAATCCGAAGGACTTTGTTAGTCCTTAGGCAGTTCAATCTCTACACATGTCTATATAGACAGTAGCAAAAGTAGAGGTATTTTAAGATAAGCTTTCATTCATTACGTACAGAATAAGCTACAGCTTAAATATGTTTTGACTACCGAAATTATAGTAGAAGTTCTCTACATAGAATTTAGTGTGATTAAAAATGTAGAGACATAAAGCTTTTGCATCAGATCGGTTAAAAAACCTGTAGCAATTTCGCACGTCTGAACCAAGGCGGTCGTCCTTTGACCTTGCGTGAGGCTGACTAACAAATGAATCATTGCTAGAATATAATTATTATTGCTCAAAGATAGACGAAGAAAACACAGACCGGGTACAACGCGAGTCGAATGAGAGCAGCCACGCCTAATCCGCGAATCTCTATGTAGAGTCGTCAGCACTTTATTGCTTACTTCCTAATTATATTCGGAGCACGCGACTGTAATTAATATGTCTCTACTTTGTAAACTTTTAACGCCTAAACTAAAACATATATTACAACAATTTCGGTTTAAAAGGACACGTATTTACAAAACTCGTATTCTGCTAAGGATTATTGACATTTTAAAAAGCTTCACGCTAGGTAAAGCGATTTAAACTTCAAAAGACCAGTCTCATTATTCAAGGGCAGGTGCACGGAAAGCGGGCGCAGAATAAACGGCAGGTAGAGTCTTTACAAAGCCGTGATTTTCAATTATTGTTCGTACAGAATGTACCTGTGAGGCCATCTTAATGTGAAGGATGTTATGCAGATATTTTGCTGTTGATTAAGTGTAGCGATTTTTCAACTGCAAATTGTTTTTATATTTGAGGAAGATAGAGATTGGTAAAGTGTGATTCGTGATGCGTGTAGAGTTCCGCAGCTAATTGTATTTAAGCGTTTTCGCAGTTGCTACAAGCTGTATTAGATTAACTGAAACCACATTGCGTTTGATAAAGTTAAATATCTGCTCTACACATCTATACGACTTAATATGTACTTTTTAATATTATAAAGCTGAAGAGTTTGTTTGTTTTTTTAAACGCGACAATCTTGGGAACTACTGGACCGATTTTAAAAATTCTTTCACTAATGTATAGCTAAGATGTCCCTGAGTGATAAAGGCTATGTATGTACCACGGGCGGAGCCGGGTCGGACCACTAGTAAAAAAATAATAATTGATTCTACATGTACAAACATTTTAAGACAACTCGAATTAAGTTACAAGACGTTAGGTTTCAAAAGCACTTAAACATTCATCATCATCTTGTACCTAAGTGTTTCGCACGTGGCCACATCTTTGCTCGACAATGAACCTAACGACCTTCAACATAAGGTAGTATTTACTGCCGCCATTGAGTACGTCCCGCAGGCGGAGCCGGGCGGGGCGCTAGACGGATCGATGTGGGCCGTGCAGCATCGGACTTCCGTTATTGGATTCTTATACAATTCAATAAGTTGCGGGCTGCGGGGTGCTCCGTGGGTGGAAGATGTTAAACATCAACATTTTATATTAGTATCATACGTTTAGAATCATTATGAAGTAACAGATGTTCCCTTTTGTCAGAGCAGATTAAAAATATTTTGTAGAGTTTATTATGTTTCTTCTCAATTCAAGTTTTATGAATATAATTTTATTACCCAAGTTATCCGAACGATATGGCATTGACAATAAAATATTGATTTGTTAGCATTAAATATGATATTTAAGAACATTGCCTACTTCCTAAAATATTATAATACTAAGAAATTCAAATGAACCGTTAATGAAGCTATCTTACGCCTTCTTTACGCCTTCAAGAAAATTTCTATTTTACAATGCCTTTATGACCACTATAATAGAGACTTAAAATAAATAATTTTTAACAACGTTTTCCAAAATATAGAGCTTTCATCTGAAAATAAATAATTATTAGTTCCTCCCTCTCTCTCTCTAATTGTATTTGTAAAATAAATAAATAGCATGATAAAATCTACCAACTTAACTCAGACAAGATACTGCGGCAGAATTTTGAGGAGGCACGTTTCTACAAGTTGCCGTTATATGTCGCACCGCGCACCGCGTGAACCGCGTGCTGTGCCTGTATGTAGAGAGCCACGTAGATTATATTACATGCCTGATGCCGTAATTAGGGTTGCCAACCGTCCTGTTTTCCCAGGACATGTCCTAGTTTTTGTAGTGTTCTGGGACGTCCTGAATAGTTTTTAAGCAGCGTCCTGGGTTTTTAAATTTTTAAATTCGCGCGCCTCTTCTCAAATTTTTACGCTACGAGCGTTATTATCGTATTGTTGTTATTGGTATTATTTATTCAGAGAATACAAATTAAAGTAAAAAGAGACTTGTAAATGTCTTAATTTCTAATTTACTAGAGATCGCCCAATGGTCGAAATTCGACCTCGAATAAAAAATTCAATTATAAGTTTTAAATTTCAACGTTTTTCTATTGATATTCTATTGTCAAAATATTGACTTTACTATAATATATATTAATTAATGAGTCCTGTTTTTAAACTGAATTGTCCTGATTTTTCCAACTTCAAATCCTGGTTTTTTAAATTTGAGGTTGGCAAGTGGCAACCCTACCGTATATGGATGTACGAACAGACACTTCACTAAAATGTTACGGACTACGCTCATTTTGGGTAACTTTGAATTGCGGTTTAACTTTGAACAATACAAAAACATACAAAAATGTATTGTTCAAAGTTAAACCGCAATTCAAAGTTACCCAAAATGACTGTACGGTTTTTGTGTATGATTTGGCAGTTTTTTTTTATAAAGGTTAATGTTAAACACCCTTTAAATACTTGAAGTGCAGTGTTATGGATCGGGTTTTTAGGGTTCCGTACCCAAAGGGTAAAAACGGACCCTATTACTAAGACTTCGTTGTTTGTCCGTCTGTCTGTCTGTCTGTCTCCAGGCTGCAACTCAAGAACGGTAATAGCTAGAGAGTTAAAATTTTCACAGATTATTTATATCTGTTGCCGTTATAACAACAAATACTAAAAAAAATAAAAAAATAAAATTAATATTTAAGGGGGGCTCCCATACAACAAACGTGATTTTTTTGGCCTTTTTTGCTCTATATTAATAATGACAACAGGTAGGTACTTTAATTTTTCTCGTCCTTAGTTACAATATGTGTACTTTTATATATAATAATAATATTAAAATAAAATACATAATTAAGGGGGGCTCCCATACAAATTTTGGACATAATTTTGCTCTATCTATAATGGTACGGAACCCTTCGTGCGCGAGTCCGACTCGCACTTGGCCGATTTTTTTTTAAAGATTATTTTTTTCAAGGGCTTAACAGGGATCGAAGTTTACATGCCAGGAATACTACATACCTATAATGTCATTAGCGAAACCACGGACAAACGCTCGTTTGAATACTTAAATGTTTCATCTTTTATGTGTTCCATTTCGAGCTTATTTCATAAATATACCTCCTTTACCTCATATCGCTCTTGTTTACGCATTCATCAGTAGTGAGAGAAACAAAGCATTTGGCAGCCGGCCACTAACTGAGATAGATGTATTATCATTTGAAATGTACCCAGTTTGTAGTACACATCGTCCGTAATATGGATTTAGGCCAACCATAGTAGTTACTTACAAAAGTAACTAATAATGTGCCTGTCCGTTTAAAATTTATTATGTAAAAACACAAAAGTAGTAGTAAACTAGCCCGCTTAAAGTGAAAATTGCTCAATACGCGTTCGCTAGTAATCGTTTTTCAATAGTTCAACTGTTATCAGTAACTTAAACTTTTGCACGTTCAATTGTACAGGTGTTTAATGTAACTTGAAGCCTTTTTTTTTAATGAAATAAGGGGGCAAACGAGCAAACGGGTCACCTGATGGAAAGCAACTTCCGTCGCCCATGGACACTCGCAGCATCAGAAGAGCTGCAGGTGCGTTGCCGGCCTTTTAAGAGGGAATAGGGTAATAGGGGAGGGTAGGGATGGGAAGGGAAGGGAATAGGGGAGGGTAGGGAAGGGAATAGGGTAGGGGATTGGGCCTCCGGTAAATTCACTCACTCGGCGAAACACAGCGCAAGCGCTGTTTCACGCCGGTTTTCTGTGAGAACGTGGTATTTCTCCGGTCGAGCCAGCCCATTCGTGCCGAAGCATGGCTCTCCCACGTATGATCGTATCATATATATCACCTTATCATATATGTACTTGTATCTATTTATGCTTGAATTAATTTTAACATATTAATATGATAGTAAATTTTTTCTGATCACTGAGTGAGAAGCTCAAAGTTATTACCACATTTCTGGCTTAGATCTCAATTCAATTTTACGATTCGAAATCTAGGAAAGTAACAAATTATTTTCTGTTGCTTCACGCAATCTTTACTGGTACTATCGCATAGATACTTATTAACCATAAAGAAGTCAGAAAATATGAGCTTAGTCTAGAGTCCAGTGGTTCTTAACCGGTGGTCCGCGGGCCACTGGTGGTCCCTGAAGGCACTCCAAGTGGTCCGCGAAGCCATCCTAATAATACGTGAGAATTCAGAACTTTTAGATTTTTGCCAAATGAAAAATGAGTAATCTTATAATTATTTATAGTTGTGCTTGTTTTCTTTATCGAACTACCCTTAATTTAGGTAAACCAACAGGGTGGTCCCCGGCAAGACAAACATTTGGTAAGATGGTCCCTCGTGACTAAAAGGTTAACCATTGGTCTAGACGCTAGGCGTCAGGAGCTAGACACCTAAGACATGTATAATTGTAGTAATAGGCTTAGATCCTAAGCTGCTAAGTTTAGAAGCGTTTTACATAAGTGTCCGAAGGCGTATAATATGGCGCGACGTTATAGGCGGGACGACACAGAACTCGTCCGACTTGATACTAAATACACGGTTTCTTTCCTGCCCGTCAATATAACTTTCCAATAAATTCTAGAAAGAAATAGGCCTTTAAACGACTTTAAAACTAGGTCAGTCTACATTTTAGGTAACATCCAAAATGATGTTCTCTTGCTCTATCAAGCTTCAGTAAAAATCTTTCGTCTGCCTCATCATTTGAGTTATGCTCGTTTAAAAAAAATAACCCAGTACCTGACATCATAAAATATCTCCCATAAATAACTTTACATCTATAATCTACGTACATTTTACTGAAATGCATAACTCATATTGAAATCTTAAGTCGTTGGCGGGAGAGTTCTAATAAAAATCGTGAAAGCCGAAAGCAAACCCCAGTAATGGCGCTGGAAATAGCCGGAGGGCGAGGGTCGGGGGACGAGAGGAGGGCGCTCGGAGGGCCGCACACACACACACACACACACACACACACACACACACTTTCAGTGATTTACAGGTGGTTGTTTATACCTCAGGTTGTGGCCATTCTCCGATAAACAAGCCATGATCTCCCGTTTTAAAATACTTCAAGAAGAACGTTCAGAAAGTACCTATTAACATTAAGGTTAAATTTAGGTATTTTAGTTAACAAAACACTTATGGATTTCTAAGTAAGTCATGTTTAGTAATTAGGACTATACTATATTATGGTATTTTTAGCAGTTAGTACTTAGTGAGATTTACGAAGTCACAGGTGTTTTCACAGGTGGTTTAAAAGCTTGTGAGTAATAAATTGTGAAATTACCGCAAGATGAAATTCCATTTGAGTTATTGACCATAAATTATAAAAAAATTATGTAGAAATTACTGAGTTATTAAATACGGTAGTAAATAGTTGAAATGCATAGAAAAATAATGAAAACCATTAAATTTTATTTATTATCCTTACTCTACCTAAGCTATGTGTGGCTTTGTATAAAGCCAATGTCATAAACAAAATATAAGTAGTATTACAATTTACGAATAACGGGGCTTCTCTTCTTCTCTTTACTAACCAATCAAAAATTAAATTCAGCCTGACTGTACCTAAATCAGCCTGACTGTACCTAAATCAGCCTGATTGTACCTAAATCAGCCTGACTGTACCTAAATCTGCCTGACTGTACCTAAATCAGCCTGACTGTACCTTAATTCATCAAGCCCCATACGCTCACCGGTGAACTATTATTATAAAATCTATTGTGTCTCGTTTTCCCACGATCGACGGGTTAATCAGCCTGACTATACCTAAATCAGCCTGACTTTACCTAAACCAGCCTGACTGTACCAGCCTAATTCTACGTATATTCTACGAAGTCGATGTTTTACATTCGGCGGGCGGCGGACGGTATTCACGGGTGACGGGACGTTTCCGCGTTACTTTGTTTGTCCGATGTGATTGCACGACGCACGTGGACAGCCTTTTGTGAGCTCCTGCCTCTTGTTCATCACTATAATATGGATGGTTGAAAACAGATTTAGTTTTACCCTTTTATACCTTACTCCTTGGTAATAAAGTCCAATCTTTGAATTTCAAATGTATGCTTTATTTACGTTTAAACAAATTTGTCTTCGACCGTATATATATTGTAGTTAGGAGTTGTTTTACTCTCAGTGTCTCTTATGTCTTCGACATAAAAGATCTTCTCAGGGCCAAATAACTCTGGAATGTGTACAAAGAGAGTGGGGAAGACAAGACAAACTGACGAACTCTACATTACCATTGCCTGTAGTTCTACAGGTACAGTTGATCTTACGACGAAGTTTTATATATTATGTAAGATCTATTCTGCCAATAGGGATGACGACAAGGTCAAAGATTAGCTGATTTTTTAAATAAAATAAAGACATAGCGATGAAAAATAGGTATTCCCAAAATTTCAGCTTCATAACTTATTATATTTTTTTTTGTTTTGAGCCTTCAAAGTTTTTTCGTCAAGTTAAGTCAAGTTGAATATTTTTTTTTTATAAAATTCCTTAATTTTTTTGTACCATTCGATAAGTTATGCAATTTTTAACATTTTTTCTTACGAAACCACTTTCATAAACTCAATATTTAACATAGCTATCGAACAAACTAACTAGGCGTGACGTCACAGTTAGCTGACATTTTGTATGGAGCGTTTTGGGAAGGTCTATTTTATGTGACTTTTGAATTGTGATATCTTGGAGAGTTTTTATGCTATCAGAGTCATTTTTTCACTGATATTTTTATTTTTGAATGGTCCTTTACTTACCAACAAGAAAAAAAAATTTTCGTCATGCCTATTCTCTCATTTTTTAGGGTTCCGTACCCAAAGGGTAAAAACGGGACCCTATTACTAAGACTTCGATGTCTGTCCGTCTGTCTGTCTGTATGTCTCCCTCCAGGCTGTAACTCAAGAACCGCTATAGCTAGACTTCTGAAATTTTTAAAGATTATGTATATCTGTTGCCGCTATAACAACAAATACTAAAAACAAAATAAATTAAATATTTAATCCCATACAACAAACGTGATTTTTTTGCTATTTTTTGCTCGATATCAATAACGGCAATACATAGGCACTTGAAATATTCACGAAATACTCAGTTGCATCTGTAATTTAACAATTGATAATAAAATATAAATAAATTAAATAATTAAGGGGTGCTCCAATACAAAAAACACAATTTTCAGCCTATTTTTGCTCTATTGTGGTACGGAACCCTTCGTGCGCGAGTCCAACTTGGCCTATTTTATTCTTCAATGTCGAGTTTAGAACATCACTAACACACATTCCGACTTACTTTTCAATTTTCTATTGTACTAAAAATGAGTTAGTGAGAATGTATGCTAGTAATTTTAATAATATAAAAGCATGACGAGCATATTAAAATCGATGGAAATTAGAAGAGGACAGACGTACCCCCGAGGGCGCTGCCCTTCCCAAATTCACGGCTCGCGGCCCGCGAGCCGTTTGCTCCTCGCCTGCCCCTCGCCGCCCCTCGCCGCCCCTAGCTTTCCCCTAGTGTTTTGACTAACGGCTGTGAAAAGCAATAACATAATTAACCCTTCGATCGCGGATTCTTGGAAATGCTATTGTATTCTATTGTTGTCGCGACCACCGGTGCCCGTATGGGGCTTGATGAGTTAAAACGCACCTACAGGCGTGACCTACATGCTTACATTATCATTTATTTACTGAGTAATAAATAACAAAAGTTGTGTAGTCTACAGAAATATAACTACGAAACGCGTAGATATAGGAAGTAAGCTTCTTCCTTCTTTATCTACTCTTGAACTTGGAATTTGTTAAGTACGTTATGTAATGAAAGCTCTACGTGTTGGCCTTGCTAAGTATTCAAAACTACACGTAGGGTAAAGTCATAAACTGTAGCGGCGACGGAGGGCGACAATTTTTATTGAGCTATCAATTTCCGTTTCAATGAAGGGCTTAGAACAATATTAAATGTCAGAACATAGTTTGAAGAACGTTATTCTTTCGTTCCCCAACTTTTGTAACCTAATCGTCCCCCATATTGTAACCTATTCTACCCCCACTTTTGTAACCTATTCGTCCCCTCACTTTTGTAACCTTTTCTTTCCCCATATTGTAACCTATTCCTTCCCCCATTTTCACGTTCTTCTGTTTTGTTACAGATTCGGGCAGTGCCCGGCCGCATCGCGGCCTGTGAAGTTTCCTGTGTGTGTTTACTGTGAGTGAACCATCAGTGCTGTGTGAGTGACAGGTGAAGTGACCATGGGCTTGTTCACCGGAGTAGCGGCCTTCGTCGCGCTGCTCGCTATAGGTGAGTTACCAGTTGATCGCGCATGCTAGGCGAGCGGCAGGCCGCAGGATGATTGTGTATCTTGCGACAACTATGCAGTTGACGTTTGACAGCAGATATTACGACACTATACCTGGTATATGTCAAGTATACGAAAATTTTGACAGACAGCTGCTGTCAAAAGTCTGTTGCATTGCTGTCGCAACATGCGTAAGAGCCCTGCAGGAGAGTACAAAGTCTTAACAAGCAGGGAACAATAGAATGACGTTTGAAAGACACCAGAGAATAAGGCCCGTATAAATAGTCAGTAATTAAGATGTGACCCGCTCTTTCGACGCGGTTCGGCTCTGTGATTGACCAATCACAGAGCCTGAACTGTGTCTTGAGACCGAGATGCACCTTGAGTACTGACTATTTATACGAGCCTAAGTTATGCTCGCCGATAGCCAAGCTGCTTGAGTAGCGTAAAAAATATTATAACTGAACATTAAATAAAGTAAATATCATGTTGACTTCAAAATGATTGCAGCCACATACGTTTTGTTCACTCTTTCGGTCAGAGGAAATTGAATAAATGACACCATCGCGTCGTTAGCTCATATCCTGTAATGAAGCTTTATTAAAGATGTTATCTCGGTATCATGATGTAATTATGACCACAGTGATATAATGAGCCATAACCATTATGTTGTAGTTAAAATAATGTTAACTGCGGTATCGCCGTCGTGGTGGTCGTGTTGCAGTTGAGTTATCTACGAACACGTGACCCCGGCACGCAGGTCAACGGACGTCAGATTTAGTTACTTACTATAATAACATTTACTATTGTGATTTGCAATAGCTATTAAGGCGCCGACAACTGCCAATGACCTTGATCTCGCATCACTCTCGCACCACTGTCGATTTTCATGCCAGAGAGACAGAGATGTGAAGTGTTCACTCGGTAGCGTGGATACATTTTTCGTTTGTTAGAGGAAAAAATAAATATTATGGGAAATCTAGATGTCAGAACCGAAAATTAAATCTGGCAATCTTTGGATTTTTGTAAAAGGTATCAAATAAACAAATTTTTAAAGCATATATTGTATTATTACTTTAGTTAGAACTGTTTAAAGTTCCTGAAAGATGTGACTTTGGTATTTTTTTTCATCCAGTAGGAGTACATTATTTTATTATTTAAATTAGACAAGCTTTTCCAAATATAATCAAAAATCACATATATTTTTTTTGTGCCAATCAATGAAATACATACGTCTAGAAAACTGCACAAAGATGTCGAATTGGCAGATGTCTTCGCCTTAATATCACGCGCATATCATATTTAGTAATTATCATATTACTTTAAATTTAATATAAGTTTTCCGCTATTTCACTCTTTGATACAAACTGTACCTCTCGCGTCCTCTCTCTGTTTCTACTATCTCTCATTAGATATTATTTTGGCACATAATGCTTGCTGCTTAGGCAGGTGTTAGCTTCTCTATTTATAATCAACTCCATACTTGGACCTTATCAACCAAGCGGGTGATAGTCTCGTGTTTGCTTCCTATTAACATGACACAATATGATACGCCGAGGCGCTAACCGGCCGAGGCAGATAAGCGAGCTGTGAAGACACATCACACGTAATATAGAATATCACTGACTTATTAAATGGACCGATAGCTAAGCGGTAGTGACTATTAAGATACCGCTAAAAGTGTCAAAACTAATTATCTATACTTAATATTATAAAGCGGAAGAGTTTGTTTGTGGTACAGACTTACAGAATATAGACTATAGCCCACGCATAGATGAACATAATATTGGAAGTTGGTACCCTTCCTATTCTTACAAAACTGCGTACTCTACTTTTTTGTTTTTTTTGTTCCCTAGAGTCTAGATAGAATAGACTGAAAGGCCTGCAGATTATGCCGTAAAGATGAATGTGGGGTGACACAAAGCTCGTCCGGAAATGAACTATGCCTCGAGGGCAAATCGATACGTCTATAAAATGCTGCACGCCCGTCGCCCCAGCACTGAAATACCACGGCCGGTGTTTATAATTATCCCCGTGTGACTTATTACTGACACTCTCGTTAAATAATGAAGGAAGTGAGGCTAAATATTGGGATCATTTGTCTAGTGTCCTTAAAATTAAAAGGAATGACACGTGAAGAGCTCTATATTTGAGATAGTCTAACGCTTTACTCAAAATGTTAACGATCTGGCTCACCTGCACCATTTTTGATTAAAATTAATCGTGTAATGCGTATGTCTCTCTCGTTCTTCGTACTAATGTTATAAAGCTAGAGTTTGTTTATTTGAACGCGATAATCTCCCTGCTGGACCGATTTATATGTAATTTTGTCGCATACATAAAATACGGAGTAGACTACAAAGAAGGAACATAGGCTACTTTTTTTGCGGGAAAATATAGATACGTTTCCCACGGACTTCCCTGTTTATGCGAGCCGCGCTGAACTTTTAGTTTTAGATAAAGAAGGAATTATTTTGATAGACTGTTAGCAATAACCAAGACTAGCGCTGGGCTTTATTGTTCAAATTTTTACTAGCAGTTAGTAAATTCGTCGTACCGCGGTCTGCAAGTTGCAGACAACCTTGTTCCGGCCAAGAACTCGCCTGACCGCGGCGGTGCGCGGTGGGCGACCGCTCTACAGTCTACACCTACGGAGATGCCGTAATTTACCGTTTTTTAGAGCGTTTTTCATAATAATTTGAAAGCTACGAAATTATAATAAAAATACAGCAATAATCTTCAGTATGTGAACATTCCTTTCCCCGTTATTAATTTCCTATTTTTGTTTATTATACTCATGATATCAGCTTCCAAAGTAATACCAATTTATTAAAATTCAAGCATACTTTCAGTATCTCCCTTGTATTTACAAATTACTTTTATTTGAAACACACGCCAATAGATCGACAATTTCATTAACTACATATTCCCCGTTTGAATTATCTTAAGGTCAATTTTGAACTAAGATAAGTAAAAAAAATTGGATTTTGGTGCGATCTCGGCAACGCGGCAAATATATGGTCAAGGACCAAGGTCGTTTACTCGGGGGATGGCCTTAAACTGTTTACATTTAGCAATTTGAATATTGGAAACCACACGAAGCAAAAATATTAATTCAAATATCAACGATGTCTAACTGTAAACATTTGTGTTTGTAACTGTTTGCACTATTTTGTGGAAACAACAATATGGTCAGCTTGTTGTCGAAATCAACATAAAAATTTAATTATATTTACTGAGTATATTATGTCCACGTAGTTTAGAGAGAAACAGGTTTAAAACTATGATAATTAAAATAACGAAACGACCTTAATCAGATTAAGACATCATATTAATTAAAGCGAGCAAAAAGTTATCCACATCATCCACATGTTAAGTGGCGCCGCACTTCCTTCGACTCCGACGCACAAAATGTTTCGCAACTTTTTCACACGATTATATCGATCAGTTTGGCGATGTTGCAACTATCAAGTTTTTATAATATGTTTCATAAGGAAAATGTATTCTTTAATCTATGATAGCTCTATTTACAGTTTGCGTTGAAAGAGTTTTAACCTAGACTCAAATAACCTAAGAACTAATCTCATTTATTTATTTAAGTTAATTATAACGGGTTATTCCAATTACAACAATATCATGTATGCATGAAGAAAACCTACTTAAAGTTTATATGATCCTAAAACTAAGCCAAGTTCTAATCCGATTACAAATAATATTACAAATGGCTCAAAACATACTTTTACGTAAAATAGTATATTTATTCACTTTATCTAATTATAAAGGGACTCCGGGGAAGGGAGAGGCCACTAAGTCGAAACAAATAGTTACCTGCACGCACTGCAATCATCAGAACTAAGCCACCATTATAATCACATCTATCCTCTCCCTAATGCTATAATACATTAGGTTCCTACATGTCATGGACCATGGTATAGTAATGACCATACATCATAGTGTACATAATAACTTGCTGAGGTTGAAGCTCTATCAGCTTCTTCACAATCATTAAGATTTTATGTATAGAAAGTAAGAGAATATGTTTAAAATGGAGATGGATTGTAGAAGTCAACTGATGATGATAAATTAAAGCTTAAACAATCCTGCCCTACTAGACAAGTGGCAAGCGATTATCGTAAACTCCAAGAAAATGTATGCGATTTGACATAAGTCATCGCTTAGCTAGCGAATACTGATGTCAAATCCCACACATTTTGTTGGCGTTTACGATAATCGCTTGCCACTTGTCTAGGCCCTCAGATCAGGCTTCAGAAAAAAAAAACAATGAAAATAGAATCAGTTAACTTGTTTTGTTGCAGTTATTTTCGTCGCGAAAATCCTAGTGGAGTTATTGGCTTTAGCCTATATTCATTAAAAATAAATGATCTATTACACACATACAACGGCCAAGCTAGTTCTGTCCAAACATACCCACACATTTGGGCACGCTATAATTAGACACGCTACCATTTATTATGCGAACTCTACATTTTAATATAAACTTTACCGAACGTTGCCCCGGATCGATGTTTGCTTTGGGGAAATAAAACTAAGCACCATCACCGTAGAGGCCATAATGGCTTGCATATAAATAATGTTTTAATGTTTATTAAACAAGTGGTAAAATTTAAATTCACAAGCATTTCTAGTTGTAGAGTTCGGAGACAAAAACATTGTTATTAATTCGTAACTAACGGAGATATAAAACTTTCCATGCTTTAAACTGAAATCTAGAAAAAAAAATATATGTAATATTATATTCTTCATAATTTATTTTAAACTGAACATAGGTCGACTAACCATAAAGAGCTAATGGCTGATTTCAAACTTCAGGTCACATGAATGTTTCTGAGTTTTTTTAAGCAATTTACGTTTTAATTAGTAAATTGTTTTGACGTTAGCCAATTAAAAGCGACTATATATAATGCTTTTAATTATTGGCTAAAAATTGATAAACTGTAATCAAAAACCCTCAAAAACCAAAGCAGAGCACGCATTACTGCACGCACGCACGCTGTGTCGCCTGTTAAGGTACATGCATCGGTACGAAATACAAATCACAGTAGGGCCACGATAGTCCGAACACCCAAAATATTGTTTGTTCGGATTATAGTATGTAGACATTTTTAAAGACATTTTTGGCAATAAAATTATGCTATATATTTTAATCATGCAAAACTTACTTAAGTATCCAAAACTAAAACTATTTCTTATTTAAACTTTCTTAAAGAATTCCAATTTAAACTTTGACGAAGAGATATTAGGGACATTGTTAACGCTTTATTTATTTAATTTGCGCAAAAGCATTTTTTACGAAATAGAAATATCGCTCAAAAACAATACGTGACGTCTAACTCGGCACTAGAATGCGGCGGCGCGGCTGCGGGAGTGATTTGTGCGGGGGAAGGGAGATCGTTCGGATTATAGAGGTATTCGGATTAGCGGGGGTTCGGACTATCGAGGCCCTACTGTACTATCATTGCGTTTATTTTAACAAGATTTTTAATGTATGTATATTGTTTGGTGTCCTTATTCCTTAATTAAAATAAATAAATAAATTACTACTAAGTATTTTATATTTATTATTTCAATTAGGAATTTAGGTATTGCTACACAATAAAATAATAAATATACTGTAATCGCCTCCTGTTTTGGAAGTCGGTTAAAAGTGACAAAACGCCAAGCCCACTATCCGCGGAACTAATTTTCCAATTGGGAGTGTGTCGGTGGTCGCCCACTGCGGAATGTCGCAACTGGACTGTAGCTGCTACTGCCCAGCTTCCCACGTAAATAATAATTATATTGATATTAAATAATATTTCTGTGCCTTAGAAGTTAGAGTTCCTTACCTTAGTTTATATACAGTATCGACTATACAGTGCTATGTGCCAAAATGCAAATTTCATAGGAGAGGCAAAAATGTGGGCTCTATAACGGTTATAAACTTGTGGATATAGTGTCATTGCAGCTGGCTATCTCCATTGTAGATGATCTAGAAATTAACCCCTCAATCCCCAAGCGGCAGCCGGCTGCCGCATAACGATTGAAAATCTATTGTGTCTGCGATACCCACGATGGAGGTGTTAATGTTATATACCACTGTGTGAAATTCAATCAAAACCTTTTCATAAAATTTATTAATGGTTAGAAGAGAACTTAGTTGCATAACTCTTTTAAATGAAGAGAAGTTCTGCATCTTCCCATATTTTATTATTTCCATGTATGACATATTGAAGTGACGCGCTCTATAGACTTAATATTATGCTTAATACACAATTTGAATTGTTTTGAATTGTCTCGGCTAACAAAAACTTTTAATAAAGCTGTCTTTAATAAGCTCCATAAAAATCTTATTAAAGATGCTAAGCTGAGAGTATTTGCAAGAGCCTTCACCTCGGCCAGTCTAGCGGGAACGAGTTCTCAGATCCTTCATTCGATCTAGTTCTCCGCGAGAGCCTTCTCGTGCCTTTGTGAAAAAACTAGCTCCTTGGGGAAAACTGCCGCATGTACAATTACATAACGAAACAATTACAGAAGTAACTGAAACAATTGTGATATATGTTTTTGGGTTTTTTACCTTACTTATTAAAATATTAACACGGCGGACACGGCGGATAACTATGCAAACGTAGTGATTATATTCTCTTTGAACTATGCAAGGACTGGGTGTCTTTGTCTGGCATATTGGAAACGTCACATGCCATGTGACATGACATGACAGATAGAGACTTCTTCTTTAAATATTTTGGTATAGGTTGTGGAAATATTTTTATTTCTAAAGAGGTCAAAGTGTATCCACCAATTGAATAAAAATAATCGGCCAAGTGCAAGTCGGACTCGCGCACGAAAGGTTCCGTACCGTCAGAGCAAAAATAGGCCAAAAATTGTGTTTTTTGTATGGGAGCCCCCCTTAAATTTTTATTTTATTTTAATATTATTATTAATTATTGAAGTAGACATATAAAAGAGGCAATTGTGAAAATATCATGTGCTTACCTGTTGCCATTATTGATATAGAGCAAAAAAGGCCAAAAAAATCATGTTTGTTTTATGGGTGCCCCCTTAAATATTAATTTTATTTTGTTTTTAGTATTTGTTGTTATAGCGGCAACAGATATATACAATCTGTGAAAATTTCAGAAGTCTAGCTATAGCGGTTCTTGAGATACAACCTGGTGACAGACAGACGGACAGACAACGAAGTCTTAGTAATAGGGTCCCGTTTTTACCCTTTGGGTACGGAACCCTAAAAACGTAACATTATATCAATAGTCAAGTTTTATTAATTATAGATCAGGGATCACCAATTAGTTTCGCTCGGGGTTCATTTTAAGAAATGAAATGACCTTCGCGGTCCACACATTTTGTTAAAAAAAATTATTTACACATCAATGAGAAAAGTGACAATTTTTTTTGCTTTTTAGGAGTGAAATTGGTGCAAGCTATTGACATTAAATCCTGAAGATGTTCATCAGTAAGTCAAGACCGATTTTTTTTTTAAACGAAGTTCATCTTCGAAAATGCTTGGTCCGCACACTATGGGTCGGCCGCGGCGCGGCGGCGGTCCGGATGCGGACCGCGGTCCGCCATTTGGTGATCCCTGTTATAGATGAATCAAAATATAAACTCTGGAGGGCTAACCTCGTTTCCATAGCACCTGCGCGCTGCACGTACGCTCGCTGCCAACCCGCTCTACCACCTTACTGCTACTATAATAAGATCGAGCATGGCACACCACTGCACTGCAATGTGCACATAATTATTTACAAAGCGTCTTCAAGTATTCAGTGTCAGCTAACTCGGGTTACAATGTGGCAAGAGATAAGCGGAGGAATTTAGGAAGGTTGATGACCCATTTCGACACTCATTAGGCCTTTGCATACTTAAAATGGCCGCATATTGTTCAGGAGACTATTACCCGTTGAAATAAAAACATTATGTGGAAGAAGTAGCACAGATTTCGTTTAATAGCTTTATATTACAATTTTGGTAAAAGAAAATTCTGAATGAATTTTATACAGAATATTTACACGATGTCTACCACCAGTTCTGAAATTAACTCGGCGAAAAATGCTGGCACAAAGAACTTGCATGGTCCATATTTTACCAAAAAGGTGGAAGTTTTGACAATCGTGCAAGACAACTCGTCGTATGTAACCGTCATTTGTCTCAACTCCTGCTTTAATTTACGCTGACTTCGCTAGTTAGCTAGAGTAAAACCGCAAATTTCCATTTAGCAGGCTAGATTCCTAGAGACGTTTCATTAACCCTAGACTGTAGGCTGTAGCCCGTTAATGGGGCGGTTACGTTGATTTCACGTCTATTTTAAGAAGCCCACTGTTTATTACGGCAATTAGAGCCGTCGTCGGACGCGCGAGGAATCCATAACAAAGCGATGTGCGAACGACCAGCAAACGGACTAAACACAATGTTAGTGTGTTAATTAATACGCCAATTGATCGTGTCAGCGGCTTTTGATCGCACGCTAAATGACCGAAAGCCTCGCTTTTATATTTTCGAACTTGTGCCTCCCGAGCGCACATTTTCGGATATACAAAAGGCAAAAGGGTATATACAGTATATACATACTTCAATGCATTCTGCAATGCAGCGTTCCGAAGAACTGCAGGGTTGTGTTTGACTCCCCAGTGCTATGCATCGGGTTTGTGAACTAGAACAAACTGATATCCACGCTGCTGATGGAGCCACGGCAACGGTATAAATGTAGCCAATGGTTGCTTAAATTGCATCAATATTAACAAACTTTGTAATAATTTATTCCGATAGATTCCATAGACGCTTAGTTGATGTCATTAAACTTATCTATGGGTCGTCACCAGGCGCGGCGAGGGGGGAGGAGGGAGGTGTTGCCCAAACGTGAACCTAATTAGTTATTAGGGGATTCAGAGCGCGTGCGTACACATTAGTATGCGCCGGAGTAGCCCGGCTTAGTTATAAGCTCGCGCCATTGTTCCGTGCGTATACGGGGGAGCTAAATCGTGCAAGGGTCATGGCCTCAGTTTCTGTAGCGAGTGGAAACTTTGAGGATGGTAAACACCTTATACTCCTAAGTCAGGACCAAGACCCAAACTCTTCACATAACTTTTGAGGACCGTTGCAGTTATTTTTTTTAAACTTACCGAATTTTATTTTCGATATCTAATGCTTAAAGGCAAGGTACCGTTAGGATCAAGAATCGTCATAAAATATGAAGTGGTCAAACTTATGATAACATTAACAGATTTTTTATGGCTAAACCATTAGTCAAAGATAAATCTTACAAAACAAACAAGACAGTTCCATTTCATCAAGCTATCTATTCCTTGTGCGAGTGGGCTGAGCCGGAAGCGAGCGAACTTTGCATATCAATCGATACGAGTCAATCATTCCTCACAAACATACCTTATAAATATTTAAAGATATAACGAACTGTGATAGAGACACGTCGTTGAGTATAGGATAGGTAAGCACTAGCTAACTGCTCTTTAAAAATTGTGCTACATCTAATAATACAAAATGGTTGTTTCCCAATCTTCTGAAAACAGACAGTAGTACAGGACAGTCTAGGAATTCCTATAGGAATTCACACATTTATCTTTTCTAACTTCACATAAAGTAAGAAAGTGACATGTGAAACTGGATCTAAAACTAGTAACTTAACTTCAAGTTATAACAGTAACGTAAATTACAAAAGCATTAAAATATCATATTTCATCTTACACGGCAGGAAGTGACAATTGTGTAAATTGTAGGGGAGCACAAAGCGAAGGCATCAAGTGCCCTAGGGCTCAGATCCCGCGAGAATACTAATCTGGATGCCCTACATCGTGCTAGTGCTTAACCTCTCCACATAAGGGCATCGTTCTCTTAATGGTATTATTCCTTTTAGGTTTTAAAATGTATGCTTTGAGGGCATGTAGATTGTAGAGCTTTCATTCATCGTTGTTTGTAAGCCTATTCTGAGGTTTTTAGGCTAATACAAGTCTTTATCGTTATTTTATTATCTGTGCATTCGTAATGCAGACAGGAGCGTCAGCTTTATGATTAATGCCCTTTACGTCATTAGTACTACTCATGATTTGTTCAGGGAAACTTATCTATGTTCCAAGAATATTACGCCTTCTATTCGGTATAGCGCCAATAAAGTACTTGCCTCTATCTCTGCTATAAACAGTAGCAGGTAGACGGTGAGGCTGCGTAGATGTGAAAATCAAGTTCGGCCTCGCACGCATCTGCGGCGCTCGGCCAATCACAGCGCTCGGGGAACATCTGTCGCGTGCGCCATTTTTTGCCGCGGCCATTTTTTCGTGAACGCAGGGGATGCTCAAGAGCCGATGTATAGTTTTGTGATGAATTTAAATTGTGGTTAACAATGGTATCATGATTTAGGCAAAGTTGTTGATGTAATGTAGGAGCTAGAGAATATGTAGAGCTAAGATAAATAATAAAGAAAGTAAAGCAGTAGAACAGAAATGTTGTGTGCAAACATTTCCAATGTAATTCAATGTTTGTCACCAACAATAAACTTGGCTCTACCAACAATCACTTGTAATCACAATAGATTTCTCAAGAAACAAGCCGCTGGACTACATTCCCGTTTATTTGTGGATATGGAATGTAAATGTATGAGTTCCTGAGGGATCACATTAAAAACTATTTTCATTCCAAACATCCGCCAGCTAGGACTAAGCGCGAAGAAATAACAAACATAGAGTTCGTACTTCGTAATTATTATAACAGCCATTTTAACGCTTCCTAAATTAACCCGTCGATCGTGGGAAAACGAGACACAATAGATATTCTATTGTGTCTCGATGCCGGTGACCGTTTGGGGCTTGATGAATTAAAGGTTCCATGCATGCATGCACCAGGCTCTCAAATCATGCTAATATATGTACATACTTGTCTGCTAGCCCAGCAGAAACAGATTTATGTCAAGAATTGGCCCTTTTAAGTAGCCATAAAGCATCTCCCAGACAGACGCGGCCTGCGGTGGCGGTGGCGGTGGCGGTCAGTTGAATGGCTTGGCCGCGTGGCCGCGTGTGTCTGTGTCGTTCCTAGAACTCTCAAGTCATCCAACTGACCGCCACCGCAGGCCGCGTCTGTCTGGGACACGCTTTAAGATTATGTATACGGTTTGTAGAGTTCATACGCAAGTTTAATATTTATGGCCAAATGTAGAAGTACAAAGTACTCAAAATTAGGGACCCATCACCCATTCATAGGTTATTGTCACTTCTGAGCAGAATGACAAACACAACGCCGCACTCATTTCATTGGAAGCCAACTAGTAATATTTGAAATAATAAGAGACCTTTAGAGAGATTATAATATTAGAATTCAAGAGTTTATACTATTTTATAGATTGTAGACTCATTTCGTCTCCGCATAGAGTAGGGATTAAGAAAAATAGCTCATAAACCCTTAGAAAACACTATAATCCTCTACTCATTAATGAAATGATCAAAGCAACAATTTGAAGTATGTATTAAATGAATATAATGATAATTGCGTTTCCATATGGTGAATCAGGTTTCTGTAGCACCTGTCGTGAACATCTGCGCTCAGCCTTATCTAACAGTTTCTCAGAATATATGGGATTGGACTTTGGACGAAGAAAAAATATTTTGATTACTATTTCTTTTGTGGTGAAAGTTTTTGATTATTTTTACCTTTTAGGTTTTAAGTGTGCCACTCATGCTACTGTCGGAGAGGTATTCTATGCAGGCTTGCCTGTGCACGGCCTACCACACGGAGACCAAGGATTAATTATTATAGTAATCAACCACAAAAACCCTTTAAAATTATCTCATACCCAAGCCGATAGATACGCAGTACTTACGCTAAATCTGTCTAGCTACAAAAATATTTGAAAGATTTAAAGATGAGTAGGAAATGTTTTTGTGTGTCACCTCAGCATGTACAAATGGCTAAAAAAACTGCACAGCTTAATACACACACTTTGTGGTATACCTGCTCTGGTAAACTTATACAGGTACATGTTCCCGGTAGACTCAGCGGCAAGCATTAAAACTTACCTTAGTAATTTAATAATACTTAATGCTTTTCTAGTATATAAGGTGTCATAAATCATTATCTCCCTCTTGGTCATAAACAATCAAAGCAACGCTTCTTGACTGTAAAACGTAAATCATGAAATAAAAATTATGGTACAGTAAATATTTTACTGATGATAATTAATGGTTTTTATAACCGCTACCAGCATTTAACGTTTAATTGGCGTAAGGTTATTTGTTGCCAAATATGGAAATATTTTTATAGCACGAGAAGTGACCCTGATCGCTTTATGATACAAACACAGATATTGCTCGCTTCAATACGGGGGCTAACAACAAACAAATTAAGTTGATCAAGTTTAGTAATAAAGACAGAATAAGATTTAGGGGCTATTTAACGACCGCAAAATCATTATTGACGAAAAGCTTATCCAATACTTTAGTCGCTGCGTGCTTTATACGATGCAATACAAACTTCCAAATAAGATATTCCTCTAGCCTTTAACAAGAGGTCTACACTCTATACAATGTTTTGCGATTTTATTCAATCAATATCCTTTGCTCACTAATTCCTTTCTTTATTTAAGAAAGTCAGTGTTTACCTCACAAACGCAAAGCGTCCATGGATAGTGCTATAATTTAAAACGTAACAAAACGTGGGTGTCACCGTAACTTCCTTTACGGATAGAGGTTGACCGTGACCAAGTTGTGTGTGTTCGTTAACCCGAACAGTAACCAGCAACCACGTGGTTAGTAATTAACAGCAATTAGTCGCGTCGGCCTCTGTGCGGTGACGCGACGCGGCGCGAAACTGGGTCGAGCAGAAGCCCTCATCATCTATACTCACAACCCAACAGGAGGGGCTTAGTCAAACTGCACTCGATAGCTTCGACAGCAAAGGTAATAATCGAAAATGGATTTGATATGCATCCCAAGCGCTATGTTTAGCGATATCTATCTTCGCTATCGAACGGTCGAATCTTGGTCCAATGTAAAATTCTAAACCTCAAGATAATGTGTGCGTGATCAAATGAACGTGTAATTGCATTTTTTATTTTAATGCCTGATGAATACGTAAGTAAAAGTAAGTAGCATTTTGTGCTGTAATGTTCTCCTTGTTTACTTAATTAAATTTACAATTTGACAAACAAAATCCTGAATATGAGCTTTTGTCACTACGTACTGTAGGTAACTAGTTCATTGGCATATAATGGTAGTCAACATCTTCAGTAAATACTAAAGTCAGGATACAGAATATGGTCGTCATGCGGCATCTCTCGGTGTGTAGCCTTGCGGCGCGAATCTGGGTCGAGCAGAGCGATTTAGAGCCCTCATCATCCAACTCGTGTACCGCCAACTTTGTAAGACGTAGGACGGGGTCCATCCATAGTTTGTTTCCGGATAATCGACACTATTAGCTCGTGTATATGTCGCAGTCCACTGGTTAAAATAGCCGTTCAATCAAACAGCTAGCCCTTTGACTGAATAACGCCATTCAATCACACGACTATACATCGTTTAACCGACTTGTTGACTGCAACGTTCAAAACTACAACTAGACGACGCTTAGCTAACTGGTTAAATGGCAAATTAACTAAGGTGACCATTAGTTTAGTGTTATTATTACACAAGCGTAATGATAACAAGTAGAATAAATTGTATTCTAACTCATTTTGAACACAATTGCAATAAATACCTTGGTGATGCATTTCGTAATCCCGTAATTTCTCCTCAAATATTTGTTTGAATTTTGTTTCACTCGTATGTGCCCCCATAATTTCTGTCACTTTAATAACACTTGTAACGTAATATATTTACGAAAAATATCTTAATACAATCACAAAATACCGGCTAGTAGACGCCATATTGTAAACAAAACGCACCTAGCGACGCGGTTGTGAGCGCTGAACTAATTCAATCAAACGGCTGCTTTTGAATCAGCTGTAGTGTTGAACGTTTTGAGCGACTGAAATATTCAATTAAAATGCTAGACGTGTGATTGAATGTCGTTGTTCAGTCAAAGGGCTAGCTGTTTGATTGAACGGCTATTTTAACCAGTTGGCTGCGACATAGTATTTGAAAATTTAAGCCCCCTTGCATTCGTTGCAGTCTGCAACATTCTCCGATTGAAGTAACCAACTCTTTAAAAAATGTAGTGCTTGGAACAGGCTATTTTAAATGACACTCCTATAGCACACTCTCGAGTGTTGACTATGTTAAAGCTACAAGTTAAAGTAGGTACGTAAGTTTATATTGACGTCTGGCCTGGAATCGTGGCTCTTAGTTCATTTTAACAAGCTACAATATATTAACAGCATATATGTACTATCACTACAAAACGCAAGCAACTCTCAAAAGACTTCCTTATTAGGCCAAACACCTATAGAAACGTTATGCTATGCACTCAACCCGAATCACATTCATCTTTTCATTATGCCAGGAACAGGATTTAGGGCAATGTTATTTTAAATTACAGTATTTTGACTTAAGGTAACTGTATATAATGTAAAGGCATAAAACTGGTGATTCATTTAAGCTTTCAGATCCTTCATTAAACATTCAACTTATTCGCATAAAAAAAAGTCTTTTGAGCTTTTTCAGAGCTTATGTAAAGCTCCGTCACGGTGGCTCGTTACCGCGCCGGGCCGTAAAGTATGCATCTGTGTCAGTAGTGTAGTATGTTTGTCTTATACTGTGTGTATGTTAGTCCCTTTGTTCGCCAGGAGTCCCCCTGCCAGGGCCCGCCCGCTTCCGGTCGGCGCTAACCTTGCGGATAAATTGAGCTAAAGGCACAGATTACCCGCTAGAGCTTTGTGTAAGCGTGTATACTGAAAAATGTGCAGTTTGTTCCCTATTATTCGAATTTTTAAACTTTTGGCCGGTTTTTGAAGGTTTTTGGCAGGAGTTTATACAGATAGACTCCTGCCAAAAAGAGCTTACTGTACAGAATGGACTCTGGTTTGATTTGTTGATGTCAAAACATTAACCAATTAACAATTTTTGTCCATTCTCGAGGTTTTCATTTACTTTCTATTTGAGCTTACATATGGATTAGCTCGTGTCAAAAAACCTCCGATATGGGCTGCATTCTAGTGTTTTACTATACGAGTAAATATCACAAACAAGAGATGTTAATTAATGTGCTCAAATGTACATTTTTAAGCATTATTTGTGAACTGCAAAAAAGTGTGATGTTGTATCTTCTAATCATACCACTTACAAGTGTGGCGATTGCCGACCACATGACGTATAGTACGGGAGCCCTAGAACATTTTTTTTTATTACTATCAAGCTAATTTTTTGTGAGTAGCTTCATTTTGATAAGACGAATAACATTTTTATTTGCGAAAAATCTCCAAAGTTGTAGCTAACAGAGATAGAAAGGATTTCATACTTTGACATGATGGTCCTAAAATATGGATTGTTCTATTTGTAGGACAATGTTACTCTTAAATTATATAACTATTAACCTATCAATATACAAAAAATCTGCTTGTTAAGGTTCCGTTTTAGGGTTCAGTTAGTGATGAGCAAAATTGGTCTTGGTCTTGCAGTCTTGGTCTTGGTCTTGCAAAAAATGCAAGACCAAGACCAAGACCAAGACTATCCTAAGACTAGCAAGACCAAGACCAAGACTAGGTGTGCAAGAACAAGACCAAGACCAAGACCGACTATGCAAGAGTCTTGCTCCATGCAAGACTATTGCTAAAAATTTGTACTTAGTCGCAGTGACTATAATATGAGATAAAATATTTATAACAATATAATTATCTACTCAACATGAATTTCAAGTTCTTGTGATACAGCTATACATTTAAACAAAAAATTTGGGAATATACGTGGCGGCCGAAAAGGAAGATCTTCTAACCGAAAGAGAATCCGAAAATCCGGCCAAGTGCGAGTTGCACTCGCCCATGAAGGGTTCCGCAGCAGCAAAAGGTTTATTTTATGAAATTAAAAGGTTTTTGATTTATTATTATATTTCAGTTGATTTAATTAAAGTTAAATTAAGGTTTACCATTTATGACGTATAAAAAAACTACTTGCTAGTTCCCGTTCAAACCAATTTTCCTTCGTAGTTTTTATAGTAATGTAAATCATAATATATTTTTTTAGACTTATCATGCCCCTACTTTAGAAGTAAGAGATGGGGGGGGGGGGGGGGGGGACGGGACACAGATTTTACCACTTTGGAAGAGTCTCTCTCGCAAACTATTCAGGTTAGAAAAAATGATATTAGAAATCTCAATATGATTTTGAAAGACCTATCCATAGACACCCCACACACATAGGTTAGATGAAAAAAAACTTGAGAGGTGTCAAGGGACACCCGGATGGAACGAAGTTATTTCTTATGTACCAATAACCTGTATACACTAAAAAAAAAGATAACTGGCGTGCTTTCTATGTGAGAGAGAGAGAGACAGAAAGAAAGACGCGCACGCCGCACGGCTTACAGCTATAGCAAAAAGCACAGACATAGATCAAGATAGATACTGCATCTATCTTGATCTATGTCTGTGACAAAAAGTGTCGGTCAAAAAGTGTCGTTACAACTTTTTCCGTCTAGCCCCCGTTCGCAACGCGCGATAAGGAACTTCGTTCCAAAATATTTTTTTTGTTTCAGTTGTACCTATGTTACCCTACCCTACAATTTTTAATAATTTTTCTATTTTTGTATCAACATTTTTGATTTTGATTCAAAATCTTAATGCGGTTCACTACACCTACTTACCAAGTTTCAATTGTATAGCTCTTATAGTTTCGGAGAAAAGTGGCTGTGAAATACGGACGGACAGACAGACAGACAGACAGACAAGACGAATTTATAAGGGTTCCGTTTTTTTCCATTTGGCTACGGAACCCTAAAAATACTCTAGAAGAAATCCGAGGGAAAGTTCTTATTTTTCAAAATTTTCATTTTTCTAAAGGACATTATTTCCGCTAAAAGATCAGCCTATGCTGAGTTGGCTCTCGACTTTTCATTAGTATTTTCAATTCAAGAGTCATTCTCTTAACAAGTTAAGATAAGATCATATCGTAGCTAGTCTAATAATTTAGGTTTGAAAATGTTTTTTCGAGAAAATTAAAACTTACAAAAAGTATTGAAAAATGTTTGCAAGAGTCTTGCTTTTTGCAAGACCAAGACCAAGACTAGGCGTGCAAGACCAAGACCAAGACCAAGACCAGACAGATTTGAGCAAGACCAAGACCAAGACTGCACAAGCAAGACCAAGACCAAGACCAAGACTGGTCGAGTCTTGGTCTTGGTCTTGCTTTGCTCATCACTAGGTTCAGTAGTGAACCAAGTTTTGTTGATTACAGAACCCTATAGCGGAACCCTAACGAGCTGATTTTTTGTATACATATTGATAGATTAATAGTCATATAATTTAAGAGTAACATTGTCCTACAAATAAAACAGTCCATATTTTAGGACCATCAATTCAAAGTATGAAAACCTTTATATCTCTGTTAGTTCTGGCCCGCCGGTGTAGTTTACCGGAGGTTCCGGGGGAGGCTCCCGAACGAAGCGCACATCACGTCGCCGAAAGAGACTTTACGTGATAAAGTGTAGTGTGATTGTGTGTGTGAATGTGTAAATAATATATATTAGGATAAAATTGTTCGGCGTGCATCCGTTGTCTGATTGCCATAACACAAGTTTTTACTTAGCATGGGATTAGACGACGTGATGTACGCTACCTAGCTTTTTTACTATTGTATATTATTGTATGCTTAATAAAGAAAGAAAGAAAGTAAGTAAAGAAAGAAAGCTACCACTTTCGAGATTTTTCGCAAATAAAAATGTTGTTCGTCTTATCAAAATGAAGCTACTCACAAAAAATTAGCTTGATAGTAATAAAAAAAAAATTGTTCTAGGGCTCCCGTACTAGTAGGAAAAGTTAACTTAAAATTTTCTTTGCCAAACCTGTTCTCCATACTCAAGGACGTCATGCACGTTGGAGCGAGAAATGTTATCAAAAACTTACATTTTGACTTCGTTAAAGCTATGTTGTGATGATCACACAACACCGCAAAAAGGTGCATAAATATTTGCAGGCGATTGTTGACTTGTTTCAAACTAGTTTTTGTTTAAGAATGAAAAATGTAAAGTAAGTTAAAGTTTAAACAAACATAAATGCTAATAAGTTAAATAACAACTGTATAAAACCAGTAACGCACTTCAATCTGCGCAATCCTCTGGTCTTACAGCCGTTAATGACGATCTCTCATGGTTAGCCCTTCATTACACGCGTGCCACATTTCATTTCAATGCATACAATCAGGGCTCGAAAACGTTATTTTAAATAACGGTTTTGATTCGTTCGGAACGGTTCATTGCAATAACGTTTTTGGGAACAAAAAGGTATTTGAGAACGTTTTGAAAACCGAAATAAAACGGTTAAATCCACACAGCGGGACATAGGGCAGTCAGTAAAGGTTTTCTCCACCGATTTTGTTGAACCTCAAATCTCAATCGATTTTCTTTGGTGAGTATAAGGGGATAACTTAAGAAATAAAAGTGGTACTACCTACTTGCGCTTTTGCCCTGGGGGTGAATGCAACCCCGTCTCGGGGGTGAATTTTTTAAATAAAAAAGCCCCAGAAATCAATAGACACAAAAATAATTTGTTTAGTACAATTTTTTTGATAATTCAATAATTAAATGAGTTATAGGTAATTAAAGATCAAAGATTTTGCGTGAGAAAAATACTTATTGTCTTAAAGTTGTTTTTCATAATTAACTAAAAAACTATAAGTTTTTACGGAAAATAATATGTTATTACTTATTAGTATTACCAAAGAATTCAATAAAAAAAAAAACAAATTACTACTCTGAGATACCTTCTAATATTATTTCAAACGAGCTTTTGCCCGCGGCTTCGCTCGCGTTAAGAAGTATTTTATATACAAACTTTCATCCCCTATTTTAACCCCTTGGAGTTGGAATTTATCAAAATCCTTTCTTAGCGGATGCCTTCGTCATAACATCTACCTGCATGCCAAATTTCAGCTCGATCCGTCCAATGGTTTGGGCTGTGCGTTGATAGATCACCATGTCAGTCAGTCACCTTTGAGTTTTATATATATAGATTAGTGAGCTATAGGTGAATACGTATTTTGTTTTTAGGCAAGTAATTAATATACAAAAAAATGGCAAAGTGCAAGCAGAACTCGTGCAAGAAGGGTTCCGAGTTCCGTACCATTAGGTACAGAGCAAAAATAGGCCAAAAATTATGTTTTGTGTATGGGAGTCCCCCTCAAATATTTATATTATTTTAATTTTAAATGTTTTTTTAAATGTTTTTCAATCTATTTCGATTAAAATTTCCCTGAGCTTTTTTTATAAAAATAAGTTTTTTATTTATATTAATAAAGTTTATTCGCGATGAAGTAGAAACACTTTATATGGCAAAACAACATATTTTGTCGAGAAAGCTAGTAGTTATATAATAAAAAATCATAAATACAAATATTAAAAACATTTTTTTACCTAATTAAACACAATTAGTTAAGCCAGAATGGTTAAATCTGCATTTTTAGGAAAAGGGGTAAAAAAAAATTAAAATAACAAGGGGGGTAAAAAAATCCATCCCTAAAAGCGCAATTACGTAGTATGACAATTTTAAATTAAAGGGTAAAACGTAATCGATCCCAAATTTTTATTTAAATCTATGCTGTACCTGATTTTTAGGGTTCCGTACCCAAAGGGTAAAATCGGGACCCTATTACTGAGACTTCGAAGGCTGTCCGTCTGTGCGACAGCTAATATAGCTGGACTTGATTTGATTGTGTAGATCTGTTGCCGCTATAACAACAAATACTAAAAAACAAGATATATTTCATATATTTTAAGGGGGGCTCCCATACAACAACCGTAATTTTTTGGCCTTTTTTGCTCGATATCAATAACGATAATAGGTAGGCTCTTGAAATTTTCATAGAGTCCTTGACTATATGAGTTCTTTATTAATTAATAAAACTAATAAAAAATTTATAAAAATTAATTCCATACAAAAAACACAATTATTGACCTTATTTTGTTCTGTAACGGTACGGAACCCTCCATGAGCGAGTCCGACTCGCACTTGGTCTATTATCGCCTCGCCGTGCTCGCCGCAAACGAATGCCCGAAAAATAATAGTTTTTTTTATATATTTAACTTTTCATCGAGGAAACGGGAAAAACCGTTTAAAACCGTTTTAAGGATCAAAAACGAAAAAATCATTACGTTCTCAAAAAATGTTCCGAATAGCGTTCCGTTCCGAACGAAACCGAAATGAAACGTTCTTTAGGTATTTAAGGCGATAACGTTTCGAAAAATATAACGTTTTTCGAGCCCTGCATACAATAATTGTAATATAATAGTGATAGCAGACATAAGCTAGTTATAAAATTAAATAGGATACTGCTCCGATTTCTCTCTTCTGTGATCACACTTATCAGTGACTAACCACTAGACTAGTGCTGTAAAGGTCACCGCTATTCCCTGTGCGAGTGCAATGCCACAGCTATTACGAGCTGAGGCCGGGGGCCGCGGGCCGGGGCACAGTGGAAAATTTGGGTCCTTATCGGATCAAAAATCTGTAACTTCAAGGTTTTTCATCGTATTGAATTGAGATTTGGCACATGTATACAGTGATATACAAAGATTTTAAAAATAATCAATTTTTGTATTTTTTTTCATTGTATACATATTTATTTTAGGTTAAAGAAAAGATAAAAAAGTAATACGAGTAGTTTATTTTTTATAAATAAGTAGTAATATGAGTAAAATTATACTTATCACACAAGCATAATAAAATACATAAAATTATAAAATCGTATAGTACCTATCTATGCCTCACACCAAACTAATTTATCTTAGATTAGACAAATCTTATAATATTATTGGTTTTATTCTAGGTTTTAGTTACTTATAATGTTATATCTAATTGTTATTATCCTCGCTATTTCTAACTAAAATTACTTCCGGTGTAAATGTAGGATCACCTTCAGGTACCACCTTCAAAAGACTTAGTGCCTCTTCATCAAGATCCTTCACATTTCTCACATAAGGTTTTCTTAAACTTGAAACGTATGGATCTGAAGTATATAGAAGCGTTTTAAATACGTCTTCATTTGTAGCTATACGGGAACATTTTCTGGCATGGTGCAGGCGCATATTTCTGTAGTCTTTATTGCGCGACTCTTGTGCATCTTCCGACAGTTGCCCAATAGGAAGAACAGAAAAATGTTTGATCACGCTTTCTCCGTGTATAAGTAATTTGTGCACGGAGGATGGCATGTAGTACCAATCATAGTTACTAACATAAATTCGCGCAGTTTCTAAGGCATAAACTCCAAATTTTTCGGGATCGATCATCATTCCAGAAGAGAGAGCTTGTAAAATAATATACAAGCGTTTAATCAATGTTTCATCAACACCTGTTATGTTCGCCGAGCAAGTGTAATTGTAAAAGAACCTTCGTGCTGTATTTCCATCACTTGAGTTTCCACTTAATTGACGAGGTTTGTCGATAATTAATCCTAGCTCTTCCCTGAAACGTTTTTGAACAAATTCCTTCTTTTCTTTCTTCAATTTCTTTTTTTCTTCTGTTGTAGCAGACCAAGTCTTAAAGTCAAGATTGTAGCAAATGTGTAATACCATTTCCATGCAGCGAATCCAGGCATGCAATGTGGATAATCCATATTGGTAAGCACTTTCATTTTCAGGTCTAGCAGTCACTTTTAATAGGTCATTCATAAGTCGAGGAGTAGCCCCACATATCGTGCACGTAGAACCCGATGGAGTTTCTGTTAGGACCTGAGCCACCTTACCATCAATCATTGTTAGAAAAAGTTCGTGCTTCACATTTACTGCAACACCATCTTTGTTTATTAATGACGGGCGTAAAGATTCAATTTGTCTGGTAATTTCGTCTACAACTGCCTTAGTTTTTTCAGGAGTTTCTTTACAAAATTCAATAGAAATGGGTCTACAATAACGAACAGATGAAGGTACTGGATTTTGCCAAATAATGGCTTGTGAGAGGTCATCAATTAATCTAATGGGAACTAATGAAGTGACGAACAGATTGGCATCTGAAATAGTTTCCGATTCTTCTGGCAGTTTCTGCTTGTATTGACTTTGGCCAGATGAACCATCACATCCCCATTTACAGTAAAGGATTAAATTTCTGTGTTGTTCTAGGAAAACTGGATTAATTTTTAAAATTCTGGCAACTGTGTGGTCCAGTAAGTCTTGTATATTAATCACTTTAGCATAAGTATTTGTGATTTCGATTGTAGAAGATGGTGGATAGCAAGTTTGTTTTATTTCTTGTATTTTGTAATATGGGGGAAACATTGTACACTTTCTTTCGTTGGTTAAATTTCTTAGGTACATATATTGTGCTTTAGTTAGATCCAAATCAATAAAAGCACTCAATGCTTCTGTATCAGATAAAATCTTCATTTGGTTTGACTCTTTCCACATAGTCGAGAAAACTTTTTTCTTTTCGCTCTCAGAGTTTCTTAGCTCTTCAACAAGATGAGCCTCTGCATACTCACCTAAGGCCCGCAGTCCTTGCAAAAATGCGTTACAAATGTGCTCAAACCCATATTCTTCTAGTAAAAGAGTGTTTTTCCTTTTCTTTGTTGATTCTGAGGAGTCTCCATAAGCAATGCACGGTCTTCCTCGTTTACCAGAAGTTGATGGCAGTGAATGTGCTTCAGACTCCGGAAACTGTACTGAATATCCTGACTCCAGCCAGCTTGTATTATTTCGAATAAATTCGTCCTTTTTCCGTGATGCTTGAGCCCAGCGCTTATTGAAAGAAGGCAGAATATTTCTTTGAATGTCACCAATTACAAAACACAAGATGTTTTCAGAAACATTTAATGTTTGCTGTAGAACTATGGACAACGATTCCAAGGTTCTGCCACGCTCGATATAGGGAATGATGAAATCGCCCTTAGTACAGTTGAAAGTTGACATTTTAATGGAAATAACCAATTTAAATAAGTGTCACTCAATATGAAATACACGCTGAAGTGTGCAATTTGAAGATATTTGCTTCCCCTTATATACTAGTTTTTTAGATATGAAATACGTACTAATATGAATGTTATGCATATTTACTCATGCACGACGAGTGCAAAATAGATGATAAGCTATTGCTATCAAAATATTGTGGTTAATATAGTTTTTGTAAACTATGTCAGCAGTAACCGCAAAAGATACCGAATTATCTACTCCGACCGCTATCACATTTTTTCCCATAACTTCCAGGACCGCAAACTTCCGCAGCTGATTTTTTTAATTTTTCATTTATAAATAGTTAGGCTATTAAATAACACATAAAGTTGCGCGTCGCGAGCCGTCGGTAAATGTGAAAACCTTCGACGAAAAAAAAAGAAAAGTGAAAAATAGGGTATGTCAATTTTTAAGTACTTACTCAAAAATAAAAAGCATATTAAAAAAAGTTAATAGCTCATTATTAAGAACATAAAATATCCTTTTTAAAAATGTATAAAACCGCATGCATGTGCTAAATACTTTTTTCACAATATTCATTTGAATTACGTGTATGCAAACATTTGAATGAGCCATCCGCTACTTCAACTTACTTCAACCTATGAAAAAAAAATATTTATGCAGTTTTAGAACAAAAAAATGTCTGATTAAGATTATTTGGTTATTAGAGTATCGAATGCAATAAATATTTCATTCAAATTGTGATATTTTTAAAATCCATTTATGATATGCTCTAGTTCTACCATTTTCCATAGTGCGGGGCCACAATTGTGCGCGTCCGATCCCCGGGCCCCGGGGCTCTGACATTTAAGGCGGTTAAGGCTGCGCGTGCGCCGACAGACAGTTATGTAGATTTAGAGATGGTAAACATCTGGGCTTAGTTGGCTCAAACCTATTATTCTCCAAGATTTTCTATATGCTCTATGTAGAGACTTAAGAAGTCATTCGACGCTACCGCGCCAATAAACTATTGTAACATGGTCCATGTTATGCAGAAGTTCAGCAAAACTGCTTTGCTGAGCTTTGATGAGCCTTAGCGAGCTTAGCTTATCGAATGATTGCAAGAGCTTACATATACCTTGAAATCTAATAATGTCTTACGGCCTATAATTTCCTGTTATTGACAGAGTAAAATGTATACTAAAATCCTGAATGACACTATTTAGTTACCGCTAACATTAAAGGCGAGCTCTCGGTCAGGCTACAAAATACCAGCACATATTAAACAGTTACTGTACAAGCCACAAATGCGAATCGAAGTTGTCAGCAACTGCAAAGTGAGCTGGATTTGTAGAGCGCTATAAATGAATATTATATCTGTCTACGTCATATAAACTAGCCTTCAACCGGTCTAGATTTTAGAACCAGATAATGTTTACGAAATTAGATGCAAACCGTGCATGATACCGCTGCACTGAATGTATTATTATTAAGGTATCATTTATTTTAATCATGTAAATTTAACCATTTTGGGTAAAGACATTAATAATGCAGTTTCGGTTTTAAAGTAGTTTTTTTTTTTTTTGCTTTTGGAGGCCATGCAAAATATTACTCGGATTTAATAAATCACACAGGTATCGAGAATTCCGCCTAGTGTAATTACCAAGAGAGTTCTTCTTTGGGGTAGGATGAAAAGATTACTTTTCTGGATCCAAACACTAACTGAACCATCTTTTCAGGAGCAGTGCGATGCGAGGACGAGAGCATCGGCCCCATCTTCATGAAGGAGCCCCCCAACCGCGTGGACTTCAGCAACACGACTGGCGCGGTGGTGGAGTGCGCGGCGCGGGGCTCCCCCGCCCCCGACGTCATCTGGGTGCGAGCTGACGGTACCGCTGTGGGCGACGTTCCCGGACTGCGACAGGTGAGTTCCAGCGTTTACACGCGGGGTAACTAAAGGGCAGCCTCGGCAGCTGAGTTGTGATTTGTGAGCCGTGCTGCCTGAGTACGTCCAAATAATTGTGCGCTCAGCCCTACCCGTGTGGAGGGAGGACCCGTTTACTGTCCATCAGTTGTAAAAGACAGAATCCTGACAAAACATTAACGTACTTAAGGATTTGGTCTTTAAATATTTTTTTTGTTTTAACTAGGAACCAAAATTTTCTTCGATGGATTAAAGTGAAGCACCCAAGGAGAAAAAGGAAAAGGTTAAGGAAGTTGCGGGAATTTAAACTTTATAATTATTTGCACATTTGATTTGGATTTAAAATAAATTTAAAGTTATAATATATATCTGAGATACCATTATACTTAATTTTTAAACACATTTGTTTGAATCAATTTTTCGACACTCGACCCCTTTATTCAGAATACCACTCATCAGCTAGCATAGCTAGAAACTTAGTTGTATTCAAATCGCATATACAACAACTGCATACTTGCCACTTACTATGGTCTATGAATGATTTTATCTAATGACGATCCAATATTATAATGATTCTCGTAACATGCAAACGTGCGGTCAATACCAATAGTTTCCTACATTTCGTCCATTGATGGTATCGGGTTTACAATAATGGGACAATCTCGCATACATAATACAATTGCCATGCGAAGTGCATACTTACCGGGTGATGCGCAGACTGCTAATCCTTGTAAACTGATCCAACTCTCAAGTTAAAACAGCCGCTTTCCGTTAGAACTTCATTCTTAAGGTTTATTATTCAAGAATTTACCTGCTATTAAAATATATAATATTATGTTTTCCATTTTTATCGGTAAAGTTAAAGTTAGGACCCATATTTTAAATAGTTATATTTAATTTAACTGCAAATATTAAGGACCGATAACCGATTACTGCGATCTAAGCTCTGACGAGTATTGCGTACCTTCCAACTCGTCTTATCGTTTGACTACATGTTTGTGTAAGGATTCACTTGTTCCATAAATGAATGTAGAATAGATTTTTCCTGAAAGAAGGTACAGTTATGCAGCGATTAACGAATTTCGGTGCATCGAAGTTGCTACACCTTGCTTGTACTACTTACATCTCACCGTACGACACGACCGTTCTAATCTCCTTTGTCTCCGTTTCCAGGTGCTCCCGAACGGCAACCTGGTGTTCCCGCCGTTCCGCGCGGAGGACTACCGGCAGGAGGTGCACGCGCAGGTGTACGCCTGCCTCGCGCGCTCGCCCGTCGGCACCATACACTCCCGAGACGTCAACGTGCGAGCCGGTGAGCATACACACCAGTCACCAGTCACCACTATAATATAGTCAGCTGATCCAGAGCTTTTGACAGTACATAATATAGGGAACGTGTGCAATCAAGGCGCGGTGCAATGGGCGAACGCCAATCCGTAATTTTTAAATTGATTTTCATGTACTTGATATGTGCTGCACGTTCCCTATAAACGTTACTTGACCACATACAAATTGCTAAAAAACAATCTTATGGCATTAAAATGACCATTCGGGGCGTTATTTCGAAGACATAACGCCCCGAATGGTCGAATACGAAGTTAACTTAATCTAAAATAGTTTCAAGTACTGTCACAAACTTGGCAGACAGCATTCAAAGTTATTTTACCTTATGTCGACGACATAAAAATCACTATATTTGCAATTCTGAGCTAAAATAACTAAGTGGACCGAATATTAACTGTGCTCCACGCGCGGGCTCCGAGGATTTTTTCGAAGAAGTGCAGCCCCGCATGCCTGCTCCTCAGTACTAGATTCCTCGAAGTTCACGCGCGGAGGATAACTATATACGAGACAAAATAACAAGTAAACAAAAGGCTTTGCAATATTTTCAATCAATATGACCTTGATCAGAAAGAATTAGCCTTGAGTCTAATCATGCGAGCTTAAAATACTCGTCAAACGCCATCCAACCTGAATAAGAAGATGAGTTAAATGTCTATTCATATTCATCATACTAAAATATAATAATTGCAACATGAGAAAGACCATGAGCGACTTCCGTGTCATGGAGAAAGTGGAAGTAAGGTTTGGTCACGATTGACAATGTATTTCTAGCTTACCAGAACATGTATGTATGTTTGTTTCATACAATTAATTTTAAAAATTCTTTTTAGATATTATAAATATAAATATTTAACATGTGTCAAGAAATTTTTCAGTATGTATGTAAAAGTTTTTCAGCAGCCATGTTTAAGGGGATTATGCTTCATGACAGTTACGAAAATTAGCTGTCTAAATATCACTGATATCACCCTTTCTAGAAAATACTTAAAGTTCCCCTAAAATATCTCGAATTTATTTTTATAAGTAGCAGACCCATATTGTAGTGAAAATATTATTCCGCTAGAGTGCACCGCATCAAAGAGGATTTAGGAGGAGGTATTTATAAACAAGCGTGAAATGAATTATAAAAGGTCACAAGACAAATCGGTCAATAACTCTTTATTAGTCGTGCCCTTGGAGGCGGCCCTCCGAGACAATAGGGTCAATTAGATAATCATTTAATAACGAGTATCTAACAGGCACCACCAATTACATCCAATAGAATCGATAGTAAAACTCAATGGTTCTCTCAATCTATGTGGTTAAAAAACACTAGAGGGAATAGGCTACATTTTTTGTACAGTCATCTAAAAAAAGTCAAGGTCATCAGTGTATCGAAAATAATGTCGAGCTCGTATCAGCCGTGGCGCAGGCGTACGACACGGATGTGAACAAGGAGTACGTGATAATGGGCAACAGCATCATCCTCAAGTGCCAGGTCCCCTCCTTCGTCGCGGACTTCGTCGACGTGCTGTCCTGGCACACCGACGAGAACGAGGACTTCTACCCCGGCGAGAACTACGGTCCCTCCGCCATTACCGCACCTAACGCCCCCCTCCGTCCCCCGTGTTCCAGTCGTGCAGCAGCAGTACGAGTCCGAAGTCAACAACGAGTACGTGATCCGAGGCAACTCCGCCATACTCAAGTGCTCGATACCATCGTTCGTCGCGGACTTCGTTACCGTGATCTCCTGGCACGACGAGGCCGGAAATTCGTTTACCGTGAACGGCACGAAGGAAGGCGAGGGTAACCTTACCTGATCATAGACGCGTCGATCCTCCATCCGTCCTGTGATATCATTTCAGTCGTGACCCAGTACTACGAAGCCGAGGTGGTCTCCGAGTACGTGATTCGAGGGAACACGGCGGTCCTAAAATGCAACATCCCCTCTTTTGTCGCGGATTTCGTAAAAGTCGAGGCCTGGGTCGACTCCGACGCCTTACCCACCGATGTACTTACCCACCGATGATATCGGTAGAGTGCTTCTAGACAAACATAAAATTCCCATTTCCATTACCCCCCACTACACTCTAAATATTATTATTTGAATTTTGTTTTTGAATCATTAATTTTTTTCTCCTCTAGTCGTCAATCAATTCTACGAAACGGAGATTTTGACTGAATATGTCATCCGAGGCAACGCTGCTGTTTTGAAATGTTCCATACCCTCCTTCGTCGCCGACTTTGTTAAAGTAGACTCTTGGATCGACGAGGAGGGGACGGTCATCACTTATTCCGATGACGACGGTAAACACTCGTCGAACAACCACACTTTACTCCTATTGTCCTAGAGTCCTAGCCTGGTATCTTTTCACTGCCGTAATACATCGATTGTTGTCCAGTTGTATCTCAGTACTACGCGACGGAGGCCGAGAATGAGTACGTCATTAGAGGAAACGCCGCCGTTGTCCGCTGCAAGATACCATCCTTTGTTAGCGACTTCGTTTATGTAGAGTCCTGGCTCATGGACAACGGGGAAATATTGACCATTAACAATACGAACATATCGGAGGGTACAATAAATTATAATAATAATGCTAATGATAATAGTTATAATTATTCCAAATCCTTGTATCTTCCTAAAAATATGTGACCGATATAGTGATATCCCAGCCGTACGAAGCGGAGGCCGACAACGAGTACGTAATTAGAGGAAACGCCGCCATAATGAAGTGCGAAGTTCCCAGTTTCGTTTCCGATTTCGTCTCCGTCGAGATGTGGACGGACAGTGAGGGAGGGACCTACTACCCGGGCAGCGCCGAGGGTAACGCTCCAACGTAGTAACGAGTGCATTTCCCGTTCCCTAACACTATTCGCTCGTTGCAGCCGTCCTTCAGGAGTACGAGGCTCGAGTCAACGACGAGTTCGTTTTGCGAGGCAACACCGCCATCCTCAAGTGTATCGTCCCCTCGTTCGTCGCGGACTTTGTTTATGTAATGTCGTGGATAATGGACAATGACACCGTCGCTGCGAACTACAATAACTCCTACGTAGAATCCGGTACACATTCTCATCACATTAGGCGCTCCTCCCCATTCTCCGCTTCCCGAAATGATAGTAGTTATCTTAGGCAGGGTGATCTGTTTTCACAGTCGTTCATCAAAGTTACGAACCACGAGTGACAGACGAAGACGTGCTTCGCGGTAACCCGGCCATAGTCAAATGCACGATCCCGTCGTTCGTGGCGGATTACGTGCAAGTGATCGAATGGGTCACCGACGATGAGTCCCTCCCGGCGTTTTCGAATGATTCGATGCGCAATTACGGTAATGGCGATCACGGCGCATCCCCAATTGCCCTCTTCCGCTCCTCGAAATCCCCGCCGCCCGAACAAACGTAGTCACTATGCTTCTATTCCAGCCGTGAATCAGTTCTACGAGTCGCAGGTGTACGACATTTACGTGATACGGGGTAACGCCGCCGTCTTCAAATGTCACATTCCGTCGTTCGTCGCCGACCACGTGCAGGTTGTCTCGTGGCACGACACCGAGGGCGGGGAATACGTGTTGGATGATGATTATGGTACTCTACAGTCTTGCGTCTCGGCCCATCCTCCATCCCCACCCGAAATGTTTACATGTTGTAGTTTCTGATCGGATCCGATTTTATATTTCAGTCGTGTCTCAGACGTACACGGTCAATTTGGTCGAGGAGAACGTGCTGAGGGGAAACGCTGCCATTTTCAAATGTCTCATTCCGAGCTTCGTAACGGAGTACGTTTCTGTATCTTCCTGGATCATCAGCGAGGATAACGAGGAAAATGAAATCTATTCGAATAATTTTGCAGACCAACAGGGTACTCTTACGCTAGTTACTACGTTTAAGCTCCTCCCAATCCTGGTGCTCCCGAATGCCTTTTTCAAAAAGTAAATAATAGTTTCCCATTTCTAGTGGTAACACAGGCGTACACTGTGAACCTGATGGAGGAGAGCGTGCTGCGGGGAAACTCCGCTATTCTCAAATGTCACATTTCCACCTTCGTCACCGAATACGTTAGCGTCTCGTCTTGGATCGTGTCGGAGGGTGATACAGACGAACTAGAAATTAAGACAGAAGCTAATAACTTGGGTATATTGAACTCTGGGCAATATTGGTATCCTCTTATTCCATATCCGTTCCATTACGCTTGTATATTATATCCAATTGTAATTAGTCTCGTTGTAACATTGCAGTTGTCTCCCAAGCGTTCACACTGAACCTAATGGAGGAGAACGTTTTGCGGGGAAATGCTGCCATCGTCAAATGTCATATTCCGAGTTTCGTCTCCGAATACGTAACTGTTTTGTCGTGGCTCATATTTGAAGGGGACGTCGAGGAGAGGGAAATAAATGGAACTGCCCTTAACGATATTGGTAACGAATTAGACGTTGTAGGCTGCCAATCCCGCAATCCTTTTATGTCCATCCGGTATGCATTCTATTGGTTATGGTGCTAAAAGTTGAATAGGCACAGTTATACTTATTATATTTTTTACACATTTTAGTCGTATCGCAATCGTACACTGTAAATCTCTGGGAGGAGAACGTCCTACGCGGGAATTCGGCCATCCTGAAGTGCCACATCCCCAGTTTTGTAACGGAGTATGTTACCATCACCTCGTGGATTATCTCAGAAGGCGATAACGAGGAGGCCGATATTAATATCGACTCGGATTTCAGTTTGGGTAATATAGCGGATCCTATAACCTGACCCATCATCACTACCTCGTCCTGCCCTGTCTGTTAGTAGGCTTGTTATTTGTGTAACGATTAAAATAAATTTAGGGTACATTTTTTTGGAAAAATCATATAATTAGTTTGTTATCTCTTACGTTACAGTTGTATCTCAGGCATACGATGTCAAGTTTTGGGAAGAATACGTATTGCGGGGAAATGCCGCTATTCTAAAATGCCTAATCCCGAGCTTCGTTTCCGAGTACGTCTCAGTAGCTTCTTGGATTGTTTCCGAAGATGATGTAGAGAAAGAAGTTCGGATAAATGAGACTTCAGACTTAGGTACAAAATATCGAAAAAATCTCCTATTTTACTAAACCTTTTCCTTGTTGCCTACTTTTGTCCCAGATGGTTCTTGTCGTTAGTATTAGGGCGAGTGGATTTATGACATTAATTCATTGGATTCTTACTCATCGTTCGGTGCAAAACACCAGAGTTCGGTACAAAAACACCAGGAAAATTAAAGATATTTAGTAACTTATTATTTTTCCTTGCAGTTGTATCTCAGGCATACGACGGAAAGTTTTTGGAGGAGTACGTGTTGCGAGGAAATGCGGCAATTTTGAAATGCCAAATTCCGAGCTACGTTTCCGAATACGTTGGGGTAGCTTCTTGGATCATTTCTGAAGATGACGTAGATAAAGAAATCAAAGTTAACGAGACTTCGGACTTAGGTACAAAAAGAGAAATCCTACTCCTACTACCTTTTCCTTGTATTTATTCCTCGTCCCTGTCACATCGTTAGGTTTAGGGCTGACGTGATTAGTTTTAGGATCTTCGGCCTAAGCCTTACCGTGGTACTGATTAGGTTGATTGTTTCAGTGGTTTCGCAGGCGTACGCCGTCAATCTCTTAGAGGAGTACGTCCTTAGGGGCAACGCGGCTATAGTGAAATGCCACATTCCCAGTTTCGTGTCGGAGTATGTCAGCGTCGTCTCCTGGATCATCAGCGAGGGCGATGAGGAGGACGAGATTAACATTGACACTCATTCCAAATCTGATGGTACGAACTTCAAAATACCTTTCGTATAGGATCATGCCGGGCTTCATTGCGTAGGTGCCTGATGTTCCTGAACAGGGTTCCCGTGGCTCCACGGGCCTCACGGCCTACCTCTCCCGATGCTCCTCCTTCCTTAGGCTAGTGCATGTCATTGCTATTGTAAGTAAACTGCGACCTTATGTCGCATTGAATAAGTTTGAGCTTAAATGAAATTTGACCCTACCGGTGGCATCGGCGATCATACTAATGAAGTCGTAACTTTCAGAGGGCAAATACTTGGTGCTACCTTCCGGAGAGTTGCATATCCGAGATGTCGGACCCGAGGACGGATACAAGTCGTACCAATGCCGGACCAAGCACAGGCTTACTGGAGAAACTAGACTGTCGGCTACCAAAGGACGATTGGTTATCACTGGTGAGTTCTCACAGAATTTATCTGGTAAATTATTCAGTAGCGCAGTTTATTCATTTTCTCATTATAATACTCTTGGATTTGAATTAGACTTCATATTTGTAAAGTATAAAACTTAAAAATTTTGTAGTTTTCTCTCGATCAGCGCTACTGGTACTTTATAACACAGATGGCTCTCATCCACGATGAAAATTATCCTTGTAAAGATATGAGATCTTTTACGATTAACGAACACGTAACGAAAAGAATTTAGATCGTAGGATGAAAGCTTTCTTGGTTAACTTTATTTTGTAAATAAATTCTTAGTAATAATAACATGTCACATCAGAATACTTTTGTAAACAAATTAAATTTCGCTATTGGACTATGCTAACGATAGATTTATCAATATGATTACGAAAGCATTCTATCTAAAATACAAACTTTAATTATAATCTCACATTAAAATAATTCAAAATCATATTAATTCATGATCATCAGTTACATGACTTAACACTATTTTATTTTTTATAAATACAGATTTCATAAATGATTATGATTAAGGTTTGACTTACATTTGAACATGTTATTTTGATCTGCCCAATTTCATCGTTCACAAACTTGCCTGAATGTTGGGACAGGGTATCCTGCAGAGCCTCGCCGCGATTTATTTCGTTACAAAGTAGGGACTCTAAAGTCAATAACGTGTCGTCGAGCCCGACCCTCGTAAAGCCACCTTCTCCCAACATGAACAGAACCGGTGGGGCGCGTACCTCCCAAGTTCCCTAGCGCGCAGACCACTAGCGGGTTCCAGTTTAGTGCGCGCGCGGGCGTGGCGCTGCTGTGCGCCGCGCAGGCCTACCCGGCGCCCGTGTTCCGGTAAGACTCTCACGGCATTAAAGCGTTTCCGTCGTTCCTCAGAGCCCATAGGGAGGGTGCCGCCGAAATTCTCGTCCACCCAGGTCGGCGCCATGTACGTGGCGCACCTGGGGTCCACGTACTCGTTGCAATGCCCGGCTCAGGCTTTTCCTGTCCCCGTGTTCAGGTAATCCGCAGCGCCCCCCTCCACCGATGTCTGTTGCGTTCTAGAGCCGGTCGGCCGCGTCCCCCCCAAATTCGCGACCGTCCTCACCGGGACCATGTTCGAGGTGCGGAAAAACGCCTTGCAGTGCCCCGCTCAAGCTTTCCCGACCCCCTTGTTCAGGTAAATGCAAAAATGTAGTAACGGATAACTTTTGTACTGTAGAGCCCGTGGGACGCGTCCCGCCCAAATTCGCCTCGCTAGTTATGGGTACCATGATCGGAGTGAGACTGAACGATTCGTTTGCGTTGCAATGTCCGGCCCAAGCGTTCCCCGTCCCGATTTTCAGGTATTTATCGAATATGCAAGTTATAGACATTTATAGTTATAGACTTTATGCGTATGTCTTTGTGAATTAATACGTTGCTTCAGAACCGATGGGAAGGGTCGGCCCGAAATTTCCGAGCTTAGAAAAGAGCCGACTTTTTAATTACGACACACGGTCCAGCTTAGCACTCCTATGTCCCGCTCAGGCATTCCCCGTCCCAATGTTTAGGTAAGAAAATACAGTAGTCGGTGTAGCTCAAACGCACGTCTCGTCACACAGAACCGATGGGCAAAGTCGCGCCAAAATTTCCGTCGATGGAAACCGGACGCAGTTTTACGTATTCGTCGAATACCTCCGTGACGTTGTTGTGCCCGGCCCAAGCGTTTCCGAGTCCGATGTTCAGGTACTTTCGATTAAACACTATGTTATGTGCCCCTAGAACCGGTCGGCAGGGTCTCGCCAAAGTTCCCTTCGATGGATAGCTCGAGGAGCTTTAGTGCCATACTTAACGCCAGCTTGACTCTGTTGTGTCCCGCGCAGGCGTTCCCGGTCCCACTATTCAGGTAAACGCATTAGTAATACGACTCAGACGAACCCTTTATTCTTAGAGCCCGTCGGCCGAGTGTCGCCCAAATTCACGACCACCGACAAAAGTCGCGCCTTCGACGCTAACGAGCGCGCTAGTATCACCCTCTTGTGCCCCGCGCAAGCTTTTCCCGCCCCAGCATTCAGGTACTCGTGACGTTCCAAATTTCTAAGCTCGTCGCATATTATTTTTCCATAGAACCAATGGGCAGCGCCGCTCCAAAAGTAGCTTCAAAGGTGATCGATATCACCGAAGTTTCGGCAAACGCTACGTATACTTTACTCTGTATGGCACAAGCATTTCCAGTCCCAATATTCAGGTAAACCCTATTTCTAGTACACCTTTTAATAAAACAAGGTTTTTCTTAATATAGAGCCCGTAGGACGCGTTCCTCCGAAGTTTCCCACAATGGATAATTCTAGAGGATTTAGTGCGATCGTTAATGAAAGCTTGACACTATTATGCCCCGCACAAGCTTTCCCCGTTCCTCTGTTCAGGTAATAATTTATTAAAATCTACTTAATATTTTTAGAACCCATCAATAGTACTCCTCCGAAAGTCCCAACGAAAATAATCGAATTCGTGGAATTTAAGAAGGGTTCCAGTTTCACTTTACTTTGCTTGGCACAAGCGTACCCTGTCCCTGTCTTTAGGTGAGTTAATCATTTCAAATTGAAACCTTAGAATACTTTAACGAATACAGCTCAAAACTACTCCTTAAAACGTTTTTGTTTGTAGAACCGATCGGATCCAAAAGTCCATCATTTTCGAGTGGTTCAAAACTAGCTTGGTTTGAAATTGAATCGAGACAAGATTTCGCTCTCCTATGTCCGGCCCAAGGATTCCCCGTCCCGATATTTAGGTGAGAATAAAAGGGCATAAATGTATCACTTTTCAGAACCGATAGCCTCCAAGCCTCCCGTGCTTTCGACGGACGATAAATTCGCTTGGTTCATTAACAGGCCCGTAAACTATCACATAGCGTTACTTTGTCAGGCTCAAGGATATCCGGTTCCAATATACAGGTAATAATCAAATCTCATGCTACCTGCTTTTACCCGAACCTACCTTTGATTTTAGAACCCATCGGATCAAAATCGCCAACATTCTCGACCGATAACAAATTTTCTTGGTACGTTCGAACAGTCGGTCAAGACGTTAATATCTTGTGTCCAGCCCAGGGTTACCCGGTTCCCCTTTACAGGTGACTAATTTATATTTTTCTTTAAATTTTAGAACCGGTTGGCTCTAAATCCCCCACGTTTTCTAATGACGTCCAGTTTTCCGGGATAACTCGTAGAACGTCACAAGACTTTGCGTTGTTGTGCCTAGCTCAGGCGTTTCCTGTCCCCATTTTCAGGTAAGAACCTATAGAATATGAAAACTAATCGTGTCCTATAAATCTTGTCTCAGAACCTATCGGGTCGAAGGCTCCGTCGTTCTCCTCGGAATTTAAAAGCACTACGCTCACAAAACTCGCAAAGCACGAAATCGTTCTGCTATGTCAAGCCCAAGCGCACCCTCCTCCCATTTTCAAGTGAGTGTATTTTGTAACATAAATTATATCTTTCTCCCAGAGCCGGTTTCTGCCAAAGCGCCCATGTTCCCCACTTCCGCATCATCGTACGTTTATCAAATCGAATCCAAGGCGCGAGGCTCCCTGCTATGTCAGGCGCAAGGGTACCCTCGGCCGGTGTTCAGGTGGGTTCAACTGTAGTTAGTGTACTTACGAACGTTTACTTGTAGAGCCCGTCGGCGCAAAAGCCCCGACGTTCTCCTCAGAGTCTAAGGGTAGTATATTCGTAAAGGAGACGAACCAAAGCTTCGCTCTGCTGTGTCAAGCTCAGGGGTCGCCCGCGCCGCTGTTTAGGTAAGCTAAACCGATGTGTATTTTTCTTATACAGAACCCGTCGGTTCCAAGCCACCGTCCTTTCCCAATGACCTAACGTCCTCGGCGGTGACGAGACATAAACATCAGAGTTTTGCCCTGACGTGTCAAGCTCAAGCGTTCCCTTTACCGATATTCAGGCAAGTTCATATTAAGTATATCAGATAAACTATTCGTAATTTAAGGGCACATTGCGTACATAACCAGTATATTATATTAAATAATAGTTCTATATTTGTAACAATTGCATAAATGTGTCAGTTTTTTAACTCAATATTGTTTTCAACAGAGCCAGTTGGGTCAAAGGCTCCAACTTTTTCTTCGGAATCGGCACTTTCGTCTATTAAAAGACAAGAAAATCAAAGTTTCGCATTGTTGTGTCAAGCGCAAGCTTTTCCTGTTCCTATTTTCAGGCAAGTCAGTTTTATGGTTTTTCAAACTTTTAATAATAGAAACGTTTTGTAGAGCCGGTCGGCGCCAAGTCCCCAACGTTCTCGTCGGAATCTATGGGCAGCATATTTAGGAAGCGCATAGGACAAGGTTTCGCACTGTTGTGTCAGGCTCAGAGTTTCCCCGCCCCGCTGTTCAGGCAAGTTTCTAATGCAAATCGCTAACATTATTTTCTAACTCCAGAACCGGTCGGCTCCAAAGCGCCCACGTTCTCCACGGACTCGCGTAGTAGCACATTTATAAGAACGGTCGACCAAAGTTTTGCGTTGTTGTGTCAAGCTCAGGCGTTCCCCGTCCCATTGTTCAGGCAAGTTCCTTACACACTCACTGTTAACATTTATTTTTAACTCCAGAACCGGTCGGCTCCAAAGCTCCAACGTTCTCCACGGACGCCCTTAGTAGTACGTTTTTAAGAACCATCAACCAAAGCTTTGCGTTGTTGTGTCAAGCTCAGGCGTTTCCCGTCCCCTTATTCAGGCAAGTTCAGACTGATGATAAACCATTTTTGGTAGTGTTCTATAGTCAACATTAAATAATATTAAATGCTAGGTCTATGTATGTTTAGAACCGATAGCGAGCGCCGTTCCCAGTATAACCGCGACACCTAAGGCCGCCGTTCTTTACTCTCAAAACGCCCCGCTGGCGCTCTTGTGTCCGGCCCAAGGATTCCCCGTGCCCATATCAAGGTGCGTTTACCTCTGTCTTCCGTATTGCAGAACCCACGAATAAAATAGCGCCTCGCAGCGAAAAGCATCGCAAATTCGAGGGCGGCGAAATATTCTCAGTGTCGATCGCGGAATCGGTATACTTAACTTGCGAAGTGGCAGGCTACCCTCCCCCAATATTCAGGTAACTACATTTTAAGTCTAATACTGAATTGGTCGTCAGAGTGCTAGGTCCCTGCCAAAAAAATGAGCCTCCTAACATACTAAATAATATGGCATTGATATTGCAGAGCCGACAAATAAAATCGCTCCTAGAAAAGATACTATGCATTTCGAGGGTTGGGCAGTACTCTTCGTGAGCGAAAACGAAACGGCATTCTTGACGTGTCAAGTGGCCGCCTACCCCGTCCCGGTGTTTAGGTGAGTAGGGTTCCCTTTGTGACACCTGTCGCACGTTGCGGTGCAAAGTGGTAGGACCAGGCCGAGGGTGACGGGTGACGGGGGGCGGGGAAGCGCCCTTATGTGGTACTCTGCCCACGAGGTCCGGCCGCGGCCGGCGCGCTCACGCGTTCATCATCACGTCGCTCATACCGCATATTGACTGTCGTTGTTATTGCAGTGGCGCCGCCCACGTGACGTGGAGGCGTGACGCGGCCGGCCGCGATAGTAGCACCCCCAGCCAAAGTAACGATTGAACGGCGTTGACACCTCCTGGTAAGTGTCAGGGTGTTCTTGTTTTCATTCGAACGCTTAAATCTTTACTTTGTGCTTTAATTCAATCACAATCTTCGGACGGAGTGGTCATCCGTTGTTCCATTTTTGATTTTTGTGGTAGCTTTCTGTAGATTCAAATTTTACTAATACGTAATTAATCGCTTTTAGTGTACATTATTTTCTCACTGGGGTCGGAGGTCTTCTCTTGGTTCGCGAACAGTTTATTTGTAACATTTGCACCAATTTTTAGATTCGGTTTATCGATTTATTTCTCGTTGGCGAGTAGGGTTCTAACATCCCCGCGCTTGTATCCATGGCTATAGATGCAGCTAAAATTATGAATTATGCAAAACTTAAAATAAGTAATTATATTTTAAACAGTCCCAATGAATCAGTCGATCTGTCCAACATAACATTTAGTTATGGAACACATTTCATTTTTCATTAAACTAATTCTCCATTGTTTCAGATGGTACAAATTCATCGACGGTTCGGCGAGGAAGCAGCCCGTCACTCTGGACGACAGAGTCAAGCAGGTGTCCGGAACGCTCATCATTAAGGAGGCTAAAGTAGAGGACTCTGGAAAATACTTGTGCGTTGTCAATAACTCTGTTGGAGGTATATAAGCAATATAATAGCTCTATCATTTGACAACTAATTAAGAGATGAAAGCCCTTATCAAACAACAGCAACCAAACTAATACCAACAAAAATTGCAGGTGAATCCGTCGAAACGGTACTGACAGTTACTGCCCCGCTAAAGGCTACCGTCGAACCCGCTACCCAGACCGTTGACTTCGGAAGACCGGCAGTATTCACTTGCAGATACGAGGGCAACCCCGTTAAAACTATTACTTGGCTCAAGGACGGCAAGGACATGAACCATCATGACACCACTCTGAGGTAACACCGTGACTTATCACCAGGATTTTCGCAAAATGAAAGGAAATCTCAGAGGAACCCTCTACGTATCTACATAGAAAATAACTACGTACTTACATAGAAAGCTACAAAGATACTATTGGCCCCGTTTCAGGATCGAATCTGTAAAGAAAGAGGACAAGGGCATGTACCAGTGCTTCATCAGGAACGACCAGGAGAGCGCCGGGGCCAGCGCAGAACTGAAACTTGGAGGACGATGTGAGTTAACTTTATCCTTTTTGAAGTAAATTTTATGTTGTGTTTCTTGAAGCCAGAGATAAAAGGGGATTTAGGATTTTCAAAATCATCCCGCAAAAATGCTTTTAACTAGAACCTTTTGATTAACTTGAAAACCTTTTGATGAATTTGGAGTCATAATTATTGAAGTTTTGCGCCAGTCAAGTTGTAAAGATTTGTCATACCTTATTCGTATTTATGAAATAAAAGGCTATACAATTAGCGATACCTCAGACCGGTGTCAGTTACTAATGATACATCACGCGTTTCCAGTCGAGCCGCCCCTGATCAGGCACAGCTTCGGCGAGCAGACGCTCCGGTCGGGCCCGCCCCTGCGGCTGAAGTGCGTCGCGTCCGGCAACCCCACCCCCGACATCGCATGGCAGCTGGACGGCGAGCGGCTCGCCAGCGCCGAGCGTCTGCAGATCGGCCAGTTCGTCACCGCCGACGGCAACGTCGAGTCCCACCTTAACGTCTCCTCCGTGCACACCAACGACGGCGGCCTCTACTCCTGCATCGCCTCTAGCAAGGTCTGTACTGTAGACTGACGATTGATGGATAATGAACCTTCTTGCAATAGAAGTAACACCCAAAATAAAAGAATACGGGGTCATTTTGAAGGAGGTCTTACCAAACAAACATAAGGATTCTAAAAATGCTTGACACATGGAAAGGGGTCTAAATTTTGCGTAATGTAATGAGGAATGAAAAAATTTAATGCTCCATTAATTTGAATAGGCACTGGAACATTTTAATTGCGAAAAAGAATTATTTCGCATTTACCCCGTGTAATTGGGTTAACAGTAGTGCCGCCGCCGCATTAATACATGGTTAAATTATTTGTTAACATTTTGCGTGTTTTAATACTTTTCACGTGCATACATATTTTATTTGCAGGTTATATTTGTGTTTACCCTATTTAAACTTTCTATAATTATTAGAACTCAACTTGTGAACAACAACAAAGGATGTTTTTGATTTGGGTAACTTTCTTTTCTTTCGGATTTATTCACCAAAATTCTAAGGCTTATAAAACGTGACCATAAAATAAAAAAAAAACCTAAAACGTAGCAAAGGTTTCCTTATATTGCATTTCTAGACAGATTTGAAACTAGGTACTAATCTATCCAACCGATCTCCCGATTCCAGGTCGGCAGCGCCTCCCACTCGGCCCGCGTGAACGTGTACGGTCACCCTTACGTCCGTCAGATGAAGAAGCGGCCCGTCGTCGCCGGCGACACGCTCATCGCGCACTGCCCCGTCGCCGGGTACCCTATTGACTCCATCGTATGGGAAAGAGACGGACGGTATGTTATATATCTACAGTCTACACTCCCTCTTACTATTAAAAAAAAATATTATAACAGTGCATATACTCTACAATGGTTTGTCATTGTATGTTATATATTGGAAATGGCAATTAATAGATAAGAAACTGTTGTATAGCGTTATATATTTATTGGAACGAAGTTCCTTATCGCGCGTTGCGAAAGGTGGCTGGACGGAAAAAGTTGTAACGACACTTTTTTATTAGTACCTGCATAGTAGGGGTAGATGGCGTTGATAGTATTCCTGGGCGTCAACTAGATGGCGTTTTTGAGAATGAACAGCGACCTCTACTTTATGACAGACTATAGTCACAAACTGTGGAGATAAACTTAAGGTGCCGTTCCGACTTCCGACCTTTTTTCGTTCAGAAAAATTCAATTAATATGACACTTTATGACAGACTATAGTCAAAAAAATTCAAATAATATCCTACTTTATGACAAATACTATAGTCTGTCATAAAGTGGCATTTTAATTGAATTTTTGTCGGTCGCGATTAGCCGCGGTAAAGATCGGAACGGCACCTTAAGTTTATGTCCACAGTTTGTCTATACTTTCGCTTTTCTACTGGTCGCCGTGCTAGGGCTACTGATCGCGATTTACCCAGCTCTGGATTTATGTATAGGCAGTGTAGACTATGGCCTATGAGGCTATGGGCGGCAGCGTCCTAAGATGGCGGCAGAGTTCGTACATAGGGGCGGCAAAATTAAAATGACCTATACTCATAAAAAATATAAATCTGGCCTTGGATTTATCAATAGGCAATAACGCTCCGTTTGATCACTGATCTACCAATGGCGTGAACCCGCCCCACTAAAGAGACCTGAGCCTGTAGCCAAGGCCTTTTCTTTATCGCTTCTTTTTAGAATCGCTAATCAAAATGTATGGATTGGACATTAGACGAGTCGAACATCCACGTCAAATTACCAAACGCTTATGACAATTCCATACATTTTGATCGGCGATTCTATAAAGAAGCGATAAAGAAAAGTTCTTGGCTAAAGGGCCAGAACAATCGTACACTACGCCTTTTTCCATCCTTGCCATCTAGCTATCTTTAAGTTGTGCGCGGCACATACAGACGACTTATTATATCCGTCTCAACTGCAGCGTTCTGCCCATCAACCGAAAACAGAAGGTGTTCCCGAACGGCACGCTGGTGATCGAGAACGTGGAGCGACTGAGCGACCAGGCCACCTACACCTGCGTCGCCAAGAACTCGCAGGGCTTCACCGCGCGCGGCAACCTCGAGCTGCAGGTTATGGGTGAGTGATAGCCCTGATCAGATATACTAAGAAATTAGGTATTCTAGAATTTTCAAAGGCCCGTATTCTAGATTTTGCAATATGCAAAAAGTATATCCAGTTAAAAGTGATGTGTAAAAATGCAAAAAGTTTATTTAAAAAAAAATTTATGACATAATTTTTCAAAAATCATAAACAGCTCTAAACTCGAAAATTCTAGAATAAAAAAATATGTTTAATGTAAGTGTTGCTACATAATTATTCTTGAGTTCATTTACTTCATTACTACTTTGGTAACTAAAATATTTAGTACGCAGACTTTCGTTATAGAATAAAAACTGAAATTACTTTACAACAATAACCACTTACATAAAACATGATAATTTATATTTTATAGGTATAAATGAAGTAACAGTTAATATAAAATAACAACTGGTGGTATGCCGTCCTAGCTTACGCCAACGAGATATCTCACGGATATCTCACTCTCGAGCGTAGCGATATTGTCGATATCGATATATATCTCTTTTTCCCTAACATGCGTACGTCGAGAGATAAATTTCTCGTTCGTAGACTAGCTTCACAGATAATAGGTATATATCGACAAACTACTCTTCTCATTTGTCAAAATCTTTACAAAACTCGAAAAAAATGTGTTGTCATGTTAGGGTTCGTAGACAAAAATAGCACAGATTAAGAACAAAAACACAATTATCTTAAATTTTGACGACAGACACGAGAAAAAAAGTATGTCATGTTAGGGTCAATCACTGACCTCCATTATACAAGTACGCTGGACCTATGATACCCACTTTTTTTTGTGCCTATTTGAAGTGGAATCAGCGCCCCCAGTGAGCGGGAAGAGAACTAAATTTGACGTAACTTGCAAATGGCCGCTTAATCGTTATTGGTTGTCATCACTAGTATTAGTTCCAAATACTCCCACTACTGCTATCAGCGATATGGCGACTTTCAAACGTCAAATCATAGACATATATTTGGTCAATGGTCAAATTTAGTTCCTATCACTCCCATTGGGGGAGCTGATTCCGCTTCAAATAGGCACAAAAAATAGCTGTCATTTTAAAGGGTATCATTAGTCCAGCGTACTTGTATAATGGAGGTCAGTGGGGTCAATAGAGATGAAGAGATAAACCAGTTAACATCGAGAAAACATGTAGACAAAATTTTCTCGTTTGCGCATCTTAGGCCGGCAGGTCACAAAATAAAGAAAACGCTCTTCTTTACGAAGTTAATACTAAAAATAACAAAGCAATACATTGTAAATTAAGACCTCAGTTTATTCGCTAAATAATTTGAATTCACAATGAGTCTTTATGTATTAAAAATATATTGAGTATTAAAGTAATGACTCATGGGTAGTAAAATTGAAGGGTAGCACTTCATTTATACTTATAAAAAGCTAATTAAGAAAGATGTTACTTATAAATCACATATATCAATTTAAAAAATACACTTTCTATTTGTAAAACATAAGAAAAATAATAGTAAATATACTATCATACAAAATATCGTATTAAAAAGTAACTCTTACTTTTAAATTGTAAGTGATGTCATGATAAAATTTAAAAACAAATAAACGTATCTTTTAAACTTTTAAAAAAAAATTAAAATACCTATTTAAATTAAGTACTCGAAAAAAACGTTGAGATATTTTTTGTTTAAAATATTGTGACATCACTCCTGTCTTTTAAATTGTGTCTAATGAAATTTTCTTTCAGAGATATGCTTTTTTAATAAAGTTTCAAAAGGATACGGAAATACTTTAATACATAAATATAACGGTTAACGCCCGCCAAAGCTACAGTAGCTGCACATTCCCCCGATACGATATATATAATACTGATTTCGGCCCGTCAGTCCCCCCGCAAATTCTACCGTTTGAGTTCGGCGACGAACCGGCCAACGCCGGCGACATGGCGTCCGTGTCGTGCGCCGTCAGCAAGGGTGACCAGCCCCTTAACATCTCGTGGGTCTTCAACGGCCGCCGCGTGCCCAGGAATAACGACCTGGGTATCGTCATCACCACCATCAACAAAAAGACCTCAATTCTCAACATCGACTCCGTTGGCGGAGCGCACCGCGGCACTTACCACTGCGTCGCCGCCAACGCCGCCGGCTCCGCCAACCACAGCGCAGTTCTAGAAGTGAACGGTACAGATGCTGGGCGTCGACCGACCGTTTCGTTACATTTGTTTTTTCCGCTGCATCCGCTCGCGTCCTAACATCCCTCTCTCGTCGTCAGTCCCCCCGCAAATAACCCCATTCGAGTTCGGCGAGGAGATCCTCAACGAGGGTGAGACGGCGTCGGTGTCGTGCGTCATGAGCAAGGGCGACCTGCCCGTCGCCTTCCGGTGGCGCTTCAACGACGATGAGATCAAACCCTACAACGATCTGGGCATCGTCCTCACCACCATCAGCAAGAAGACCTCCATCCTCAACATCGAGGCGGTGACCGCCGTCCACCGCGGCTCGTACACCTGCCAGATCAGAAACGACGCCGGCGAAGCCAACCACACCACCGTCCTTAGCGTCAACGGTTCGCCCGCGGATTTTCTTGCTTTTTATTTTTTACGTTACGAGCTTTTCCGTTGCCGCAGTACCTCCCCAAGTCTTCCCCTTCGAGTTCGGCGACGAGCCCGCTAACGCCGGCGACACGGTCTCGGTTCAGTGCGTCATGAACAAGGGGGACCTCCCCGCCAATTTCTCCTGGAGTCTAAACGGAAAACCGATCTCGCCGAGCAACTCGCTGGGCGTGGCCATCGGCAGCATGAGCCGCAAGATGTCGATCCTCAACATCGACTCCGTGAACGGAACGCACCGCGGGGTTTACGCGTGCCACGTCGAGAACTCCGCTGGAACGGTCAACCATAGCGCGACCCTCGAAGTTAACGGTCATTACTCCTAGCTTTGTGTTTTGTAGATCCATTTCTGAAGTAGCGTTTTTAACAGTTCTGCCCCAAATCCATCCCTTCACTTTCGGCGACGAGCCGGCCAACGCGGGGGATGCGGTGGGCGTCCAGTGCATGGTGGCCAAGGGGGATACCCCCGTCGATATCACCTGGTCGTTGAACGGCAAAAATGTGACCGACATCCAGGGTATAGCGGTCACCAAAATCGGCCATAAAGCTAGCAGCCTCTCTATCGATGCGGTGTCCTTTATCCACACCGGAACTTACACGTGTACCGCGGTCAACCGAGCGGGCCACGCTAATTACTCGACCGAACTGATCGTCAACGGTAATTCATCTCTAGATACGCTAAGCTTGCTGCACTTTTTCCGAGCTTCCTCGATTCTTTTTGTCACCCTCAACCCGAATCGCAAAAGTAAACGCCTCAGCATCCTCTCGTTTAATCCGAATGTACTATAGTTCTACCGCAGGTTACACCCTTTGACTTCGGCGAGGAGTCCCTCAACGCCGGGGACACGGTATCGCTAACTTGCACCGTCGGGAAGGGCGACTTGCCTCTCAAAATTCACTGGCAGCTGAACGATCAGCCTCTGAACTCCGGCAACGGCATCCTAATCAATAGAAACGGAAAAAGAATATCGATTTTGAGTATAGAGAACGTCCAGCACGAGCACATCGGCAACTACACGTGCGTGGCGGAGAACGACGCCGGCCGCAGCAGCCACAGCGCCGTTCTCAACGTCAACGGTAGCTCCCCAGGACACTTTACTTTCATTTTCTCAAGCCGCTTCAGCTAGCACGTTTTGTTTATATTATTTATACTTGTCGTACTCCTTTTAAAGCTATACGTCACGCCTTTCACTAATTCCGGTGACTTTCACTTCGGTTTAATTTCGTTTCGTAGTCGCCCCGCAAATAATGCCCTTCGACTTCGGCCCCGAGGCGATCGACGACCAGGAGATGGTCGTGGTGATGTGCGCCGTCAGCAAGGGCGACTTGCCCCTCGCTATACAGTGGTACTTCGACGGCCGACCGCTCAGGACCGGGACCGACGGCGTCCTGCTCACCGACGCCAAGCGAACCAGTCAACTCACTATCGAGTCTGTGACGTATCACAACCGAGGAAACTACACGTGCACAGTAAAAAACCAGGCGGGATCGGTCAACCACACGGCTCAGTTGTTCGTCAATGGTACTAATCGTATGATCGCTGCCGCTGATTAATTTCTTTCCTTTTCTCCTCGCAGTCCCTCCTCAAATAATACCCTTCGACTTCGGCGAGGACCCGGTCAACTCGTTAGAAATGGTTCTGGTAACTTGTACGGCTAGCAAGGGGGACCAGCCCCTGACGGTGGAGTGGTACTTTAATGGAAACATCATTCGTCCCGGTGATCGGGGGGTGTCGCTGTTGAACAGTAAACGCGCGAGTCAGCTGAGCATTGAGTCAGTGAGTCACCAAAATCAAGGAAACTATACGTGTGTCGTAAAGAACCAGGCCGGCGCTATGAACCACTCCGCACAACTTTTCGTTAATGGTATTTTATTATATGTGGTTTACTGCTTGTTAGTTTTTTTTTTTATCATTAGTTCCAACCCTAGTACCTTTGGCGGGCTACCGAACTAGGCGACCGAAGCTCCCCGATCGGGAGCCAAAGATTTCGAATTGTAAAATCCATTTATTTCAGTTGCGCCCATCATAACCGGTTTCGAATTCGATGAGTCCGTGTTTTACGGGGAGGGAGTTCAGGTGATGTGCCACGTCCCCAAGGGCGACAAGCCTCTGAGCTTCACGTGGACCTTTAGCGGCGGAGACGTGAGTTCCCTTCCCGGGATAAATATCATTAACGTGGGCGACATGGGCTCCGCCCTCATCATCCCCATCGTGACCGAGAAGCACGCCGGCAATTACACGTGCATCGCATCCAATATCGTCGCCAATGCTAGCCATCACGCAACGCTCAATGTTAAGGGTACAAAAGTTCAAAATGTAGCGCTTTCGTGTTTCATCCCCCGACTCCCCTGACCTATCTATATCGAGTTTTCCCAAAATAATTCGAGCCCGAAGTGGCTCCGTTAGAGTTAGGAAAAATTTTGGAGAGCATCCAAGTTTCAAATCGCGTTGTCATTTTGATTGATAAATAACGGACTTTTGTATCGTAGGCGGATTGATAAATAACGGACTTTTGTATCGTAGGCGAGGATTTAAATATTTTTGTTTCCTTTTATTTTCATCTTACCAGTCGCTCCACATATCGTTCCATTCGAGGCCGAGGAGCCGGTCTTCGCCGGGGAATCCGTTCAGTTGACGTGTCACGTGTCCAAAGGAGACACGCCCCTCGCTATAAGCTGGAGTTTCCACGGAAAAGAGTTGTCCTCGCATCAGGGATTGATGACGACGAAGATCGGTCAGCGGACCTCGCTGCTGACCATCACTAGCGCGACGGCCGGCCACAGCGGCGAATACTCTTGTCACGCCTCCAACCGGGCCGGCAGCGCCATTCACTCCACCACCGTTAACGTCCATGGTATATAAGCGTCCGAACTAGCGAACTCATAATCATGTATCCACCTATATTTATCCCCATACTCTGTCGCACGCTGCACGCTCGCCTTAAATTAATACGTAGCTTTCTGGATTAACAGTATTGCCATACATCGTCCCGTTCGAAGCCGACGAGTCAGTATTCGCCGGGGAGTCCGTTCAGCTTAACTGTCACGTGTCGAAGGGCGACCTGCCCCTCGACATAAAGTGGCATTTCCACGGGTTCGAAAACACGTCGTCGCATCTCGGCATTATGACGACTAAAATGACTTCGCGCACCTCGTTCCTATCGATCGCCGCGGCGTCCGCCGGCCATAGCGGCAATTACACCTGCGTAGCTACCAACAGCGCCGGCTCCGCTAATCATTCCACTGCCCTTAACGTTCATGGTCAGTCTCATCGCTCATCTCGTATTGTGTTATGTTCCACGCAGCTATTCGGACCTGAGTACGTTATGCGAGCAGAATTAGCATGAATTCCGTTCGCATACACGTTTGAGCGACGTAAGCTTGTTTTGTTCATTTTTATTTTCATACTATGATTTTTGTTTCTGTTACTTCAGTCACACCAAACATTCTGCCGTTCGATGTCGATCAAGCTTTATTTTCGGGAGAATCGGTGCAGATGATGTGCCACATATCGAAAGGGGACGTGCCATTGGACGTTCAGTGGCTGTTCGACGGCCGTAAATTATCGCCCGAGATGGGGAGCTTCTCTAGCGTCGGCGAACGGTCATCGGTGCTCGTCCTCCCGTCCGTGACCGGCGCACATAGTGGCAACTACACATGCATAGCAAAGAACCGCGCAGGCATCGCTTCCTACACGACCGTACTTAAAGTTATCGGTATATATGCACTGATCTAGATCACTCGTGAACTGTTATATTCCATTTGTGTTAGATTTTCTTTTTATATATTTTTGTAACTTTACCGTATTTGGCTTCAAGTCGTTCCCCACATCATCCCGTTCGAAGTAGAGGAGTCCATATTCGCCGGTGAGTCGGTGCATCTCACGTGTCACGTGTCCAAGGGGGATCGCCCGCTCGAGATAACGTGGGCGTTTCGAGGAATCGAGATTCCGCATCACAATAACGAGGGCATCACAGTGACTAAGCTAGGGGACAAGGCGTCGGTTCTAAGCATACCCACGGCGATGGGTCAGCACAGCGGCATGTACACGTGCACCGCCAGTAACCGCGCCGGCCGCGCCCACCACTCCGCCGTGGTCAACGTTCACGGTACCCGATGTCCTCCCCGTTCCTTAGAAATATTCTATCCAGACCGTCATAGAATATTAATGCACGTTTAGATTTTAATTAGTTCCAAATTTTTGTTTCATTAGTTCCACCCCATATTTTGCCGTTCGAAATCGAGGAGGCCATCTTTTACGGGGAATCGGTCCAGATGACGTGCCACGCCAGCAAAGGCGATCGGCCGATGTCGATCTCGTGGACTTTCGAGGGCCAGGACTTATCGACAGTTAGAGGCATCAAGACTCAAAAGATGGCCGAGCAGACTTCGTTTCTATCTATAGCCTCGGTGACGGGAGCTCACAGCGGCAACTACACTTGCATCGCCAAAAATAGGGCGGGCGAAGACAGATACTCCACCACCCTTAACGTCAACGGTATATATGTCATGAATTAGCGCATGCGTATTCGTAACATCATTGAAGCTAAAATTTTCTTTACTCAGTCGTCCCCCACATCAAACCGTTCGAATTGGACGAGGCCGTTTTCGCGGGCGAGTCGGTGCACCTCGACTGTCACGTGTCGAAGGGCGATACTCCACTAGACATCGTTTGGAGCTTTCGAGGCCAGGCCGTGACCCGGGCGATGAACCTTAAGACCACCAAACTCAACGAGCGCGTCTCCGTGCTAGACATTCCGACTGCCACCGGCGCCAACAGCGGCAACTACACCTGCACCGCCACCAACAGGGCGGGCTCCGCGAATCACTCGACCGTTCTCAACGTCATCGGTATCGTGTCGCTTTGTAAAAAGGTTGATGCTTATTTTCTGTTCACTTCCTCCTGTCGTCCGATCGCACTCTTTAAATGTTAACGCTAGAATTTTCTTTACTCAGTCGTTCCTCACATCAAACAATTCGAATTGGACGAGGCCGTGTTCGCGGGCGAGTCCGTGCACCTCGACTGTCACGTACCGAAAGGCGACCTCCCGCTCGAAATCGTCTGGAGTTTTCGAGGCCGACCGGTGACTCCCGCCCTCAACCTGAAAACTATGAAAGTCAGCGACCGGGTTTCCATACTAGACATCCCGACGGCCACGGGAGCCAACAGCGGCAACTACACCTGCACCGCCGCCAACAGAGCGGGCTCCGTCAATCACACGGCGACTCTGAACGTCATCGGTATCGTGTTTCGCTTAATAATACTCGTGATGCTTGTTTCTGTTCAGTTCCTCCCGTCGTCCAACCGTTTACGTTCGGGGAAGTCGCAATGAATTCCGGGCAAGTGGTAACCGCAGCTTGTTCGGTCGTCGAGGGCGACCATCCGCTCCACCTGCGCTGGCTCTTCGAGAACGAGCCCATTAAGCCCAAGTCGGGAGTTACGGTGTTCAATATAGGAGAGAGGAGCGCTATTCTCAGTATCGGTTCGGTCTCTCACGGTCACGCCGGAAATTACACTTGCGTAGCCGAAAACGAAGCCGGAGTACACTCTCATACCTCCCTGTTGATAATCAACGGTGCATACGATTACTGTACATTTTGTTCACTTTTAATTCTTTTTCTTCCTATGATTTCGATCAGTTTGTAGAGTTTTTTTTTTTTTATTATGATCAACGAGAGTAATTTTCCAGTCCCACCGAACATCTTACCGTTCTCGTTCGGCGAAAAGCCCGCCAACGTCGGCGAATACTTGCAAGCGTCCTGCACCGTCAACCTCGGTGACCTCCCGCTCACCATCACTTGGACGTTTAACGGACACATAATATCGCAGCGGAGCAACGATTACTCGATCACGAATTCGAAACGTAGTAGCCTACTCATAATCGAGTCCGTCGATGCGAAGCACGCTGGTTCCTATGTGTGTATCGGTGAAAATCGCGCCGGGCGCTCGACGTATTCTACCGATCTAATAGTCTACGGTTAGTCGTTTTAGTTCCTACTAGACAGTTTTGTTGAATCATTAGAAAAACTTTGTTTCAGTTCCTCCCAAGATAGCACCTTTTGCGTCCGGCCCCGAGCCAGCCTTTTTAGGGGATTACTTCGCCTTGCAATGCATAATTACCCACGGCGACCAGCCGGTCCGAATGGAGTGGACGGTCAACAACCGGTCGGCGAACACCGTCCCCGGCGTCCGAGTCAGTAACGTCGATAGAAGGAGTAGCGTTATCACTATCGAGTCCATAGACGCCATGCACGCGGGGCTGTATAGCTGCACGGCGAGCAACGCCGGTGGAGTCGTCTCCCACTCCACCGAGCTAGTCGTGAAGGGTGCGCACATCAGTTACAGAACGATCGATACGCTTCCGAACTCATCCACTCCCGCTCTGATACGATTACTATTATGTACATATTTTCATTTAATTCACTGTTTGTTCTCCTAGTTCCGCCGATCGTAGTGCCATTTAATTTCGGTGAGGTGCCGGCGAACCCCGGGGACGCCGTAGTAGTGAACTGCGTCGCCACCAAGGGGGACCTGCCGCTCGATATATCTTGGACGTTCAGCAGCGAGACTATCGATTCGAGTCTCCACCGCGACATAGTGACCACGCCGCTCGGCCCGCGGGCCTCCGTCCTCACTATCAACTCAGTGAGCGCGAACCACCAGGGGAACTACACGTGCATCGTGCAGAACGCGGCCGGTCGCGCCGAGCACGCCGCCACGCTCGTAGTCAACGGCACGTCAACTTTTTAAAGTCCAATTATAATCTGCAAAAACTAACAACACGACAGCACCTCGAGAGGCCCGTTCACTATCACCACTCTATTCTAACTTCACGTCGCTAACATGCCTGCTGAAAATTAACCGATTATCTGTGGTTCTTTCCAGTACTACCTCGAATAGTTCCGTTCTCGTTTGAGACCCCGTTGTACGCCGGCCAGGCGAGTCAAGTCACCTGCTTCGTTTCGGAGGGTGATCTGCCGCTCGATATCGAGTGGTACTTCGAAGGACGCCTTTTGAAAGAAGTAACCGACGTTTCGGCGACCAAAATTACCAAAAGGGCCTCGCTACTCGTTATAGACCCGGCCAACTGGTCGCACAGCGGCACGTACGTTTGTCTCGCGCGCAATGCCGCCGGCTCCTCCAATTACTCTGCCGCACTAGAAGTCCACGGTACAGAACACACGTACACCCCCGATTCCTAGCACGGATGCGCTTTGCTTAGTTACGATCATAATATTGGCTTCCTGAAGAGATCATGCGAAGTATTTAAAGATGTTTAGCTAGCGTCGATATCTATCAAGTATACTGGTATTAGCGTACACACTCGGAGAACTCGTTCAGTTCAGTTAGTGACAGATGCTAAAGTCGAAGATCTATCGTAGGAACCGGCTGCGGCTATCATCGACGAAACCATTCCCCCTCCCCCTCCTCGCAGCGTTTTTGTTCGTCCCCTCCTTGTCCCTAGTTCCCGTCGGTGGTTTTGGTTACTAATATTGTTTGCATTATTTGCTTGAGACTCGATGCTTGTGTGCTTGCTTGTCGGCCTATCTGCCAACATAATGTATTCGACATCGTGCACACCCATTACAACGTTACTGACATTATTTTCGCAGAATCATGGCTGGGTGTTGGCGTTCGCTTGTTTATTATAATTTCTCCCATTTATTTTAGTTTTGATGTAGCTAGATCAGCTTGGACATTTTTGTTTGCTATAAATGGTACTTTAAATAAGATTGAAATCGTAAAAGCTTCTATAGCATAAGCTTGACATATCATTGCGAATTCATTCTTCACTGCTTCGAAAGCAACACCATTTACTTCATTATGTTTGTGTTGTATGTTATAGGAGCTTTAAATACGATTTATGTAAACTGGAATAATTACAACACTGTCAAGGACTTCATCCAAATTTTGTTCGTTATTCATTTTTGTTCATATTCAATCATTCCAGTTTATATCAATGGATAAGAATTTGATTTTTAAATATCATTTATCGTTTAAAATTATACCTGTTTACCATATTAAATTGTTTTGATGTTTCGAATCTCGGGTCAAATTTTTATCCTATTGAATTCTTTTTTTTATTTTTGTCAAAATTTGGTATCATTTTATCTGTTGATACCTACATTTCTTAAAACTGAAATGACTTAAGTATTCCAAATGTAGAACGGATAGTATGTCTGTATGTATGTCATATTTTTAAAACTTAATTTGATACAATAAGTATGTGTGTATGTAGGTATGTTGAACAAGGTGCAATAGTATGATCTGGGTTTATAAAATTCCACATCATAATGTTTTCAAAAGAAACTAAAAATCTTATTTTTATGTTGAAACTGTCCGAATGCATGAATTTCTCGTAAAAGCTCAGTGAACAAATAATTAATTTGTTACGAATATTTTAGTACCTCCTCGTTGGATTTTGGAACCCACTGATAAGGCTTTTGCCCAAGGCTCTGACGCTAAAGTTGAATGTAAAGCCGACGGCTTCCCCAAACCCCAGGTCACGTGGAAGAGGGCTGAAGGTACAGTTTATACTTTTTTAACATACTTTATAAATAATTCTTTTTTAGTCAATGACTCTTGACCATAATCTCACCAATATTTTTTTTAAAGGGGACACGCCCGGCGATTACAAAGACCTTAAGCCAAATAACCCTAACGTAAAAGTCGAGGACGGTACTCTGTCTATCACGAACATTCAAAAGACGAACGAAGGATATTATCTTTGCGAAGCTGTAAACGGAATCGGATCTGGACTGTCCGCTGTCATCATCATCAGTGTACAAGGTAACATATTATAAGTTTTCATTTGAATAAAAATACATCAAAGAATCAATTTTGTAACAACAAACCATGTTTCAGCTCCACCCCAATTCGAAATTAAGATGCGAAACCAAACTGCCCGACGAAGCGAACCCGCTGTCTTACAATGCCAAGCTAAAGGAGAAAGGGTACGTTTTATTGAGAAAGCCAAAAATATAAACATTTAGGAATAATAATTATATAATTTTATACAAACATATTATGTTACTTTCCAGCCAATCGGAATCATTTGGAACATGAACAACAAGCGCCTGGAACCCAAATCTGACCCACGATACACGATCCGCGAAGAGATTCTGCCTGGAGGCGTAGTTTCCGACCTCAGCATCAGAAGGACCGAACGATCTGACAGCGCGCTCTTCACCTGTGTGGCCACTAACGCCTTTGGCTCCGACGATACTAGCATCAATATGATTATCCAAGGCAAGTCAAAGCCTCTCCTACCTTAAAAAAATCTCTGCTATTATAAGCACCTACCTACCAATCAAATTCACAAACAACAAAGCTTTAACTAACGACTCAAATTATATTTTAGAAGTCCCTGAGGCACCCTACGGCTTAAAGGTATTGGACAAATCCGGAAGGACCGTGCAACTGTCTTGGGCTGCTCCTTACGATGGCAACTCGCCAATCAAGAAGTTCCTCATCGAATACAAACGTGCCAAGGGCAACTGGGAGAAGGACATTGACAGGTAATGAAAATGAACTTAACATCCCTTATATTTACTTAAATGGAACCATTCCTTAACTTGATTTATAAATTTTTCAGGGTATTGGTACCTGGAGACACGACCGAGGCTGGAGTGTTCAGCTTGAGACCCGCCACCGCGTACCACATCCGCATCGTCGCTGAGAACGAGCTCGGAACCTCGGAACCCTCGGAGACTGTCACCATCATCACCGCCGAAGAAGCTCCCACTGGCATGCCACAGGACGTTAAAGTTGATGCCACCGATAAGCACACCCTGCGAGTGACCTGGAAACCTCCCCAGCCCCAGGACTGGAACGGCGAACTCCAAGGGTACTTTAATTTTATATTTAGAGCTATTACTCAACAAAACAAAGCAAACAGACAAAAGGAAACATAAGCATGAATAAAAATGCAAGAAGAATAGTAATTGATAAGTAAATTATCACAGAACTTTTTTAACCTTTTGATCAAATTGCAGATACTATGTTGGCTACAAACTGGCGTCAAGCAACAAGTCGTTCGTGTTCGAAACTGTTGACATTTCTAAGGAGTCTGGCAAGGAACATCATCTGGACATCGTCAACCTCAAGTGAGTTCAATACTTCCTTACAAGCCAAACAAACGGCTTTTAGTCTCGAACCAAGAACCAGCCGGCCTAAGATGCGCAAACGAGAAAATTTTATCTACATGTTTTCTCGTTGTTAACTGGTTTATCTCTTCATCTCTATTGACCCTAACATGACATAATTTTTTTTCTCGTGTCTGTCGTCAAAATTAGAGATAATTATGGGTTTTTTTCTTAATCTGTGCTGTTTTTGTCTACGAACCCTAACATGACAACACATTTTTAACGAGTTTGGTCAAGATTTTGACAAATGAGAAGAGTAGTTTGTCGATATATACCTATTATCTGTGGAGCTAGTCTACGAACGAGAAATTTTTCTCTCGGCGTACGCATGTTAGGGAAAAAGAGATATATATAATCGATATCGACAATATCACTACGCTTGAGAGTTTATCCACGAGATATCTCGTTGGCGTAGGCTAGGACGGCAGAAGGTTCATGTCTCTTAAAACCTTTGTTATTACCTTATAAGGCGATGAATACTTTTTATATCAATATCTTCACGTTCAAGGACATACACGCAATACTCCATCGTGGTTCAAGCGTTCAACAAGATGGGTTCAGGACCAGTGTCAACGGAAGTGAAGGCTTACACCGCAGAAGGCGCCCCGTCAGCTCCCCCTCAGGACGTGTTATGTACGACACTAACCGCACAGACCATCCGCGTATCCTGGGTGTCCCCGCCCCTCGCCGCCGCTAACGGACTCATCAAGGCGTACAAAGTTGTATACGGCCCCAGCGACACTTGGTATGGTGAGTACTACCTGTTGTACATCTTTTGAGCTTGAAGAGATTCGCGTTTGGAGATAGTGACATCAGCAGGGAAATGTCGAATTGACTAATGACGCGTCCGTACCTATTTAATGGTTTGCCACAAATGAACACGGCCTCAGCGTTATAATTCATCGTTAACTTTATATAAGGCTGCAACCTGCTGTGGTGCAATAGATTTATACATATTTACATTATGATAATATATTAGTATTTAGTAACTCGCATGTCGATATACAATTATTGTCAGTATCCTAATATCTACTTTACAATACTTAATAATTTTTAGACGAAAAGACCAAAGACACTAAGATCACGGCGAGCAGCGAGACCATCCTCCACGGGCTGAAGAAGTTCACCAACTACTCGATGGAGGTGCTGGCCACCACCAACGGCGGCGACGGCGTGCGCTCCGCACCCATACACTGCCAGACTGAACAGGACGGTTGGTATACTTTCTATATTATGTATTTTTACCTAATGTTGAGACTTGGACTAGCATTTGGAATCCAGAACGTCGGAGAAAAGTTCTCTACACTAACACAATAGAAAAAAATCGTACAATCAAGTGTCAAACACAAAGGCAATTCGTTTCGTTTGATACCTTCCGTGGCGAAAAATCTGATTATTATTCTACGAGCAGCCAACTCTCCCCAGTCACAAAAACACAAACATTTTCATCTGTCTTTACTTTTACTCGTTAGTACCGGAGGCCCCTCGTGCGGTGAAGGCTCTAGTGATGGGTCAGGACTCGATCCTCGTGTCGTGGAGGCCGCCAGCGCAGCCCAACGGCGTCGTCACTCACTACAACGTCTACACCCAGGCGCAGAACGCTGAACCTCAACCTAACAAAGTAAACATTATCCCGAATTAATATACTATTTTTAATCGTTGTATTTGGTACGCCAAAGCCACGCCCTCCTGATTGAGGGCGATGGCTCCTAATGGATTTGAACATAAGCCTATTAACTAAAAATATATTTATATTGTAATAATTTTGTGATTTAACACAATATGTAATAAAGAAAGTTACTTTAGGTATGTAATCTAAATCTTGTAAATATTGAATACACCATACTTTCGACAACGCTACATGGTGTAATGCCCTCCCCAGGTCCCGGCATCTCAGACGAGCTATTCGGCGACGGAGCTGAAGGCCGGCCGCTACGACTTCTGGGTGACCGCGTCCACCATCATCGGGGAAGGTCAACCCTCGGCCACCGCCTCCTGCAGCCCCAGTGACAAAGGTATATATTATGCTAATGGTAGCTTATATGATACGGAGCTTCTAATCCTCGTCTCTCGTCTAAAACATAAATTAACACGATTGAGGCAACATATAATTGTTTATTATGTCTAAAGTTCGGTCGTGGAACATGTTGAAATTTTTCATTGAAGATATTGGAAACGTGATATCTGTGTGCCATGTGGGAACGTGGCTATATGTGACCGTACTTTAGTCAACATAGTTTCAAGTTTGTCGGAGAAAAAGACAAACTACGTTTAAACTGCATATGCCCATATGTATCATTGTAAATTCATTTTAATTCTTTAACTTCTAATAATAACAGTAAATGTTTTTCCAGTTCCCGCCAAGATCGCGTCATTCGATGAGTCGTTCACCGCTACCTACAAGGAGGATGTCAAACTGCCCTGTCTCGCTGTTGGTGTTCCCCAACCCAATATTCTGTGGAAGGTAAGAGCAGACAGTAAGCTAATGCCCCCGCCTATGTGCATCCCAGAGTAGTTATATTTGTTACTCTTCTCGTGATGCGCATTTGCGTTCCTGGCTACATCCAAACTCCCTTGAAGTTTATCCATATTGCATTTACGAAAGGACTACCGACGTTCAAAATCGCATCTGATGGTGTGACAATTCAAAAGATGTTTTTTTGCCATTCCGTTTTTGTAACCATGTGGAGAAATAATCTTACTATCACTTCAGCCTTTACCTACCACTCTTCAAAATGTTATTTTTCTTATAACTACTCTCCTACAGGTCAAAGGTCAACCTCTCGAAGCGTCAGAACGCGTCCGCCAGCTGCCCGAGGGCTCGCTGCAGATCGCTGGTGTAGCGCGCGAGGACGCCGGCGAGTACTCCTGCCACGTCGACAACCAGTTCGGCACCGACACTGTCACACATACGCTCTCTGTTCTTGGTGAGTCGGTTACTTTATTTATTACGGTTCCGTTATTTTATGGTCAACTTCTGTTAGGAGTACGTTACGCGTTACGGCGCTTGCCTGTCTAGTTCAAGTTATCATTTCTGACGGGCGGGCGTCCCAAGACGCTTAATAATTAAGTTTAATTTTAGTTTTAATTGTTTTACATTTAGTTTTAATTGTTTTACAGAAAAAAAAACGTAAAAATGAACACATAATATGTGTTTAGTTTTACGTTTTTTTTTTTCTGTAAAACAAACGAAACTAAAAATGTATTTTGCTTATCACTACTTCATACTTGTCTCTTTCACTAACGAATATATTGCTATCGCGTACCTGCGGTTACAAGGCAATGCGCGAGTGTAAGAGACAATAATAACGAGTCAAAGTGCGAAGTTTAACTTTTTAGCGACAGGCGAATATCAATGCGCTACGTTAATATGCCTATGACTGTCAATAACAAGTTCACGATAGCATTAGCTTTTCCTAACATTTCATATTTTATGTCGTATTCTACAATCCAATTATAACTTACCATTGTTATGTTCCAGCTCCCCCCTTCCCCCCTCAGCTGAACATCGCGTCGTCGTCGGTGTCGTCGCTGACGCTGCGTCTGAAGCCGTCGGCGGACGCGGAGCAGTCGCCCGCCGCCGGGTACACCATACACTACAAACAGGAGTTCGGCGACTGGGAGACCGTACAGGTATTAGCAATATTATTATTATAAACGAGAAGGTCGCGGGTGTGCCTTCAAGTAAATTACTAAACAGATAGAAGGAAAAATAATGATTTTGATAATATTATATTGTAATCTTTGTAAATATCTGTTCTGTGGGGAATGCGTGGATGCTGAAACGGTCTTTCGACCGAGCGAGGTGGTATGCTCGGTCAGGCTGAATTATTTTTATATACGCTTGTGATCATCTGTCAACTTATTACTACCTCTCGTCATTTCAGATTCCAAGCAACACTGATACATACACTCTGGAAAATCTGTTCTGTGGCTCTAGATACCAGCTCTATGTTACTGCATACAACGGGTAAGTAAGTTAGAAGCAAAAACTCTATGCGTTGATTTGAAAACTGACTGACGTATTTAAAAATGACCGATTGATGTTTGCAGATGACCGTTCTTACGCCGTTATATTATGACGACAACGCAGTTAAACTTTCATAGAGTTTTGAGATAAATTTGTAAACTTGGATAGAAAATGATTAAACCTTACGTTACGTTAGATGCCATAATTTTACTCTTAAGTACGTCTTACAAAAGTAATAATGAACCTATAAACCTCGTCCCCAGCATCGGCACTGGCGAGGCGTCTGACGTGGTGATCGCCCGCACACGGGGCTCCAAGCCGCCCGTGCCGCGCGCCGCTGACTTCATCGAGGTGGGCTCCTCCTCCGTCACGCTACACCTCAAGCAGTGGCTCGACGGCGGCTGCCCCATGAGCCACTTCGTCGTCGAGAACAAGAAGAAGTGAGTTAATATTCTATATTATTCTGACTCCGAATTTAAGTTACTTCTTGCCGTGAAAACGTTGTATTTGTATGCCATCAAAACAGGGCTCCTAGTGGCATTAGTAACTTACTACAACACAAATGATAGTTTATTTCAGAGTAAATAGAAAAAAAACTCACATTTCGGACACTAAACAAATGGCCTGGTAATATTGTAAAGCCTAAAGACCGTATGAGAGCTGTCCTTCGACACTAATTGAAGAGATAAATTCCACAACCTAATAGAAAACTGGCCTGAAATAGACCTGTCTAGTCTTATTGTATTTAATTCATCAAGCCCCATACGTTCACCGGTGATCGAGAATACAATAGAATATCTATTGTGTAATAGAATATCTATTGTCTCGTTTTCCCACGATCGACGGGTTGTCCGATTTTAATGTAACACAAACATTTACAGGGGAGCTGCTGAATGGAACCAAATCTCTAACGCTGTGAAACCTGGTGGAAACTTTGTTGTATTGGGTACGTACTTAATTTTTTGATATTTTTTGAAAAATAACATACTTTCTATCTCACAAGTACCTACCCCCTGCGTAGGTATTTGTGAGATAGAAAGTATGTTATATGCAGGGAGAAGATGGGTGGCAACTAAGCTATTGCTGATTTTTTTCATTTTCTTTACTGTAAAACAAAAAACGCTCACTATATCAACTGAACCGACAACGTTGTTTTGGGCAGCAATCTTGTAACAATATCTAAGCCACTTATAAATGATTTCTATTTCTATAAAAAAACCTCCCTTTTTTCAGACCTGGAACCCGCGACGTGGTACGTGCTGCGCATCACCGCTCACAACAACGCCGGCTTCAACGTCGCCGAGTACGAGTTCGCCACGCTCACCATGACCGGAGGTACACTACAGGGGGTCACTGTCAGGGTCAATAGCAACGAGGGGTCAAACAGGGGGTCACTCGTCGAGGACATGTGCTCGCTATGTGCCTTCAATTGCCCGAAAACTGGGGATATATCCAAGGTCTCCAGCCAAGAGTTTCTCAACGATATGTGCGCTCTCTGCGCTAGGCACTGCCCGGCTTTGCGCGCTGGGGGGTCACCTCATAGCCAAGAGTCTTTATACATCAATATGTGTGCCTTATGCTCCAAGCACTGCCCCAAACATATTGGGGGATTTCGAGAGGGGATTTCCTTAGGTCCAATAAACTTTTTTCATTAAAATTGAGGTCGGTTTAGTCAAATTCAAAGAGGAGTTCTACAATAACCAAAAGTACTAACTAGTAGTCTTCAAGGATTTGCACTATACGCGCTAAGAGTGCAATGACCCATCAGTATAGATGTCAATTTCGATAAATTTTTATGACGTATTTATATTCATGTTTTTATGTCGTATTCATATTCATCAGTCAGCCATTTGACGTTTGTACCGTTGTGTTACTGCAAACTTAGCGCGAATGAACTATAGCTAACCTGTGCACCTTACTGACTGTAGTGTGTAGTTTCTATGTTTTGTTTTGTTTGCTTTTTGTGTTGTTTTCTGTTCTCGTTCTTCGTCTAATACTAACACACTGAGCTCTCTAAATGATCTGTTGACAGTTGTACACTTTACAAAATTATGAAATGAAATAAATATTTTGTAATAACAACAAATTTTTATTCCACAACACAACAATCATTTCATCTCATCTTCCACTCATCAGTCATCACTCATCACTTTTAACATCTCTAAAAATTAATTTATCATTTTAGCTTATAACTGTTGTTAAAGTGTTGGAATTAGTTTTCTTTTTCAAATCCATTACTATCACACATAACTACTTACATTCGTTCCTTCCAGTACTAACCTAGTTAATCATTTTTACCTTCTTGTTAAGTTATTATTTAGTGCACTTTTAACACAAACAGACCTATAAGTCCTAGAACTAAAAATTTTGTTTTATTTATTAAGCTACATATGAAAAGAGATGACATAGATATTAATATAACATACAATTTAAATGCGAGACTATAAATTATCTAAGCTTATCATTTACCTGAAAACCTGTCAGTATTCCAATCAAAGAGGCTTATGATGAATGTATGTATAAATATCCCGCCAATGTGTATCAACGCGCAACACTACCACCGCGCCCTTCCTATAATCACCACAAAAATATCAGACGCTCAATCTTGAAATCGTACCTGAAATGCGGTGCCTGTGTTTATGTTGTTAATATTGCTTCAGTTTGCTAACTCGCGGCTCGCATTTCAGGGACGATAGCACCGGCGCGGTCGCTGGACGCGCTGACGCCGGAGCAGACGCTCAAGATCGTGCTGTCGCACCTCAACCTGATCGTGCCGGTGGTGGCGGCCGTGCTGGTCATCGTCATCGCGGTGGTGGTGGTGTGCGTGGTGCGCGGCGCGCGGGAGCCCCACCACAAAGGTCGGTACCGCAGGGACGGTGGCGCCGCCCGCGAGCGAGGGCTCCGGCTGGGCGCGCGCGCTGCTCGAGCCGGAGGTGCTGGTGCCCATGCTGGCCACGCTGCTGGTCTTCGTGGTCGGCATGGCCGTCATCTGCCTCACGCTCGCCCGCCGCAACGCCCCGCGCCGCCTGCGAGGTCAGAAGGACGCCTACTGTATGTATGCGGCATGACCACCGCTTTGTTTATTATTACCTCCTCTAGATATACTCCGGCAGCAGAGGAACACGTGTAAATTACCTAAAATTTTAATCTAAACGTATCATGCTAGATTATTTATAATGTGATTTTATTTGTCCTTAGTATTTTTATATCACGTAGATATCATTGCATCTCAGCTATAATTTTAAACATCTCACTTAGAACATCATTTTATTACACCTTTATTAATTATTTGTAGATGTTGTAAATGTAATCCTCCGTAGAGTATGAAATATGTATCTACGTATGTATGTCGTATACCTTTCGAATTTAATCGTTCCTGAATGAAAATATCTAATTAATAACGTCTTGTATGTCATATAAATATATCTACAAGCTATATCTCGAGTTACCTAACTTCCCCCATCACTTAAGCTCGTATGTAATTGCGTGCGCGTACGCAGACGACGCCATCTACAACGCGTCGCAGGGCGCGCTGGTGGGCGGCGGCGGCGGCGGCGGCGGCACGCTGGACAAGCGCGGCGGTCTGCGCGACGAGCTCGGCTACATCGCGCCCCCCAACCGCAAGCTGCCCCCCGTGCCCGGCTCCAACTACAACACCTGCGACAGAGTCAAACGACAGGCCGTTATCAGTGAGTAGCGACGTCACACGGCCCACGGGGGACGACGTGAGCATGATATTCGCGATAAGTGGGGATACGGGGATAGTTAACTCACATCAACAGTATATTACACAAAAACCTATTTTTTAATACATTATAAATGGCTTATTTTGGGCATAAATATTGAAAAAAGGCCACCCTAAGCCTAATGAAAATTTATACATTAGATTGAATTCATATGTCGCTAGCAATAATTTAGTTTATCCCAGACTCTAGTTCAAAATAAATAGACCAAAGTCTGACTCGTTGAGGCCAAAGATGAAACATTGTATTTTACCTTATTATTTCTATTTGTTTTGTAACATTATGTTGGTGACTGTCTTAATTAAGTTATTTTATGTTTTGGCTTATTCTTTTATTTTCAAAACTATAACTGTTTCTCTCCAAAGAGGATATGTCAAAGCATAAACAGGTACGTGGTATATGTTAGATGTGGATGTGGTGTATACTTACCCTCTGCCATCGACGAACTTGGCGTTCGACTGGGGAACCGATTAACAGCATCGCTGAATTGCGTATACGCTGACGTAATAATACTTATTTTAATCACGTCTGCAACTGTCCAGCGCCAACTCTGTCGGTACTCTACAAGTAGCACGCGGTGAGAATAAGTATACACTGCGGGGTAGAGGTGTAGCGGGGTAGCGGTAGAGCGCATGTAACGCGGTAGTTGTGTAGTGGGCGCGCACTCGACGTGGGACCCGCGCCGCCATCACTACGAGCGCGTCCGCCGCCCGCGCCCGCCGGTCCGCCGCACCGGCTCCGGCGACACGCTCTCTACAGGTCAGTCGCTTGACGCTTGCAATATACGAGCACTCACACACACACATACACTGAAACATACTAACAGACGCGGCATTTATAATAAAGTCAATTGGTGCCTAATTTGTGAGTGGGGCCCCACGTTGGGCGCCAATAAAAAATATTAAATAGATATATTTTTTATTAAATATTTAATATATTATTCATTTTCATCAGAGGCATCTTAATTCGTCTGGGAAGATAATTTAATAGCTTTTATTCAAAATTGAATCAAATTCTCAGCAAACTATTATAACAGTTACTACATACGAAACAAACGCGTGAGAATGCTCGAGTTGGTTGCTTAAAGTAGTGGAACAGAAGGTAGAGTAGATAATAGATAGCAAGTGTGATACCGGCCGATCCACGACTAACCACGCCGTATGTGAGGTAAGCTCTAGTAGTTTTGTCCGCATTCTACTAACAACAGTTATTATTATTTGCTTTGTTATTATTTCTTTTGAGGTGTTATTTTTGTTATTTTGACATAACATTTCAGTTTGTTTTACGTGAATTCTTCTAAACGTAGGCTAAAAGATTGTTCACAGGGTTTGTGATGAGTTTGTTAACTGGTTTATTAAACTGCGTTACATACTTTAGGCGTGAGCTCCGAGGTATCAAGAGCTAAAGAGTGGCGATAAGAGAATACCCTGCACTCCCCTCGCAACATTTGACAATCCTTGGAGCTCGCGTCGAAAGTCATAAGCATGATGAAATTATGACCTGTATAATATCGTCTAACGTTGTTGTGTATGTGCAGGCATGGAGGACGAGATTTGCCCGTACGCGACGTTCCACCTGCTGGGCTTCCGCGAGGAGATGGACCCGAGCAAGGCGATCGCGTTCCCGCACCACCACCCGCACGCCGGCACGCTGGCGCACCCCGCCGCCCACCCCGCGCACCCCCACCACCCCGCACACTCGCGCGCCGGCTCGCAGAGCATGGTCAGTATGAGCACAATAGACATAACTACCAGTACTTTGACTACTAAGAGACGGACGAGTAATAATACCTGTTAATTCTTTCTGGTTTCGCCAGGCTATGTTAAAGGCTCGCACATGTTTGTTGACCTCGGCTTCGCCTCGGCCAACAATTACATGTGATCTGAGATATTTCTTATTTTCCAGCCCTACTATTACTGGATGGCTTATGTAGGGGAGACGTGGTTTTTGAACCACAATACAAAACACTCGCGTTTATATTTTTAAAAACTCTGTTTATTAACGAGTTCCACAGGATTTTATCTAATAAAAACTAATAAAACAACGAGAGACGCAAGTCACTCCGCCATGGCCCTCGCGCGCTCCCCGAACTCTCTCGAATCCCCCTAGCGGGCGTTAGACGAAACTCGATACCGCGGTGGTGGACTGACTTGCCTTCCCGAGACAGTAAATGGCGGCAACTCGATACTAGGTGGCGCTACACTAATCGAATAAAATAATAAAAAGATGTATATAAATGAATAAACGCTATTTGAACACAATCCGACCAACCACCATAACAATATATCTCGTTCCAGCCCCGCGCCAACAGCCGCTACGCCCGCAAGAACTCGCAGGGCGGCCAGAGCGCAATCTACTCGACCGCGCCCGAGTACGACGACCCCGCCACCTGCGCTGAGGAGGACCAATACGTATGACCTTTATTACTTTCACACTCTACTAAACTAATATAATATGACCTTATTTTATACTACTAGAGATCGCCCAATGGTCGAAATTCGACCTTAAATTTAATTATCTTCATCTTTTGGCTCCCCGTTTAAAGTATTGACTATTTCAGATTTAATAAAAAAACAACAATCCATTTTTAATTTGCCAACAGACTACAACCATAAACAAAAGAGTATAATTCGTATGTATAGGCTTGTCGTTCAAAAATATGGTAGTGTGCATACTGCACATTGTAGTGTGGGTAATGTTTTATTTGTTAAAAAAATGTATGATAAAAGCATAATTTCAAAATAATATTAGCTCGATGCACTCCTTCATCATATAAACTATAACTGTGCAAAATATCATTTGTCAAAAGGGATCCAAAGTTTTTCGGTCGCGTATTAATATATATGACTAGCTGTGCCCCGGGGTGTTACCCGCGGTTTAAGTGATATATAATAAAATACTATGAAAAGTACCAATAATAGGGTCAAAACGGGACGATACATGGTTCTATAATGGTTTATGGTAGTGATGATGATGATGAATGTAATTTGCATAGTAGCATATGCTTTCCGTTCTTAAAACAACGTCGAAACTCCCAAACTTATATCTATAAAGAGTCAGGAGTTCTCTCAGCACCTTCCGAACTATGGTATACCTTGGTGTAAAATCTTGCTTGTTTAGAGCATATGCTTAGAATACTGCTCACAAAACCGAAGTCACCACATGTTCCCATATAAATTTTGAGGAGTTCCCTCGATTTCTTATGGATCCCTTCATCAGGTCACCACTTTTATGAATATGGTACCAAACTGGAATGATAACCTATACAGCAAAAGAAAAATTTTAAAAATCGGTTCACAAACGGCGCGCGGCGGTGTAATCGTTGAACATAAAAAAACGAACATAACACCTCCTCCACTTTGAAAGTCGGTTAAAATTGTAGCCTATGTGTTATTCTGATGTATAAGCTATATTATTGTAAAGTTTCATTAAAATCCGTTCAGTAGTTTTTGCGTGAAAGAGTAACAAACATCCATACATCCATACATACATACATCCAAACTTTCGCCTTTATAATATTAGTAGGATGATTAAGTCAGGGTAATAAAGTAATGAATAGGAAGATAATGCCATAAGAAGGTAATGCCAGATATTATATGTATCTGAAATTGCCTTCTTACGGCATGGCAATATGATATTGACGTGCCTGCTTGGTAATAATGCCAATATGATTCGATGCGTTACTGCAGACCCTAGGGAACGATACATAGGTAACGATATCGACGTACTAAAGCACCACCAATCTTGAATTCTTTTCTTGATCTTGTCATCCCATATTGCGTTGTTATTTCTTTTACTGCCGATGATTTCAAAACGAGTTGTGGCGTAACTTTGACAGAAAAATGGTCATGACGTCATATGCAATTCTATCCTTCTTCGATAGAGCGAGACAGATGTAGAATATAATGTTAAATTCCTCCACACGCCTTCAAATGGGACAATTTATGTAATTTTTTGCCTTAACGTACGTCATCTAAACACATTGCTCACAGCGTGCCCGCTACTCCCGACCGATGTACGCGTGCGGCCCCGAGTACGACGAGCCCGCGTGTTGCGCGCCCGAGGACGAGCAGTACACCGGCGCCTACGGCACGCCCTACGGAGACCACTACGGATCACGGCCCAGCATCGGTGATTGCCACAAAATGACTGCCCGAACGACAAAATGGCGGATAGGCCTTGTTTTATGTTTAAATGAGCATCACCTTAAAGTTTAAACCTTTAGCCAGTGCGAAATGCTCTTACTCGTATGAAATTGTTACTAAGAAAAAGCGACGAATGCATATTGTATAATATATTTTAAATGAGCATCTTAACCTTTATCACCGCGTAAGTCGAAACTCGAAACGGCACAATTACTGCCGCGGTTCAGTAATAAAAATTACAGTACCTTGTCTAGTAACTGATACAATAAAACAACAGACATAGATCAAGATAGATACCGCTCCATTTGTATGAAAACGAGCGTGCCACTTTTTTACTACCTACTGTGACGTACCGATGATAAGAAACTTGTCGATTATCGAGGCCAACGTTTCTATTTAAATTTCTACAGCTCAATACAGCACTTTAAGGCATTTAGGCATTTTTAAAATTCCAATTGACGTCCGATTCCGATAGCAGACTAAAGAACAGACTTTCGAAAGACGAGCATTGCTCGTCGTTTGGGAACGCGATATGGCACACGAAGTATGTACACATACACATGCGATATCTATCTTGATCTATGTCTGTGAATAAAACTAAAAACAACCCTCTGTAAACTAATATAGTGCTACCGATACTGCATAACTTTTCAAAAACATCTCATTGTTATTTTTACCCCTACTAATGTTACTTCCTACTCCGCAGTGTCTCGCGGGCGCAAGCACAGCTCGCCCGAGCCGCCGCCGCCGCCGCCGCGCAACGCCGACAACAACTGCTCCTCCAGCTTCAACGACAGCAAGGACTCCAACGAGATCTCCGAGGCCGAGTGCGACCAGCCCCGCAACTACCCCGGTATACACACTCACATAACTCTTCCTTAATCACTCCTAACCGAACTCTGTAACGGCTAATCACATCGGTATATACCTGTAGTCTGTATGTGTAAACAGGAGTGACGTCATCCACGAAATATTGAAATTATCACTGTTAATGATTCACTCTCGTGACCCGAGTAGACTGAAGGGCATCGAGTTGCCCTAACCGTAAAACCTAAAATAAAAACATATAAGATGTGAGATGATCAATGATTATGTCCAACAACAGACGGTCACCCAGTTGCTTTGAGCTCAAATCTTTAACTTTAGATGACCATAGTGTCACAGAAAATTTGGAGTGCTACCAGAAATTGGAGCTGAATACAAAGTCCTTGATCTGTAATAACAATAAGTTGAATAAGAACGTGTAATAATACAGCGCATTGTCCATGCACTCCCGGCGCCACAGAGGACGGTAAAGCGTTTGACTCAATAGTTTACATTGTGTTAACTTGTGACTGACCGCATGCATTTCTACGTTTTAACAAATTCGAGCTTCTAGACATCATAGCAATTGGCTTTTAATATTTTTTCTAAATTTTTCCTCCACTAGGTTAACTCTGTGTCTCGGCGAACGCCGAGTTAGATTCGTGTAAATTTATGTTAATAATTTTTTTCTCCATCCCACGGCTTAGACGTGTCTGTGTTAATCTTTCTCTCGATCTGTTCCGTAGAGTTAGTACATGTTCGACTCTTCCGTGATGTCCACTAAACGTTTACCTAAAAGTTACAAAAAAATGTGATTGGCTTAAAAAACAGTAGGAAAAATGGGTATTGATTTCCCAAAGTTTGGGCGTTTCTCCCGAAACGCCCATAGACCATAGACTAAAGAGTGTAGTGGGCATCACGCAAGAGCGGTAGCGGCGCGGTGGAGCGCGGTAGTATCGTCATGTGTTGTTGCGGTTGTTGCAGTCCGGGCTCACACCGCCAAGGACGGTTTGCACGGCGACGAGATGCGCAAGCTCATAGACAGGTCAGTGACAGTCTCGCCCGCACATACGACTCACTTTATTAATATATTTTTATTCACGACACTCCCTAGGGGAGATCGGTAAAATCTCGAGAACTACGCGTACGCCCAGCGTACCGATTGAAACCCTATCGAGATTATATCGAAAATAATCATTGAGCTTCCGATTCAAAGGCTCTAAAGCCCCGTCATGAGGCAAACCGCACCCCGAGCGCAGGTGCAGTATATAGTGTATGTAATTATGTATATTATATGTATATGTACGGTGGCATTAAGCATGTGTTATGTCCCGCATCCGACGCCAGGAAGCAGTAAGTCAACGTATGTACAACTGATTATTCGCTGAATGTTGTTTTTTTTGCCTGAACTTATTATTTGTGGAATTAACCTTATGTGGCTAACACCATATGTATGCACCCTCGGGCGACAACGCTGCCGCTGCGATTGACTGTCTCTATCGTCTTCGTAGATTCGGTAAGGACGGCAATAGGAGTACAGAGCAGGTTTGTTTCGCCGTCCCTGTCAGATCTACAGTGACGAACGAGAGGGGGAACGTCGCGGCGACAGCGTTGCCTCCCCCGGGCGCGATCATTGCACCCAGTCGTTTCATTTGCTCAACAATTGGATACCACGTGTAGTCTCGCCGACGCCCAACATATCGAACCTGCGACCCTCACGCCAGCATAGTACCGACCAGTGAAATTGTGCTTTTTCAGACCATGTACTCGATATGTTACTGGAAACCTATTTACCCGCCAACTATGTCACGAAAGTAAACGATGCAATTCTATTAGAGCCTTAAATGAGCTCGCTTAATAAATCCACCGTCGATCATCATCCCAAATCATCCCCTATGACTGATGAAATCCGTACGTATCTCTCCATCGTGTTCCCGCACGGAATAACTCACAGCCTTCGCTGTAAATACAACAAAATCGACCGAATGATCGTCAACGGTGGCCCTCTTGCCGAGACGAGTGTTGCGTCGCTTACTTTCATCTCGTTACCAGCTTGGCCCTCGGCGTAGCTCCCGCGTGTGACACCACCGCATCCCCCATACGTGTCTGACGTGCGTTCCGCTTACAGACCAGAAGCAACCACCCCAGTCCCCCAGCAAATCCACGGGCGAGGGGGACTCACAGCCTACGATACTGTGGCAGTGTAACCTGTAAGCCGCCGACGAGGGGCCGGGCCGCCGCAGCGCTGCAGCTCATTTACGTGCATTTAATTAAGTTTTCGCGCTCGGCCGGATGATTTTGTTTTGTTTGGCGTGTCGCCGTTTTATTTTTTATCCCAACTAAGTTGGCTGGATTGTGACGCGACGTGCCGCGGCCGGCGGGCGAGGGGCGGCGCCGCACTCCCGTAGCGGCGTCACTAGTGTTACCATTCGAAGCGCGACCAGAAAAATAAAAATGATCGCCACTTTGCCGAAAATTGCGAACGAAATTGAAACCTCATTAACGAAAAATCTTTTGAAAATTTGTAATCATTATTCACATACACGCTACTCGCTTTTCACAGTATTGCAGCAAAAAGCGCCCCCGCGGCAGATTTTTTTACTTTTCTGGTCGGGCTCCAACAGAAACAAGGTTGTGGTAGGTATTGAAATTGATGTATCCCCCGTAGGGCGCCCCCGCCGCCCGCCGCCCGCGACGCGCGCCCCTGTTTAAACGCCGGTCTGTAAGAGCAGCGGTGCCCTTCGATGGTCTTGCCAAAATGTCGGTGAATCCCATCGCTTCGATATCGACGATCGACCGGCACCGCTGGCTCGCTCCGCGTCGGTTTAGATCGAGCTCGCTCGTGGTAATGTGATATTTTGAACTAACCCGTTTATTTTCACGTGAACTAACGTTATTTATATTATTTTGTATAATTTGAGCGTCCGCCACGTTTTGTAATGCTTCCTTTACCCGTGATGCTTTTTACCATATTTTATATCGCGTCTAGAATTTTGTAATGTTTAATGTTCTCATTTGCGTTAACGCTAGGTGTAAGTTAGGTGTAAGAATATTTAGCGTTTAACTCTTCAGACATATGTACTCCGTAGCTAGACGTAAGCGTGTCCCCCGATGTACTCTCGATACGAAATTTTGAATATTTTATATGAGTCATGTTACCCGATCGTCGATAAGGTGCATTTTAATATTAACCGTAATTATCTTTCTATGTAAACGTATAAAGTGTTTAGATGTAAGGCACGCCGTGCCGGTAGCCGTATCGACGGCGTGCGTGCGGCGCGCCCGCTCGGGCGTACGGCGCGCCCGCTCGGGCGTGCTCGGGTCCCCTCGGGCGTGCTCGTGCCCGCTCGTGCGCCGCCCGACCGCACCGCCGCGCGCCGCGCGCACGCCGCGCTAAGTGTATCGCTTCAACGTAGGCTGTAGTTAGGTTCCCGCGACTTCCTAGCAACGGATCTTCTCGTACCTTCCATTTAGAAAATTTTTGGATTAATAATTATTAAAATTATAATTGAATAAATCGATCGTAACGATTAAAATTACTCGAAATTACTAGCTTAGTGAGGGCGCGACGCCGCGTCGACGTTCGCTTGTCGGGTTCTTTGCGGCTGGTTCTGATGGTTTCCGGACCGCCGATTGCGATTTAACTATTTGTACCAAAGTGTTTGAATTGTGTTGAATAAAGTACTCATATTTCAACTACATCATCGCGTTTTATTTGCCACACAATCACATGGAGACACTGTACAGTCGCTCGGTATTCATCGACATATTATAACATAAGATAAAACTAGAAACAGCTGAGGTGACTACGAGCTCGCCGCCCTCACGATCTCCTCAGCGACCTCCACGGCGATGGCGGCCTCGGCTTTGGCCTGGAAGGAAGAGCGCATCTAGTTAAGATTTATACCTCTATTGCAGTTATTATTAAATTAACTTAGTTGTTGTACTTGCAGATGATCGGTTCATACAATGAAAAATAAACTGAAATCTCACTTTAAGTTTAATTTCCAAAATTTTCTGCCGGGTATACCCGAAATGCAATTCTCAGAACAGTAAAATGAGTTTTACAAACGAACGAGGCTATGGTTGTCTATTTGCCATCTGATAGTATCTAATTAGGTTATCCTAACCCTGAGTAATAAAGACGTCCGACAACCTTAAATGTGGATGATAGACGCATGTTCACGCTGAATTCTAAAAAAAAAATGCTGAATTGACCTATTTAGACATTACACTTATTTAGCGTCACCACTACGAATGCTACTGATCTTATATATGTCTTAGGCGTCCCCCACATTAGGCGTGCGCGTTCCTCTGGCGTGTGACCGAGAGAACACCGCGTGCGCGCCTTTCCTACGCCTAAAGAACGCGCACGCCTAATGTGGGGTCAGCTTTAACCCTGTGCGCCTAGCATGCGCATAACGAGAAAATGTTGTCTACATGTTTTCTCGATGTTTGATGGTTTGCCTCTTCATCTCTATTGACCCTAACATGACATACATTTTTTATCGTGTAGATCTGTCGTCAAAATCTATCGACATAATGTCAAAAAATGATTTTGACATTATGGCGATATCTACACTATCTACACTAATATTATAAAGAGGAAAACTTTGTTTGTTTGTTTGTTTAATTGTAATGAATAGGCTCAAAAACTACTGTACCGATTTTAAAAATTCTTTCACCATTCGAAAGCTACATTATCCACGAGTAACATAGGATAAATTTTATTTTAGAAAAAAATAGGGTTCCGTAAGATATTTGGGTTTTTCGGACACAAGGTGTAAAAATCATCCAGAAAAGTTACTTATTTTGCGTACGCTGCCTAAACTATAAAATATAGAACCATAAAATGTTCTAATTAATTGTAGATCTTATAAATATCTACAAAAAAGTCCGCGACTATGTCGAGTGAGGCACAACAACCATTTTTTTAATTTAAAAATCTTGAATTTTTTGACTTCATTTAAGCGCGTTTATTTTACTCATGCTATTAATCCTTATCAAAATAAATTATTTCATCACTAAGCACAGTTTATGTAGATAATATTTGGTCTTTGAGTGATTAAAATTGGACGTTTGATTTTGAAGTTATGGCGAAATTAAAATATTACGATTTCTGCTGCACGGCCCGTTGCGAAGTGGGCGTCACCAAGGCGGCGGTGCGCGTGCGGGAGGGAGTTTAGATCTATAATTAGTAAATGATGATTTAAATAATACTTAATTATTCACTAAATCTAAATAATATATAAAACTCAAAGGTGACTGATTGACATAGTGATCTATCAACGCACAGCCCAAACCACTGGACGGATCGGGCTGAAAGGCATGCAGGTAGATGTTATGATGTAGGCATCCGCTAAGAAAGGATTTTGATCAATTCTACCCCTTAGGGATAAAATAGAGGATATACCGATCGGGCTGAGACTTTGATACCTAAATAATAATAATACTTCTTAACGCGAGCGAAGCCGCGGGCAAAAGCTAGTCGACAATATAACTACACTCGAGAGTGAGATATCTCGTTGTACGCGCGTGCTAGACGCACTGGTGTAAGTATTTAGGTCATTACCTTGTCGTTAGCAGCTGAGGAGAACTGTGACTGCGCCTTGCTGAGCGCCTCCTGCGCGGCCGCGCGGTCCAGGTTCTCCAGGGGGTGGGCTTCCTCCGCCAGCACCTGCAATCATCACAGGAATAGCAAACCTTGGCTTCTTAAATTATAATAAAAGACATATCTTTTTCATGATATTCCCATCCCCTTACAAATACAAAATAATATGTTCACCCAGGTAGATTGGCGATGTAAATATTACTCGTGCGCCTCTTTTAATAAGAAGCATTATTTTAAACAAAGGAGAATGAAGTAAAGTGGTCCAAATTTCCACCACTAACGAGACCCATATTAACTTATTATCCATTAAATATAGAGTAAATTTCAGTATGAGACAAAATAAAAACAAGCTGTCAGTAAAAAGTTACGACTATATGAAAAAAGATTTTTTTTTAAAACCCAATAGGTAATGTTAAGTGGCATGGCATAACATAGATTAAGTAGTTAAAAATGCAATGGATTCTATTTTATGGAATAAATGTTAGAATTTTTTTTAAGTCCGTCATAACTTTTTACTGACAGGATATTTTTGGTTGCGGTCTAGTTATTTACCAAGTAGCAGCTACCATTTTAAACTTATTTAAGTATTCTATGATGTCTATTATTTTATTTTATTATTGTATTGATTATAGTATGTATATTATTATTTATGTTGAGCTGTAATTATGTTGAGTCTGTCGTACGTCATACGTAATGTATAGGAACCACGGAAGATCAGGTACCGCGGTGCAGTGTTCTGCGCCGTGGTATTACACCTGAGTGGGATCTTTTTCGGCATTATGCAATGCACTGCCTATGTTGACATTCTCTTTTTGTTCTTTGTGTGCTTTTACATGTTTTTTTCGGTATTCTTGTTTATTCTAGTTAAGCACTTTCCTTTTTTTTTGGTTTATTGTTTGATTGTATGTTTTTAGTGTGTGCTGTGCATTGGCTTAATGTTTGAATAAAGTACATAATTATCATTAGTGGTAGACATTTGCACTAAACTCAATATATTTTTATTACGTCGACAATATTTTTCATACAAAATGGTAAAAAACATGAGTTTTCATTAAGCTATAACTTTTCACTGACAGGATATTTTTGGAAGCGGTCTGGTTATAATCATTGAGTATTTAGTAGACAATTTTACTATATAGGTCTCGTTAGTGGTGGACATTTGGACCAAACTCCATACATTTTATGTCATACTTCTTTTATAAGTACAAATTATTATTAACAAAACAAAACATATTTTAATATTGTTATATTTACTTGTTTCTTTTCTCTCTCGCTTGTTTACGCATTTATCATATCTATAGCACTCCCATGGGGTGTAATAATAATATTATTATGCTTGTGTGACAAAGGCGAGTGGTGGTAATTCAAAACACGAAAATCTACATGCTCTGCAACTACATTCTTGGTCTGGATAATTAACTTTCATAATACTGAGTACAGCTGTGCTCCCACAGTGATAATGCGCCTACGAATAATAAAAACTAAGGAATCGTAACTCCCATACTATTACCGTTTTAAATTTGGTTCCTTTCGATCTGTCATGTAACGTCAGCCTAGTACCGCTACCGCTCAAGGCCACCTAAATATTGCAAATGTATTGAAATGTGTACCTAAGGTACACTTTTTTGACAAGTATTGTGGAGCATGTTTTTTGACGGAGTTACTTTTCCTTAGTTTTTATTATTCGTAGTAATGCGCATAGAAATTTTCGGCATTGTTCGGCAACGATCGTTTTTCCCGAGCGTCGGAAGACGATGCCACAAAACCTTTTATTGCGCATGTACAAATCATGTCATGCCCATAAAGTTAATATACTAGGTATATTCACTTTATGGTCATGTCATGGCAACGCCAACTGTTTACGACTTGACTGTAACCAAAATATAATATAAGCAACTTGTTTGTGGCGTTGTCATGATATGACATGATTTGGACACGCGCAATAAAAGGTTTTGTGGCGCATGCGCCAAAAATAGAGACAATTACGGACCGACGACAGCCACCGAGTACCGACTTTAATATTATGATATTTACTTCTATTTCTTTCGAACAAGGTGCAAAAAGCAAAAGCATTGTTTGGGGCTCTTACACTGACCTCCATTATACAAGTACGCTGGACCTATGATACCCACTTTTTTTTGTGCCTATATGAAGCGGAATCAGCGCCCCCAGTGAGAGGGAAGAGAAGTAAATTTGACGTAACTTGCAAATGGCCGCTTAATCGTTATTGGTTGTCATCACTAGTATTAGTTCCAAATACTCCCACTACTGCTATCAGCGCCAATATGGCGACTTTCAAACGTCATTTTTACGTCCGTAATTTGTATTCTGTGTTTTTACGTCAAATTTAGTTCCTATCACTCACATTGGGGGAGCTGATTCCGCTTTAAATAGGCACAAAAAATAGCTGTAATTTCAAAGGGTTATATATTAGTCCAGTGTACTTGTATAATGGAGGTCAGTGGGCTCTTACGATTCATAGATTCGGGTGTTTCCGTGATTACGACAATAAGCGAAGATTTGCATGCGTTATTAATTTGGGAGTACTATATAATATAATATAAATTATAATTATGTTAATACTAAAGTGGTTTAGTAAGAACAGAAAGATACCTGAACGGAAGAGTCATCGTTGACTGTGATTGTGCCGGATGATACGAAGATCTTGGTCTGTTTGCCGTCATTCTCTGTTACTGTCACTACACCAGGCTTGAGCACAGCTGAAAATTAATACAGTCCAGTCAAAAAATATGTACTTAGTACAACCACAAAACTATGATTTTTATCAAATTTTAATGTAATTCTATATTGTCATTTTTAATTTATCATAAAACATTTGCTATTGATACATAATCAGTTCAAATCTTTTAATTAGAACCTTATTAAAGTAAAAACCTTAAGTCTTACCAGGAAGGACCTTGCCACTTATATTTACAGTTGCAAAAGAAAATCAAATAGCAAAGGCACCAAGCAAATTATTTATTATTATTTATTCATACCAGGCCAATTAGACGATGGCTCGATGATATAAAAAAGATAGCAGTTGTGACATGGATGAGTGGCTAGGAACAGAAATTAATGGAAACGGCTGGAGGAGGCCTATGTGTAACACATACACACGTGACAAGACACGCTGTTTGCCAACCTAGAACACGATGCGCTAACTTTGCTTTGATATAAATACGATATTGTTGGTACCAGCAAAAAGGCTAATGATAATATAAAAAAAATCATACCAAGGGTGGGTACGTGTTTGGGAAGGATGCCGAAAGATCCACTGAATGATGGCACATCAACTTGCTTCACAACCTGCTTGTCAAAGAACACCTGAAAATTTAGAGACATACTAATGTTAATGATTCTATGTATAAAACTATCATTTTGTTAATTTATACAACTGCAATTAACTATTAACAATGCGACTTGAGTGTGATTTAACTAAAACTCACTATACACTAGAGAGTGATTATTAGAGACCGGATTATATGCAACATAAAAAGCTTCTTATATGCATGCAAATATGCATGAAAAATGCTTCAAATATGCACGAAAATTAGCAGAATATGCAAAATTAAATGACAAATTTTAGGAATCCCCAAAAAAGAAAAAAAGTAAGAATTCATTTTTTTATTTCAAAATACGTAGCATAGTACATACAAGGAACGTTATATGACATTAAAATTATTTAAAAATTTTGTAAACGTAAGCAATCAAATATTAAGATTGTGTGTACGATCATATTTTATAATATTTTTGTAAATAGAAAAGGTTTGCTCCACATAGGTAGTTTTGACGACCTCTGTGGCTCAATTGGTTGAGTGTGCGGCAGCTCAAGCCGGCAGTCGCTGGTTTGAATCCCGCCAACAGAACAAAAAGTTTCAATGTTCCCGGGTCCAGATTTTTATTAAATATGTGTATGATATATGTAATAAAAATCTTAAATATATGTATAGTATAAATAAAAGTATCTTGGGGATTGATATACAGGAATATCAAATTGAACACAGATAATGTTGATGGTTAGTTAGTGCATAATCTGATATTTTTTGTAAAGTAATGCTTAAAAAATACATTAATAAAAGTAATAACATATTCTCTCATATATACTACTATTATATTTATTTAGTTACTTTGTTTCCAGCAGCCAAAGTAAGTGCCATCTCTCCTTCTTTAACGGCAGCGGCCTCAGCATACCCACGGACTTGCATCTGTCTCGCAACATTGCGGGCAAACATACGAAGGGCCATTCTGAAATTAATAAATGTGAAAAATTATTCTCACCACTAACATCATTGTGTTGTTGGGTTTAATGTAAATTGATGGTGTTTCACACTAAACTAACCTCTAATGAACAACATTATTTACCTGTTCAATGACTTTTGCGTAGGTTATTAAACATGAAATTGTGGTGTAAGTAATAACATAACCGTAATGTCTTATCTTGACTAGAAACTCTTATTTAATATTATGAAAAGGGTAAAAATATAAGATTATGTAATGACATAAATTATCGTTTTTTAAATAAGCATTAATCCTGTCTTCTGATAAATTTGACCTGGATCAAAATATTGTTACTTACTTTTATATTTAGTGCGAAATGTAGGTTTATATAAAATAAATATTGGGTTTATGAGAAAAACCCACAAATTTTACAGAAAAACTGGAATGACCTCCGGCTGACAGATGGCTGACAAGTGCTGAAAAAAAAAACAATTTGACAATATTTTTTTACAAACAAAGCCGGCAAAAATATTTCTGACTTAAGAGTTTAGAGTTTAGACTAGACTCTAGAGTTTAAAAAATTAGTTAGAACTTAGAAGTTAGAAGTCTGCTCTGCTGTCTTAACTTCCGTGGCTTGCTGCGGGCTGCGGCAAATACAAAAAAAAATGTATCAACACTAGTTGTTGGCTGAGTTTTGCTGGGAATGTGAAAGAGTGATGTTGTGTTTTTGTATTATTTTCCTAAAATTGTGTTAACTGGGTTTTTAATGTGTAATATTGGTAGGATATTAACCATTAGATATTCGTTATCGTGCACAAGTGTAGGAAAGTGATGCAATATCCAGAAACGTGCTATTTTGTGTTCCCTCCAAAACTCCATCGAAAGTTTCAGTAAAGCGTCTACCATTTTATTGAATCGACCGACTTGACTTCTTGACTGTATTGATTTTTACTTAGACTTTGACTAGACTTTCGAACTGACAATATAGAAAAACAAAGCTGAAAATTGTATTATAGAATATTGTTTTCCCGCCATATTTATACTCGACACTGGCCATGGTTAAATAGCCGAAGTGCCATAATAAGAAAAAAAAAGTTGTTAACAATGACAGCTGTCAAAATCAAAATATTATGTCAAAAATAAGAAAACAATTCGCGGCCCGCGGGAAATATTCTAATTTCCGTGAAAAATAATTGAATTTGTTAGTAAAGTGCATAAAATGAGTAAAATCTGCTAATTGTGAATAATTATATGATGATGAATATGATTTTGCAAGAACTAGATATAAATAAGTTATCGAAGCTAGTGTCACAACAAGTTTATCAAGTAACTTGCATTGAATGGTTCGTATTACCTATAGATATTTTCAATTTTGCATTTACTTTATGATTGTATTCTAAAAAGTGGTGTGTCAAATCTACACAAAAATAAGGTTCGGTTAATGAAAAAGTAACCATACCATTTCCACATAAAATGTTTCAGCTGCAAGTTATTTTCAATACCTACCACAGCGAAATGCGGCCACACCCTGTGTCACACTTGCTGGCGAGGGAGACACAAGTGCCCCACCTGTAGCGTAGACCATGACAAGGCATCTCTCAAGCAGAACCTGCCCATGCAGAACCTCACTAAACATGTTCAGAAGCTTCAGGAAACATTTGAAGACTTGTTTAAGATAAAATGTGGGAACCTACTTTTGCAATAAAATATTACAAGAATATGTTAAGAAAACAAGTTATGTATAAATAAATATTTCAATGGTTGCTCAATTGAAATATTTATTTATACATAACTTGTTTACATAATTGCAATGCATCAAATGTATAATAATATCAATTTGTATTTAAATTTTCAGTGGAGGAATGTATATTAGACTCACATGATGAAGTAGAACAAGATCCAAGCAAAAATGTAACTGACTGGTTGGCCTCTTCTCAGAACCATTTTTCTATGCCACCTACAAATTCTGCACAGTTTACACAAGACACATCTGTGTATGTTGAACAAATTACGAGCCATGCCCAAGTTCACAGTGAGAACAAAAAGAATCCTGTGCCTATGGAGGTAGAATATGTACCCCCAAAAAGACAGGACTGGGATAGAATTGAAGAAATGCCTGAACCTGACAACAATCACAAGAATAAAGAAAATATAGTGGGTCCCATGGACATTGAAACATTTGATTACATAATAGATGATAATAACAAGGAATATACCAATGAAAAACCTCGCAGAAGCTTTAGAAACAAAGAGAACACCAGCAAAAATGTATCTAATGTTTCAAATGATATTCTTACTAATGCTAACTGCGCCAGTACAAGTTCTATGGAGACTAACAAGAAATCCAATAAAACTTTAAAGACTTGGAATAATGTTAAAAAAATGAAAAAGGACCTAAACAAAGTTAAAAACAAATTGAATGTTTCTATTGAAATGTGTAAAAAGACTCAAGGTATTGCAAAAAAAGCTAATGAGGCGGCCGACTCACAAGCTCTTACATACAGCATTGATGACAATACTCCTAATGTTGCCACTAAAAAAACAAGTGTTGTTGAGAAAAATGACTCCAAAATTGTTGATAAAAGTAATGTTAAAAAATCTAACTCCAAAAATAATGATTCAAATGTAATTTTGCCGCAAAAAGAAGTTTATCAGGCAAGTGTACACTCTCACAGAAGTACAAAAGACAATGACAATGTAGAAAAAAATATAACAAGCACCGATAACAACAATATTGACAGGCAAAATAAAAACTTAAACAATTTAAGTAACCAGAAGAAATCTAATAGTAGTAAAAAAATGGTAAAATTTATAAAAAAGAGTACTTTTGTCACAAAGAATAAATACAATAAAGAAAACATTGTTTTGGATGGACTTAATGTGCAATGTGTAAATACAGATGACATTGAAATAACCATTAAAGTTGGAAATACAGTAGCCAATATTCACATTAAGAAGAAAGATAATGATGTACAGCTAAATGTACAATCTGACAGAGAAGTTCAGACTTCCCTTAGAGATGTAAGCATTCAAATGAAGAAACCAGATTCAGTTGACGTACAAATTGAAGAGAAAGTATCACAAAACCAACATAATATAAAAGTAAACAGCATACACCAGTCACAGTCAGGTACTACAAAAACTGACTTCAATAATATAGAAAAGAAATCAGTGTCAACCAAGAAGAATACAGCATCAGCTGATACTGCTACTGCTGAAATAACTACAAGTGTTGAGAAGGAGCTGTTTCAAACGACGGATAGTAATAAAAATAAAGATTTAAATACTACAGTCAAATCAACATCACAAGCTCTAAGAGAGATAGAGCAGAATGTAGCTGAACTAAACGATCTAGACATATTCGACAGCGAGTCAGTGAAGGAGGGAAATGTTCAGTATCTAAAAGAAACTAAAAATACTCCATCTGCTATACTCGTACCTACATACAAGAGTTGTAGAACTGTAAAGAGAAGTAGAGATGACAGTGAAAATGAGACGCCCAATACTAAGAAAAGGAAAGCTGATAAAAAGATGGATGTAGATACTATTGAGGAGAATTCTCTTTGTGAAGATGTTCCAAAACCGAACACCCTGGAGTGTAGTGAGCTGGACAACTACAATGACATCATCAGTCAAGTGTTTGCCAACATTGATGCTGATATCAATCACATGCAGAAAAGAAAAAATAAAACTGCCACACAAAATGATGGGAAAAACTTAAAAAGACATGATAATGTTAACACAACACAAAAATACAGTGAAAATGTGTTTTCTGTTCTTGGAAAGGACAGCGTCGGACTTGATAATGAGATTGAAAAACAGAATGTAAGTAAAATTTGATTTAATTCATTAAAATTGTTCACAATCAAATCTTTGTATATTTTGTTTGTTGGAATTAAAAAGGCTAAGTATCTGAGAAATTAATTCCGCGCACATATTATCGGGGCATAATGTACAGTTCTTATGCCATTCAAACTCGAAAAATTAAGTAATGTCAATAAACAATATTTTATTTTACAGGAATCTCAGAAAAGCATAGTTGGTGAGGAGGGAACAGATAACACAAGCAAAAAAACTTCACCGCACAATGTGTCAGATGTGGTAGTGCAGAGTACACCCGTGCAGGACGACACACTCTCTGGCCAGAGTGTAGTAGAAGAAACACCACAGAAGTAGGTTAACTCTGAAGCATACATACTTTTTTCTATACTTACACTAGTTGTCCCGGCAAACGTTGTTTTGCCATATAAAGTATTTCGCCCATATTATTTTATTGAAGTGACTAAATAAGTACGGCACCATGGCAACATCCATCGCTATCGCGTCGCACAAACAATGGTCACCGTCAGTCTCGAGTTGTAATAATTTACTATTATTTATTCAACAAATGCACTTATCAATATAAAAAGTAGCCAGTAGCCGATTCCCAGACCTACAATATGCATATAAAATTTGGTAAAAATCAGTAAAGCCGTTTCGGAGGAGTATGCTAACTAACATTGTGACACGAGAATTTTATATATAAGATACTAGCTGTGCCCCGCGGTGTTACCCGCGGTTTAAGTGATATATAATAAAAGACTATGAAAAGTACCAATAATAGGGTCAAAACGGGACGATACGTGGTTCTATAATGGTTTATGGTAGTGATGATGATGATGATGAATGTAATTTGCATAGTAGCATATGCTTTCCGTTCTTAAAACAACGTCTAAACTCCCGAATTTGTATCTATAAAGAGTCAGGAGTTCTCTCAGCGCCTTACAATCAGCTGTATGGTTTCACCGCCGGGAAATCGACTGTAGATGCGGCCCTAGAAGTCAGAAAAATAGAACATCTATCGGAAACAAAATACGTTGTTGCCATCTCATTAGATATATCGGGTGCTTTTGATAATGCGTGGTGGCCGATGCTGCTATTAAAATTTAAAAAATGGAGGGTGCTACTCAAACATTTACTACTTGATATGTTCTTACTTTTATAACAGTTTAACTAAGCTTCAATTTGGTCATTGCATTCACGCTAAAACCCTGACGTGCAGCTGTCCACAGGGTTCCGTACTCTCGCCTAAATTATGGAACGTAGGCCTCGACGATCTGCTATGCCTCCCTCTACCACCGCTCTACATATTAGTTGGCTATGCCGATGATGGTTTTCTCATTATTCAGGCTAACTCACGTTCCGAAATTGAAACCAAACTAAACTTTATTGCGGACTGGGGGCACCGCAACCGCTTAAATTTTGCCGCGCATAAAACCTGCCAAATATTTTTAAAGGGATCCCTCTTGTCGACACCCAGCATTAAACTTAACAACGTTAACGTTAAACGCAAGCAGTCGCTCTGTTATCTCGGGTTTTACTTAGAAAATAAATTTTCATTTTTAGATCATATAATTCAGACCGGTGAAAAAGCTAAACATAACTTTTATTCATTTACCAAAGTATAAATAAATAAATAAACGTTTATTCCCCTTTTTTTTTTATTCCCGTAGTGCTCTCCCTTTAGTTCTTTGACTTTCGGTCATTGCAACTTTGTGCTGTCTCCCGCTTTTTATGGGGTGGGAAAACTGTATACTTCCTACTCCTCCTATCTTCTTCTGATTAAATTCGTTGCGGGTCCCAAGATAGCTTTAGCATATCCCTCGGGCTCCCTGAGATCATATCAAAGGGATTTCATGGTTGGATACCGCTGTCGATCCTGGCGACACAGGAGATACAGTGGTGGGAATGTGTGGTGGGCCATATGCTTAGAATACTGCTCACAAAACCGAAGTCACCACATGTTTCCATATAAATTTTGAGGAGTTCCCTCGATTTCTTATGGATCCTTTCATCAGGTCACCACTTCTATGAATATGGTACCAAATTGGGATGATAACCTATACACCAAAAGAAAAATTTTGAAATTCGGTTCACAAACGGCGGAGTAATCGTTGAACATAAAAAAACATAACATAATAATAATAATAATAAACATTTATTCAAGAACTTTGGGCATTACACCACGCTACATTACAAAATAAAACGTTAAAACACAGTTAAAATGAAGTTGACATGAAAATACCAAGCAGTATGAAATGTAACTAGCCTAACTAAGAATTAACAACAAACAAAAAAAAAAAAAAGAAATAAGTAACAGGTAACAAACAGGTAAAAAAACTTAGTTAGCAAGAGTATCAAGGGAAGGCAGGAGGTGTAATGCTCAAGCCACTGAAATGGAGTCCACTCAGGTAAAACGACTATGGATAAACCACAGTCCCTGATATTCTGTGGATCCAAAATGTCAGGCTCAAAACAGTACCACCCAAGGCTACAGTGTTGCAATATAAAAATAAGTTATTTATAATATTTTAAACAATTATAAAATAAAACATACATAAATAATATACATAACACCTCCTCCATTTTGAAAGTCGGTTTTGTAGCCTATGTGTTATTCTGATGTATAACCAATATTATTGTAAAGTTTCATTAAAATCCGTTCAGTAGTTTTTGCGTGAAAGAGTAACAAACATTCATACATCCATACATAATACACACATCCAAACTTTCGCCTTTATAATATTAGTAGGATTATTATTTCTTTGATACAGGTTACATATTGGCCAGTCTTGGAGATCAATTAATAATTAAAAGTAGATTTTCTAACAGAAACTAATTTACGTTTATGCACTTACGCGCATAAAAAACTTACTTTCGCTGAAGTCATCACTAATGAACATTGAACATATGAACATAATATAATAATCGTCACACTAGTTATTAATTGCAATTGTCTCCAGCTTCATATTTCAATAAATAATTTTTCATAATATTCTTCTTAAATTTTGCAGGAGTTCTTCCTTCTCAAAAGCCAGAACAAGGGGCGACAGCGCCAAGAATAATTCTAAACTGAATATCAATAGAGTTAACTCCATCGAGAGACAGTCGCAGCGGAAAGGAAGTACGCAACGTGAATCGAACGTGATTACCTTGTGTGATACAGTAGTCGACACCAGCAAAGCCGCCGACCAATCCAAGGGCCGACCGACGCTGGAGACTCCGGTCACCATTAACAAGTTTGTGGACCAAATCAAGTACAAATCTACGCCAGTCGCCAAAAAGTCCCTGGACTTCGACGGCGAGAGTACGGAGGACCAGACATTCTGCTCCAGCTTTGTGGCGGCAAAGACTACGCAGGAGAAGGAGTTTATGAGTAAAGCCTTCGAGCAGTCGTACTCGCCGTCCCGCACACTAGTTCAGAAGAAAGTGGCTAAGGACTTGAAGTACTGCATCGCCGGGTCCTGTCTCTCGTCGCAGCAGCAGCTCAACCTCAAGAAACTGTGTGCGCTCAAGAATTGGACCTTCACCGACAAGTATACAAAGGATTTAACACATCTGGTGGTAGGAGTGGACGAGGAGAATAAGGCACAGAGGTACGATTTCCTGTAATATAGTTTACTTGTAACCTTCACTGTCTGAATACTAAATTTTCTTAAAAAAATAATAATTATAAGACAAAAAGTAACCCATTTGTTATTTAACCCTGAAAGGCTACAATGAATTTGTATGCTATTATGACTACAATGGGTGTAAAAACACCCGGTTTTTAGAATTGGAAAATAATGACCTTTTTTTTATGAAATAAGGGGGCAAACGAGCAAACGGGTCACCTGATGGAAAGCAACTTCCGTCGCCCATGGACACTCGCAGCATCAGAAGAGCTGCAGGTGCGTTGCCGGCCTTTTAAGAGGAAATAGGGTAATAGGGGAGGGTAGGAATGGGAAGAGAAGGGAATAGGGGAGGAAAAGGAAGGGAATAGGGTAGGGGATTGGGCCTCCGGTAAACTCACTCACTCGGCGAAACATAGTGCAAGCGTTGTTTCACGCCGGTTTTCTGTGAGAACGTGGTATTTCTCCGGTCGAGCCGGCCCATTCGTGCCGAAGCATGGCTCTCCCACGTATAAACGACCTAATTAAATTCTAACTATGCCAAATATGGGCTCAAAATATTTTTTGGACTTTTAACCCTAAAACAAAAGCAAAAAAAAATACATATTTATTATGAAAAAACCTTCTACCATGACCTTGAATCAGAATCCTGAAAATTTGAGAAATGTTACTACTTGTATCAAAAACTGACTCTTTTGTATACCCAGCTCTTTTGATTTACTGATAAGTCTTGTAATATTTTATAATCATGGGAAAGACAATAATAAGACCCACAAAAATATTTAGGTATTTATAAAAATATATCTCATTTATGCTATGAAATCAGCTAAGAAAGTTTAGTTTGACAGACTTTTTGGCGACAATGCTCAATGCATCACTTAGTGAATGACTTCTTCCATGTGGTCCTATTTATCAGATTGGCCGATGTCCGATACAGTTTCTGAGACAGCCTATGATCAAACATGAAATATAGGAACGAATTTTTAAATAATGAGTAAATAATAAGACTAGGATCAACATAAACATTTTACTCACGACAAATTTTAATTCCCCACTATGACTACAACGGGTGTAAAAACACCTGGTCCACCTTCGTACAGCAAAATCTGCGTGTGCTAATTACTGCCTTTCCTGCGCATTTGGGGGCTACTTACATGTTGGAAGAATACACGGAATCACGGAGCTATCAGCTTGCGTATAAAAAAACTAAGTAGCCAAAAGATTTCGTGACCCGGCTGTAAAAACACCGTAATAGCCTTTGAGGGTTAATCCGAGACCGCACTAAGGGACATAGCGCTGCAGCGGAGCGTCGCGACATTTCACTTTCTATAGTATTGACATTCTGTGCCGCGTCGCGCGTCGTAGTGCTACATACGGTACCGTACAAAGAATATTGGCGGTAACGTGTCGCGTCGCTCTGCTGCGGCGTAGTGTCGCTTAGTGTGGTCTCATCTGTATATTTTAACGAATGTTTTGTGTCAGGTCAGTGAAGTTCATGCTGGCGTTGTCTGCGGGGCGGTGGATCGTGTCGTACGAGTGGGTCGCCAAGTGCCTGCAGACACAGAATGTTGCTGACGAGGTAAACTACCTCTATGGTGATTGGTTATTTGGTGGTGCATGATGTTGATTGTGTTTAGTTTGCTACATATATCCACATTATATTATACTAGCTGTGCCCCGCGGTGTTACCCGCGGTTTAAGTGATATATAATAAAAGACTATGAAAAGTACCAATAGTGAGTCAAAACGGGACGATACATGGTTCTATAATGGTTTATGGTAGTGATGATGATGATGATGAATGTAATTTGCATAGTAGCATATGCTTTCTGTTCTTAAAACAACGTCGAAACTCGCAAACTTGTATCTATAAAGAGTCAGGAGTTCTCTCAGCACCTTCCGAACCATGGTATACCTTGGTGCAAAATCTTGCTTGTTGGTAGCATATGCTTAGAATACTGCTCACGAAACCGAAGTCACCACATGTTCCCATATAAATTTTGAGGAGTTCCCTCAATTTCTTATGGATCCCTTTATCAGGTCACCACTTTCATGAATATGGTACCAAATTGGGATGTTAACCTATACACCAAAAGAAACATTTTGAAAATCGGTTCACAAACGGCGGAGTAATCGTTGAACATAAAAAAACGAACATAACACCTCCTCCATTTTTAAAGTCGGTTAAAATTGTAGCCTATGTGTTATTCTGATGTATAAGCTATATTATTGTAAAGTTTCATTAAAATCCGTTCAGTAGTTTTTGCGTGAAAGAGTAACAAACATCCATACATACATACATACATACATACATACATACATCCAAACTTTCGCCTTTATAATATTAGTAGGAAGATACAAAAGTTGGCGCACTTTTGTTTCCATTTGTGCATTGCTTGGCTCTTCGGCGACTTTTACCAAGCGGTTAAACATGTTTTAAGTTTTATTTAAGCACAAAATTTTGTTTAACTACACAAGTTGTCTTGCACCACAAGTTAAACATGAGTATCGATCTGTCATATTTAAACAGCCAAAAATCACTGTTTAAGCTGCTAAACGTATTTAGCAGTTGAATTTGAGGTTAGATTTTGGTCGTGAATAATTTCCGAAGAATTTGAGTGTGAAAAGAATAATGAGTTTGTTTGAGTTTCTTTTTGATGAGATTGATGACGATGACGAAGAAATTGTCAACTATATGAACAGGCCTCGAGATGTCAGGGTTATTGAGGCAAGATCAAATTTGTTTGAATCCCTTGATACAGTCCATATGTAACGAAACATTGAGTATCTCTCCGAATAAAGACCTACCGTTATTTGACGTGATGAATCGTTAGGGGGGCATGTCAAGAGGTCACAGAAAAATTAAAAAGGTCGCGCTAATTGCTGTTTTTGAGAAATCCAAAAAATATATAAAAAAATTTTGAAATGCTTTTTTCTCGGAAACTATTGGTTTTAGGAAAAAATGTTCTAAATAAAAAATGTAGAGGGCATTGCGAACTACATTTTTGGAGTGACGTCATCCGACTTAAAATACAATACCGGCCAAGTGCGAGTTGGACTCGCCCATGAAGGGTGTTGTCGTCCGGGTCGTGTTAAGTCTTCGGGGAAGGCGCCGCACAGTGGATCGAAAATCGAGTTTCATAGACATAGGAACTTGAATTTCCAGATGTCATTTTTTTGGGCTGAAATATGTTCTCCTAGTTATTATTACATAGTAAAATGCTAAGAGACTCAGTTACGTGTAATAATAAGGGAGTTATAATTTTTTAAAGAAATTTTTGTATGAAGCCGACTGGAAAAATGATATAATGCATATCTCTAGAATCGCATGGTTGGCCGTTATATCCTCACACACTATTGTAGTACTAATTATTACTCACATTTTGGCATATTTTGTATTACGGCACCATTTGCGATTTTTTTTCTAAAATTCGACGAAAATAAAAATATTTATTCTATTTATATTTGTTTCAAATGTTCATGTTGTGGTTAAATGAGGTCTCTTTCATAATATTTTAATACCATAGGATCACATAATTGGCCTAGTGCGAGTCGGACTCGCGCACGAAGGGTCCCGTACCATTATAGAGCAAAATAAGCCCATAAATTGTGTTTTTTGTATGGCAGCCCCCCTTAATTTTTATTTTATTGTAATATTATTATTAAATATTAAAGTACACATATAACTAAGGATTTTGTAAAAATATCAAGTACCTACCTGTAGCCATTATTGATATAGAGCAAAAAAGGCCAAATAATCACGTTTGTTTTATGGGAGCAGACCTTAAATATTGTTTTTATTTTGTTTTTAGTATTTTTCTTGTAGCGGCAATAGATATATATATAATCTGCGAAAATTTAAACTATCTGGAGACAGAGAGACATATCATAGGATCACACATAAATTGCTTAAACAACAATGTATTTAACTTTCCTTAATCATCTACTATAAATATTTGAGTGCTCATTAGGTAATGATGGAGGTAATCACTGCTATGTATTGGCTTAATTGATATTAGAATTTGTTTTGAAAACCTTTGTGTTTAATGAACACAAAAGAAATTTAACAGGAGGAGGAGTTAGGAACAAGTAATTAGTCAATTACCTTAAATAGCAGAAAATTTAACTTATATTTCTAGTTCACTTTGAACAATCCAACTGCTAACATTACCTATTACTTGTTTTGCTAGTAAGTAAAATTTGTGAAATATGGAAAATATAATTACAAATCTCGATTTGTTTGTGATTATGGGTGACCGCTCTTTCGATTACGAATCATTCTTCAATTCACTTATTATTCGACTAAACTCCAGACTTAGTGATGAAGATAGTGTAACCCTCAAAGAATTCTGTCGAAGATTTGTACGTGCTGTTCAAAAGAGATGGAATAGATCTCACCGAAAACCAGACATTTTTAGAAGTAATTACAGTGATTGGCTTCAAGCAAGTATTGACTGGCCCAACTGCATACGCACCTATTTGCTAACTCAAGAACCTTCAAAGGAAAATACTTCTACCGAACCTGCTGAACCAGTGCCATCTACATCAGCGATGACGGCTTCAGTATCAACAATGACAAAAAGATCTCGAAAACCTTTTGAAGACCTAGGAAATAAGCAAAAGAAGAGAAGATCTGATGAGCATAAAAGCGAAAATCCCACCGAATTGGGATACTCAGCTGCAATGCTGTTGAAGCAAGATGGTCGGGATGATATTGCATATGTTATTGAATATATGCTTAAAAATCCTGAGGCAGCGACAAAGATCAAAGACATCATAACAAAACCAGTTACTTCATCTTTGTTTTCGCCAGAAAAGGCATTAGGTTTGCTAATTTCATTAAAACTATCGAAATGGCAATACATAACCTTAAGGGAATCTAACATAAGAGGAGGTTTAAAGGACGTATATCCGTCGTATTACAAAATACAAAAGGCCAAGTTACAGTGTTATCCACCAAAGGCATCAGTAAATATAACGGATTCCTCAGCTACAATTTCACTTCAAGCGTTACTGGACTTAACAGTAACCAGGATTTTTGAAAGCCTTCCTAGTGGTTGTACACAAGGCAAGGAACTAACATTAATTTCTAAATGGGGATTTGATGGTGCGTCTAATCAAAGCAGATATAAACAAAAGATAGACAGTGATCAAGACGATTCGAGCATATTTATGACCTCTTTAGTTCCACTAAAGTTGGTTGCAGAAAATGATACTATATGGATAAATCCCAAACCCTGCTCATCTACATATTGTCGTCCAGTGCAGTTTAGTTTTGTGAAGGAAAATGAAGAAATTGTCATTGGAGAGAAAACAAGAATGGACAATGAAATACAAGCTTTGATTCCTACAACTTTACAATCCAATGCGATTAACCATCGATTAATGACGACGATGATAGACGGGAAAATTTGTACGTATCTATCTGATGCCAGATCAGCTGCTGCCTGCTACTTGTGTTTGGCTAAGCCAACTGAAATGAATAATTTAAATTCGGTTATGGCAAAAACAGTTACTACTGGTGTGTATGAGTTGGGCCTATCATCACTACATGTCCGTATTAATGTGATGGAATGTCTTCTTCATATAGCTTATCGCCTTGATTTTAAGAAGTGGTCTGCCAGAGAAGATACTCACAAATCTATGCTCGAATCAAGAAAAACCATTATCAAACAACGATTTAAAAATGAGCTTAATCTGTTGATTGGTGCCGTTAAACAAGGTTCTGGTACAACTAGTGATGGAAACACAGCAAGAAAATTTTTTGAGTGCCCTCAAAAAACTGCCGCAATTACTGGACTAGATGAAGACTAGGTTTGCGACTAGATCTAGGTTTGCGGTAATAATACAAGCCATTACTTCTGGAGAAATTATAGATGTGCCTAAATTTAAGGAGTATGCGAAAGTTACTGCTGAAAAATATGTGGAACTATATAATTGGTACTACATGTCGTCTACTGTTCATAAGTTACTAATCCACGGAGGGGACATAATCGCCAAAAATGCAATTGTGCCAATTGGGACTCTTTCGGAGGAGGCTTCTGAAGCCCGAAACAAAGATTTCAGGAGATTTAGACAGTCCAATTCGAGGAAAAAAAGCAGGCAAGCTTCTAACGAAGATATTTTGAACATGCTTCTTGTCTCATCGGATCCTCTTATTACATCAATCAGACCAAGTCTGGATAATCGTAAACAACAAGAGTACTTTGGAGAAACTTTAGGCTTAATTAACATTCAGAGACCTCCAATTGAGTTCTTGGATGTGATGGATTATATAGAGACTGATTCCGAGGTCAATTCTGATGAGGAAGATTCAAGTTAGAATTTCATTTATGTGCTGTTACAATTAAAGTTATTTAAAATATTTTTATTTTTATATTTTATCTCATAAAGACATAATTTTAATCCCTCGATCGTGGAAAAGCGAGACACAATAGCCTTTCTATTGTTGTCGCGATCACCGGTGCTCGTATGGGGTTTGATGGGTATACATATTATACAAAGATAAAGCCTTTTCTAAGCAACTAAATTAAATATAGTTCGTAACTAAGTACCTTAGGCTAGTAGGCTTTTTTTATGAAATAAGGGGGCAAACGAGCAAACGGGTCACCTGATGGAAAGCAACTTCTGTCGCCCATGGACACTCGCAGCATCAGAAGAGCTGCAGGTGCGTTGCCGGCCTTTAAAGAAGGAATAGGGTAATAGGGGAGGGTAGGGATGGGAAGAGAAGGGAATAGGGGAGGGAAAGGAAGGGAATAGGGTAGGGGATTGGGCCTCCGGTAAACTCACTCACTCGGCGAATCACAGCGCAAGCGCTGTTTCACGCCGGTTTTCTGTGAGAACGTGGTATTTCTCCGGTCGAGCCGGCCCATTCGTGCCGAAGCATGGCTCTCCCACGTATCAAATCTTTAATCTTTGTGTATACGTCTTATTATTTAAAAATAATATAAAATGTACACAATAATGATTCCCATTTAAACATATTTTATTATTTACTAATGAGCACTTATTCAGTTCATTTGGATTGCAAATAATATCATTTAGAAAAATTAACTACTACACGTAACTGAATCTCTTAGCATTTTACTATGTAATAATAACTAGGAGAACATATTTCAGCCCAAAAAAATGACATCTGGAAATTCAAGTTCCTATGTCTATGAAACTCGATTTTCGATCCACTGTGCGCCGGCGTCGTCCCCGGTGCAGTACTAACCACGCGGGTGCGTGTGATTTGTGTTTACGTAACTGTACACAGTACGTTACGTATTCTGTGATGGGGTCTACAGGGTCGGCTGAGATATGCTTAGGCCGTCTGAAGGGGTATCGGAATGTCCGTGCGTCATGTTCGTAGTCCACAGCCTTTCGAATGAGCCGATTCTTTGATATAGGCTTTGATAGTGATAAGCTCGCATTCTCTATGCAAGTCGATGTTTCGCATGTAACGGGGGGCACCTGTTGCCATGCGCAATAAACGGTTTTAAACTCGTTACAATAGGTTCATCTGATAGTCACTTATGTGTGCGAAAGAGACGCACGCATATAAGTGAGTATCGTTCTTATACATGTTTTGTATAAGATGAGCTTATGTCTTAAGGACATTTTGCTACTCGCGTTGAGTAAAGGATATAATTTGTATAATACAAATTTCGCTTTACGTACGGTATTCGATATAATATGGTTCGAGAATGACATCGACTTGTTTAGTACTACTCCTAAGTATTTGACAGCCGTGACTTCGGGAATTGTTTTTCCGTGCAGACTTATAGGTTGCATACGCTTAGAAAAAGAATACGTGTGTTTGTGCACTTGAATAAGACAAACAATTCTATGCAACCAACGCATTTGTCGCTTTTTCACTAATTTACGATTCTACAAACAAAAATTCTGATATCCTAATACTTAATTATTGGACCTGTTTTATTTTTAAAACTGCTTGCAAATCGCTGCCCGAAAGTGTATTTTTATCTGGAAGTCAATAGTTCCTAATAATATATTATTTGATATCCCACTGTTAATATTAGCTGCCGAGTCATTATTTTTAATACCTCACCTATTATTTCATTTTCCCTGTTTAATATATTTGCTATCTTAAAGCAGCAGCCGATATTTGGTTTTTATAGATCTTACGTTTTGTAGCTCATTATAATATAATTGTTGCTAAAATATTTAAATGCTACCAAAGTATTTTTTTTGTAACCAAGTAGTTAGTCGCCCAATAAGATTTTAGTCGCCGCAAAAATAATTTGCCTCTTCCTAATAAGCAGAAAATCATTAAAAATCACTACTTATTTACACTATTTACATGTATTAGTTAGGGGCTCAAAGATTTAGCGCGATGTATACAAATGCACCAGCGCCATCTATGATCGTAATATATAAACAGGAGGAGTTCGAGGCGCTGGACGGCACGGGGGCGGCGGGCCCGCGGCGCGCGCGACTTGCGGCGCGACCGCTCTTCGCCGGCCTCGCCTTCATCACGCACCCGCCCTTCACCGTGCTCACTGAGGACACGCTCAAGGTCAGACTGAACCTTACACCGTTGCAACCTTACTAATGTTATACAAAGTGTAACAAAGCTAAGTGATAATACTTTAGGGTGTGTATCTGTCCCTTATTTAGAGTTCACTGCGAAAGTAGCAGCGGTAAAAGAGCAAATTTTGTAGATGCGAAAGAGTGTATGTATATCTAGCGCCATTTAAGCGCCAAAGGCCGGCAACGCACCTGCAGCTGAAGCTCTTCTAATGTTGCGAGTGTCCATGGGCGACAATAGTTGCTTTCCATCAGGTGACCCGTTTGCTCGTTTGCCCCCCTTATTTTATTTTAAAAAAAGTTGGCGTTATTAAATTATTATGGACGCTGTATAATAATTTTCGTTACTTTATCGAAAGGGATTTCGATAAAGTAACGAATACATAAAGTCTGCTCTTCTAACTTTTAATGGTACTAATAACAGGAGATGGTGGTGTCAGCTGGGGGCACGGTGGTGGAGGCGGCGTCGGGGGGCGGAGCGCCGCCGCTGCTGTTGGCGGAGCCCGAGCACACGCAGGAGGACCGCTTTCTGTGTAAGAATATGACAACTGTTGATAGCTAAGTTACATTGCTCCGTTGTTATCGTTCGCGCCGCTCCGACGACTTGTAAGAACTATCGAAGAAATTGATTCCATACGCAAATGGCCCGACAAAAGGATAGATCTTAGTATATCCTTTTGTCGGGTTATGTTAATTCAATGCAGCAATGTTAGTCGTGATCTGTCAGCTGGGTTTGACAAAACGCGACCAAATTATGAATGCCATTTAGCTATGAATCAACTTTACCATTGTGCTTTAACGGCGCGGCATACAGCGTTATGCTTGATTTACACGGGTGACTAAAGCCGCACGATTTACGCCGCACGGCGAAAATCGACCGTGTAAATGGCAATTCGACTACGCCGCATGCGGCTAAAGTCGCAAGCCCCAAAGTCGTACGGCCAGCGGCCGCATGCGGCTGGTGACTAAAATCGACCGTGCAAACGCTCAGTCGCAAGCGATCGCTTGCTGCGAATACTACTGTAGCGAGTGACTTCCCTGGTGACTAAAATCGACCCGTTAGTCACACGTGTAAATGGGGTGGCGATTCGACTTGGACAGGCGATTCGACTGGTGACTTGCCGGGTGACTAAAATCGACCCGTTAGTCACCCGTGTAAATTGCCCATTACTCAGTTCTGAGTTCTGACGTAACACATTACGCACCGGAGCAGTATAAACCTCTCTCTAAGGAGCTAGAATAGGGTGGAAAGCTAAGTTTATGTATTTTAATCGCCGCTTTCCTATTTTTTACTAAGACCAAAAAAGCTGGCATAATCATTATAAAAAAAAAACACGGAATATCCCCACAAAATATAATAATTGATTACATGCCCCATTGTACTAATAGTTTTTTTGTTGGAAGAATCAAAGTCCGAAGGCCAAAGAGTGTTATTAAAAGACGTTGAGAAGTGGCTGAAAAAAACCCAAGATTTATATGTACCTACGTATAGTATAGGTACTTAATGTAGCGTGGTAATTAATGTCACTGTTTTTAACTACATTCATTCACCGGTACATTACGACCGCTAAATTACGTTGACTGTAATCGAATCTTTATTCTTTGTAGGAGCCGTGCATGAACTATAGATGGCAGCACATGTCAATTAAATAATCAATTTTGAAGTTTCGGATTTTTATCGCCAATTGGCGGATAAATGGTTTTCTTCGTGTCAGGCCATTGCATCGTATTTACAAACAAACAATACTGTGCAATGGTTGTTTTTGAGGTGCAACAATTTTGCGATGCCGCAACGCAGTGTTTTTGCCTGGGCATTTATATGTATATGTATGTCGCAGTCATCTGGTTCAATCTGCGATTCGATTGAATGACTAGCGCATTCATTGAATGACACCATTCAATTGAATGACTCAACCGAACGTCGATTGAATGATCGTCACTCAACGTCCAACTAGTTAGCGATTTGTAACATGAACTTTGAAGATAGCGGACATTAAATCAGTCAGGTAATTGAACGTATTTTATTTTTTCCCACTACGGCGCTAGTAGTCACTAAAACAAATATGGCGTCAAACAGCTCGCACAGCTGATAGCACTGTGTTGGTATTTTGTCCTTTAAATTTACTTCAAAGTGCTTTATTGTAGTCAATAGTGAGCGATGCACCGCGGCCGTGCGCGGCGGTGTGTCGCCTTCACTTCACCCGTTTAACTATGACGTATGTACCTACTTTGATTGCGTATGCGCTCGACATCCAAGTTTGTATTAAACTAATATTATAAATTTAATAATAATTAGGTTGAAGGATAGTCGGTAGTTTAACACTACGGTGCACGCGCCTCAAAAAGGTTCAAGAGTGCTCGCGTGGGCTACCTTTGTAGCCCATTTAAAATTGAAATATAATTAAAGATATCGGTGTTATTTCAAAATAAAACTCATTTATTGTTATTAAAGACATTTATTAAGTAAACTGAAATTAAAAAAAAAACCTTCTCTTTCTTAAACTAAATAATATCAACAAAACTTCAGACTTCTTAAAAAATCAAATATTTTTACTTCTTTGAGATCAATCAACTTTTGGTTTAATTTTTAAGTTTGTTTTAAAATATTTTTTTTAATTTTCGTTACAAGAAGGACAAATTAAAATTTGATGATCACTACATATACGCCTGTAGCATTTTGAACATGTTTTCCTTGTGCTGCGATCGCGAATTCTGCTACAAAATGCACAGCGTGCAACTCCGCCACGAATTGGCATATTTCCTTGTTGAGGAGCTTCTGATATGTTCAACAATAGTTTGGCTTTTGTTTTGATGCTCCTTGGAACATTATCCTTATAAATACGTTCTAAAATTAATGGTTTTACAAGCTCAAACCCCAAAGACTGAAGAAAAATGCGTCTGATGATTTTTTCATTTGAATTATTCAGCTGATGAATAACTAGGCTATTTATAGCTGTAATATTCAAAAAATTAAAAAATAATGTTAGAGGCCAACGCCTACTATTTCTAGATACGTCATATTGACGACACATCCTATCCACAATCTCCACCCCACACTTTGTGTGGTTATAAAAAGTTATAATTTCAGGTTTTCTTGCGTCGCCGGTAGTAGCATATATTGCTTCATCGTGGTGCATTGTGGACAATAATAAGACTGTTCTGTTTCTTTTTGGCACATAACTGACAAGTGTACAGTCTTTCTGAAACCCAAATAAAGAGCTATTTATTTGTCGGCCCTGACTAGTCTTAAAATTTGTGGGTATTTCTGGTTTGTTACTCTTGAGAGTGCCGACAACAGTAATTCTTTTTTCCAAAAGCTGCAATGCCACTGGATAACTGGTGAACCAGTTATCCATCGTAACATTGCATCCCATATATTTTATAAGTGGCTCTAGTAATCTGTTGGTGACGTCTGCAACTTTGTTGGATACGCGAAATGGCCCTTCTGGTTGTTCACCACAATAAACTTCAAAGTTGTAAATATACGGGCATTTTGTGTCCACTACCATAAATATTTTTATTCCAAATTTTGCCGGTTTGTTGGGTAGGTACATTATAAATGCACATCGACCTCTAAATGCTACGAGTTGCTCATCCAACGTCATGTGTTCACTTGGAGTATAATATTCTAAGCAATGCTTTCTCATACCCTCAATAAAGTACCGTATGGCAGCAAGTTTATCGATTTCTTGTCTTTGAGGGCGATCGCGGATGTCATCAAATCGCAAAGATCATAATAGGAAACGAAATCTATTTATCGACATTGTGAGATAAACCAGCTCAAAGCCTGTCCCAATAGTTGTCCCAAAAGTCTTTAAGATTTTGACGTCCAGATCTATTGGCTCCGATTACTATAAGTAACCCAACAAACGCTCTCATTACAGTGAGAGTCGTAGGCTTCGCATCGCGTTCTCCTTGGTATTTAGTCTTTATAGTATTTATATATATATTCGTACAATTCACCAAGGATTCAAAAACATCAGTGTCAAAAAATAACTCAAAACATTGAAGGGATGTGCTGGCATTACAGGCAGTACCTTTTAGTCCTAAAGGTCTTTGTATAATATTGTGAGAACGTACCCTTGTTGCAGGAAATGGACGTTTTCTCCATTCTGTTTCATTTCGTGACTTATAAGTGGCTAAATCTGCAAGCGGTACACTGTCATCCGAATCGCTGTTATTTTGTTCAGCAATCTTATAATTTTCATCATCATCTTGCTCGGTGTCAGTTTCATGCGGAGAATGAATTGTATTTTCTTCTTCTCTCAAATCCTCTTCCTGTTCACTTTCAATCAAATCATCCTAATCTAACTCCTCTTCTAGCCATCTTGACACGTTTTCTTCCAATCTGCGTTCCATATTTCCGATCTGTTGATAAAATATCAACAAAAAGTAAGTTCACATTTCACAAATATAAAATACGATACCAAAATTATTAAGAAAACATAATATTGATGTCAATTTTAAAAAATATTTCGTACCTCAAAAGTTCCACCAGTGCACGCAAGGGCTACATACGTAGCCCAACAACTTGAAATCGTTATTACTTGCACGTGTGCCAGCGTCAAGTGCTCACGCCACTCTAAACGCGTCCAGCAACAACCAAACGGAGCTTAGCCAGCGGCTCAAAGTTAAATCACATCATTTCGTGAAGTAATGAACAAAAACAATACTCTGGGCTACATATGTAGCCCGCGCGTGTACTCGCGTGTTAATATAAATATGGCACCAGGACAAACCCTTGTCGGGTTTAATGGTG